>LNAC01000118.1:3620700-3651571 GCA_002007465.1 Ailurus styani
CCTCCTCCCCCTTCCCTTTCTCCCTCTCCCAAGCCAAAAACAACAGAAGAAAAGCTGCCCCTTATTAAATGGTAAAGATAAGAGAATTTAAAAAGAGATGAAATTTTCCCATGTTTTCAGTCATGGCTTCACCTAAATTAATTCACACAGAGAGGCACGTAGTTTTCATAAGAATTCTCAGAAAAAGCGCCACCTCCTTTTCAGCTTTTTTTTTCCCCGTTGCTCTCAGTCCCTACCATGAAAGGAGATTCTCCGGGAGGTATTATTAGCTATAGAAAAAATAAATAAAATGATACCAGATTTATTTAGAAAATAATATTCAGAAACTATAGTGCGGGGTAGTTGTTTTAAATATTTTTTGGTCCAACAAAGTAAGCCATCTTTGAAACGCATACATAAATAAAATAAATAAATTTTAGACACAGAAAATAAAGAAAACTCCACCATTACCAAACAGGATTTTGAAAAAGTGACTATTGATTTGTTGAGATGATCTGAGAAAGAAAATTAAAGACAAAAAATTACATGTGTCTGGGTATTTTTCATAGTAATAATACTTTTTGGTAAAACATAAGCGGGGCCTCCCAGGAACAGGGTGCTCTTCGCAGAGAGGCAGCTGGGACGAGAACCGTCGTGGGGCTGTGTGGATCGATGTGGGGCTGCGTGGATGGATCGGGTCGTAAGACTGCTTGATCAGCACCGGTCTCTGGAAGTGGAGCTTGGAGGAGAAGGTGAGCTGCAGTTCAGGTGGGAGGCGTGGGTGCTGGTGGGTGCTGGTGGGTGCTGGTGGGTGCTGGTGGGTGCTGGGAGCCCTGGACTGTGTCCTCAGCCTCACCTAGCAGGGGCGGAGCCTGCTCATGCCTCACCGGGACGGGGGAAAGCTGGGCCCAATCACGGCACATAGTAAATCTACTTTCCTTTTCCTTCCCTCGCAATTCTGGTTTACAGTGTGGTGAAACTGCAGAGAAGTCTTTGACAGGTGACGTATTTTCGAGGCGTGAGAGAGTTTCGAGGGGCCGAGGGGGCTGGTCCTCAGGCTCGTCCCGCGGAGGGGCGCGCGGCGCGTCCAGGCCAAGGGGAGCGTTCTTCCAGCCCAGCCGGCCCACGTCCTGCAGTCCCGATCTCAAACACACGACAATGCAGTGGGGCCCTGGAATAAGTACAGGAGGAGCACAGTCCTTGTAAAATCACGGCCCGAGTGTAAGCCCTAAACTGGGAATCCCACACGTGCCCCTAGCGAAGAGCGAGACATGTGCATCCGTCTCAGGATGAGCTGGAAGGCATTTCATTTTAAAATCCGTGCGTGTGTGTGTGTGTGTGTGTGTGCACGCACGATCTGCACACGTCCATGCATGAGACAACAGGCTCCACACACCCGTAGGCCCACGGCCCTACAGGGGTCACGTCTATTTACCGTCCCCTGGCTTCCCCGCATGTGGACCTTCGTTCTTCGAGGGATCCTGCAAGAATCCCCGGGGGGATTGTTCCCTCTAGCCTGGGCTGCTCCCCACTGTGCCGGGACAGGTGGGCCATCCGCAGGGGATGGTGGCCCATCGTACGTTGCCCAGGCCACCATGTAAGAGCTTTCTGCAAACTGAAGTGACTGTTTTTATTTCACATGGTGGCATCTGTTTGGAGGGGACAGTTCAGAGCTCTGTACCGCCAGGGAGGTGAACCGAGGTGACATGATCAGACGGCCCTGAGGGACAAGGCCCTGGGACTCCTGCCGCGGTTGGACCCTCCCTTCTCGGTGACTCCCCTAGTCCCAGGACAGGAAACACACTGAGTGTTGACAAGGGAATCACTTCCTTTGTCAAACCAGGGAACTCGTGTACGAAAATGCTACAAACTTCCAAATAGGGGACCACTGACTATCTCATTTGCTCCGAGTGAAACCCCGTCTCTAAAATACAGGTTCCAGAGTTTTCTTTGCTGTTCAAATGATCGATGGGGGCATTAACCTCCAGAGTCTGTGACACGCCCCCCCGAAACATCATCCGTAAAGTCCTGCCCACAGCATGTCTTTGGAGCGATTCTCCTTAAAATGCAAATATATTAAACAGTGGCATCAAAAGATGTCTTCATGTCGAATTTTTATTTCCTTCCACGGCCGCAGATGCAAACGCAAGCAAACGGCAGAGCGGTGAAGGGGGCCGCGAACAGGAAGGTGCCCGGATTACCAGGCCGGGCGGGCGTGCGTGCACCTTCCCTAGGACACGGGGAACCCGGGCAGGTGCGTCCGCCACAGCCTTGCCGCCAGCCCTCGGGAAGCCTGGCTCTGGGAACATCCGTGTCATTGTGCGGAACACGTGTCAGCTGCTCTGAAGGGGCTGTCTCCCTTCTCGGCTTGAGGGTCCCTTGGGAAGTGGGAGGACCCCGTTCTGTGTCGCCGACTCTACTGGGAGACCAGGAGCTGCTGGGATGTAGAGCCGCGGCACCAACGGGGCGGCCAGATGACTTTCCACCCTACGGACTGTCTCGGTTTAGGATGCACACGCTTTCAAACGACAGCTTCGGGCCCCGCTTCCCACGGCCCGCCGGCCTTTCCTCCTGCCTTCGGCCCTGTGCGGTGGAGCTGCGAGGACCCCGCCAGGACCCCCGTGAGGGTCCGCGTCGGCTCCCACCTGCTCTGGAGACCCCCACTGGCTCTCGGTGAAACTGATTATTAAAGTCACTTGGGGACTCGGAAGGAGGAATCCACCCCGAAAATTAAATACGTTCTCCTAAGAATATATGTCGGACATCAGAACGTTTGTTTCAGGAGAGTTATCTGACATCTCAGTTGTAAGTCTCAAACTTGAAATGCGCCTGTGTAAAGAAATAGGCATCATTTCAGGTTTCTCGGCATCTCCTGAAACAAGTCGAAGGCGGTCTGATTTCGAGAGAACGTTGCTTAGTAAGCTCGGGTTAGCACTGCCGGGTTGATTGGCACTTTTACACACACACAGATGGCCATTTACTTTGCAAAGCCATCCCGAGAAGTCTCATTGCTAGGCTATGAGAGGATGCTGAGCTATTTTTAGAAATAACAATAGTAGCAGAGTGACGAAGCCGAGACGTGTCATCACCCTGCATTAGGGAGACCCGAGGCCCAGCACCCTGACAGCAGGCAGGGCGCGTGACACATTTGGCATATGCTAATTTCTCACATATATAGGTCACGAGCACACCCCATATCCCCGCCAGCCCTTCATTATTTTGCAGTGATCACAGTGTTTAACAAAGCCAGTGGATAGAACCTGTTGTAATAACACATATTGATGGCTTTCCATACATGAAGATGGAAAACAAAACCCACCTCGTGTCTGAAATGCCAGGGAGATTTACATTTGAAGAGAGTGTGTCCGCTAGCTGCTTCCGCAGCACAGCCACTAACGGTAAATGAGTTCCAGGCCACTCACTGCCCCCTGATTGACAGCGCAAAGGCTTCTGAGCCATTATAATGTCAGAAAAGACTGTCTTCCCTCCCCTCTCCACACACAGTTTAGGGTTTTGTCAGATTTCCCGTAATTAACCCTGATATTTGACGTTTAATAATCTCGCCATCTCTATCACGTTGGGTTACTAGTATTTGGCAGACAAGCGTTGGGGATGTATGTAAATTTTTCAAGGATACTGCCAGAAACTTTTCAAATATTAGAATGGATTGGCAAAAAGGAACGCTAAGATGAATTCTATTTTTTTTTTCTTCTTTCTTCTCTTCTGCATCATTTTCTGGGTTCAGAAGAGGACTAATGTACCATGTAACCAGCATGATATGACGTCATCACTGTTCATTATTCAGTCCTCCCAAGTGACCAAAAAAAAAAAAAAAAATCAGGAACCTGGGGATATTAGCCAAAGCGATAGCACTAATTTTCTAAAATTGAAAACAAAATGCAGTCTAGAAGGTATTATAACAACCAAGGACATTTCACTTGTATAAAGTTGTAATGGGACATCTCCAAATCGTACAGTCATGCTACGGAAAAATGCTGCTCCTGTGGTCACTCACGCAGTCCACGTTTAGCAAGCATCAGCTATGTGGGAAGGAAGGACCCTCAAGAATCACGCTTGTGTGGTCTATTGAGGCACAAAGCTGTCCAACAAATGTCAGTGCCTTACACCCGGGGGCACTAGCGCCTGGAATTCTGTGATACCATTGAATCTGACCACTGCTCTCGATCTTACACCTGGTACAAGCGTAGCCCACAAGGACTAATAATATTAGCTCTCATGTACTGTGTGCTTATCACTGTGACCTGAGGAGGGGTCTACAGGCTTCCTGTGCTTTCTATCATATGCATTATGGTTAACCTTGAGGCACCCCGTTGGCCAGATGAGTTAACTGAGAAGTGTAAAGGCTGAGTCGCTCACCCAAGCCGGGCAACACCCGTGAGCACGAGATTAAATATATGTTGCCATTGCTACAATCACAGTACAACAAAGGGTGGCAGTCTGCTGTTAGTTTGCAAGAGGACTAGCCTATGACTAAGTGTATTTGGAGAACTGCATAGTAATTAGCTATATTTTATCACACTGTTCTTTATTTTATAATCTCGTGGTTTGGACCAGAACAACATCACTGTATAAGTTCTACAATACCCATAAAGTATGGGGGGCATGGCGTACGACACAGGTATTATTATCTTCAATAACCCCAACATGATTTAACACTGAGGCAGGCAGAAATCACTAAGCAGGTAGGTCCCATGCCTACTGAGGATCACTGGCTAGGAATGAAACAGTTGATGAAGGGCTAGGAAAGAATGAGTTCCCTGCAGGGAGCAAGCAGACCCGAGGCTTGACCTCACCAGAGTCTTCCCACTAAGTGAGGTGCCAGCATGCCCCCGGGGCTGCCTTCCATGGCTCGCCTGGAGACCTGTGTCTCCTTGCCAAAAATGCCTCAGGTTTCTGCTGGCGTCACTCCTTCGCTCAGCGGGGCAGACATGACAACACCCTCACCTAAGCCACAAAGTTCTCTTCTCTGCTTTTGTCTTTCTTTCTCACCAGGCCTTTTAGCTGATCGCGGGCAACCAACATGGGCAAAAACGAACCTCACTGTGGTGCTAAGCAGATGGCTGGGAGGAGGCTGAGCCCATGAGCCAAAGTGGAAATGCCAGAAGCAAGAATTTTAAGGAGAGAATTACGGTCGCATAACACATTTTAGACATTTTGAGTATGGAGAGTGACTGGAACGTCCGAGGAAACCATTCGGGTAAGTGGGGAGGTAGGAGGCTTCGGACGCTGCTCCCTGAAGCCAGGGGAGAGAGCCAGCAGGTGGAGGAGACCGGGGTCAGGAAGACCGTGGGCCTAAGACACAGCTGACTTGCTGGAGGAGGCCAGGCAGGAGGGAGCCTCTGGGAAGGGGAGGGACTTCTCTTCACCCGGGAGCTCCTCCCCTGCCTCACCTGATGGGAGGCCTTCCAGCTCATTGACTCCTTAGAACACGTCATTGGAAGTCAGTGCTCTTCCTAGAGGTTTTCCATGACAAAGGAACGCTCTGTGATGAGCAGCCTGCTCCCTAAGGTGTGGCTGCTGAAAAGGAGACCACTGCGGGCCCTACCCGTGATGTTCGCCCCGCAGGAGACCTGTTCCCAGGGGAGAAGGAAGTTCACGTCAATGCCGTGTGGACCTTAAGCCCACGGGGGCCAGCAACGCTGTGCTGGTTGCACAAAGTGGCCTGCCAGGCGCTGGGGAAGAGGGAGGGCAGCCGAACCCACCCGGGGGTGTTTGTCAAAAGCCGCTCCCCCGGTATCGAGTGAACTCTGTGCCCCCCTCCTCGGTGAGGCCCCAGGCCTCCTGGCAGGGGTGGCACCGGCTCGCAGAGCCCTGCCCCTCACCCGCGGAAGCCTGGAGGGCGGGATTGGGCGGTGAGTGAGCCATGCGGCTGATGGTCGCAGAGCAGTCCAGCCTAAAGGCCGGTCAGTGCCTGCATGTGGCGCCATCCTTCTCGCTTCCCGCGTTCCAGACCTTTCCTAAGAACACGATCCTAGACCTTCACTTTCGTTCCAAAAATGTTGTGTGAAAAGAACCTTTATTTTGCCTCTGTGCCCACTCCCATCGCTTTTATCTCAATGTCTACCCAAAAAAGGAGCTCCATCTCATTCCTCCGGCATGCACATCCCCTCCCACCACCTGCTGCTTGCAGCCGCCAGGTGACCAGCGCCACCCCATCAGTGGTCCGCGGAGTCCTTTGGTGGCCGCGAGGGAGTGCGTCCACTGGCAGCGGTGTGGCTTGGCTGCTCTGGGAGTGTTGCAAGTTGTAAAGTGAAGGTGATGTCGGGGTGATGCCGTGCCCCTCTGCATGCCGAGTAGGGCTGACATCTGGGGGGCCGTGTAGAGCAATGCCCAAACAGAAGGGCACCCCTGCCACCCCCACCGGCAGCAGAAGCAGCGTCCCTGATCAGAGCATGTTTGGCAAAATATTTTCAATTTTCTGTCTCTTAACCATCCGGACTTTTATCACATCAGCTGTGTGAAGGTTAAAGAAGTAAATATAAGACTGGCCATTTGCAGCAAGCAGTTCGTGGTACCTGTCAATGTTCAGCTCATTATTCAGCCCGGTGTGTTTGTCATTTCCTTTGTGTGTTAGGGTTACAGACTGCAATTTCCACCAATCACGTTCATTATTTAAATGAGACAAATGGCGCGTTGTCCGGGAGCATGATCTGAGCGGCATTATTATTCCAGACCCGCATAAATGTCATGACCTGTCTTGGGTTTCTAATGGCAAGAAGAAAGTGGCAGGCCATCGAGGTGACGACAGGCTCCCCATAAATCAGGCGTTTCAGACGTTATGATCACTTTTATTAAAGAGCAAATGGGTTTCTTGACATTAGGCTTTTATACATACCAGTCGGTCAATGTAAATGGAGTTGCTTTCCCCCAAAGAGATAAAACCGATTCAGCCCCTGCGAGTAGAAAAGACACATGCTGCTCACTGTGCCGAACTGGTTGATTTCTGTTACGCAAGTGCAATGATTGGAGAAGTCACGGACAGCAAAGGTGTGGGTAAGACAGTAGCATTGTGTCCCTGCAAGGCCCCAGAGAGCTGGTAATTAATGACGCAGGAGTTCACTGGTAGCAGATCCAAATCGTGACTTAATACATCATTGTACCTTGAATTGCTGTGCATGTATTTCCTATCGCGAGTGGGCTAAAATGACGACGTGAAACAGAAGCGATGCATTTCATGTCTCCTCTGCTTCCACGCAGACTCTGTCAATGCGCTTCCATCTGCGGGTGTTGGGTACTAGGTTTTCTGTTATTTTATTTTATTTTTTTGTGATCCATATTGATTTTTTTTATTTTTTTTAAANAAGATTTTATTTATTTATTTCACAGAGGGAGAGAGATCACAAGGAGGCAGAGAGGCAGGCAGAGAGAGAGAGGGGGAAGCAGGCTCCCCGCTGAGCAGGGAGCCCAATGCGGGCCTCGATTCCAGGACCCTGAGATCATGACCTGAGCCGAAAGCAGAGGCTTTAACCCACTGAGCTGCCCAGGCATCCTCCATATTGATTTTTTAAATCACCATATTCATGTAGATGTGTTACATGAAACATATCTCTAAAAATAACTTGTCACTTTAAGACCTATGATGATATGTTTGCATTTTGTAATGTTTAAACATAAACTCTTGACGCTTCATAAAATATAAGTAGCGGTTGATGTAATTCCTGAGAAACAAGAATTTATGCACAAATGAGCATTCTGAGAAGAAAAAGTAATCTTTAAAAAGTTATAAAATATATGCATAGAATTAAAATCGGGAAAATTTTGTAATTGTAGAAAGAAATATTTAAATTATTACTTTACTCCTATGTGGGGACAAAAACATTTTTTGGACCACGGATGGGTTTCTGTTTTCATGTGTGCGTATATTTCTCTAGACCCCAGCCAAGATCCTCTTCTTTTAAAATTCTGATCAGCACAAGGTTGGAACCCACTGTGGAAGACCGACTCCCACTTATATTTTATGACAGTTGAAGGATCTGAGAAGAAATAAGTATTTGGAGAATCTCCGGAAAAGGACGAAGGCATGTCTCCCATCCGGGGTTAGGACTGCCCCCTGGGGATCCAGAATTGAAGAAGCTTCTTTTTTATTTATTTATTTATTTATTTTGAAGAAGCTTCTTGCTTCCAGGAATCCTTGATGACGACTGGAGAAAACACAATGTGGGTGGGCCTGTCATGTTGAGAAGCTGAAGGTGGTCATGACTTAGNCAAGACCTATGATGATCTGTTTGCATTTTGTAATGTTTAAACATAAACTCTTGACGCTTCATAAAATATAAGTAGCGGTTGATGTAATTCCTGAGAAACAAGAATTTATGCACAAATGAGCATTCTGAGAAGAAAAAGTAATCTTTAAAAAGTTATAAAATATATGCATAGAATTAAAATCGGGAAAATTTTGTAATTGTAGAAAGAAATATTTAAATTATTACTTTACTCCTATGTGGGGACAAAAACATTTTTTGGACCACGGATGGGTTTCTGTTTTCATGTGTGCGTATATTTCTCTAGACCCCAGCCAAGATCCTCTTCTTTTAAAATTCTGATCAGCACAAGGTTGGAACCCACTGTGGAAGACCGACTCCCACTTATATTTTATGACAGTTGAAGGATCTGAGAAGAAATAAGTATTTGGAGAATCTCCGGAAAAGGACGAAGGCATGTCTCCCATCCGGGGTTAGGACTGCCCCCTGGGGATCCAGAATTGAAGAAGCTTCTTTTTTATTTATTTATTTATTTATTTTGAAGAAGCTTCTTGCTTCCAGGAATCCTTGATGACGATTGGAGAAAACACAATGTGGGTGGGCCTGTCATGTTGAGAAGCTGAAGGTGGTCATGACTTAGGGCAGATTGTTCTAGGTTTGAGAGTAGAAAGCCATCATGTTGGTGTTAGCAAGAATCCAGGGCTCAGGGAGCTCGGAGACCTAATTTTATGGCTGAAAACACCGGCTGGGAGCGATCAAACGGATTTCCCCAGTGCATAGCCAGTGACTGACAGGAAGAAATTAACTCAGCTCTCTAATCTACGCTCTGGTGGAATTCCTCTTTGAGCGATCTTTCTGGCTCTGGACTTGCCCATCCTCAAACACTCTATACCCTGGAAGAAGACAGCTAGAAGGTTTGTACAGTGCCGAAAACCAGTTGGGAATTTAGAACACACAGAACTTCTGCAGGATACGATCCTTCTGGGTGGATTTGAGAATANTAAGACCTATGATGATATGTTTGCATTTTGTAATGTTTAAACATAAACTCTTGATGCTTCATAAAATATAAGTAGCGGTTGATGTAATTCCTGAGAAACAAGAATTTATGCACAAATGAGCATTCTGAGAAGAAAAAGTAATCTTTAAAAAGTTATAAAATATATGCATAGAATTAAAATCGGGAAAATTTTGTAATTGTAGAAAGAAATATTTAAATTATTACTTTACTCCTATGTGGGGACAAAAACATTTTTTGGACCACGGATGGGTTTCTGTTTTCATGTGTGCGTATATTTCTCTAGACCCCAGCCAAGATCCTCTTCTTTTAAAATTCTGATCAGCACAAGGTTGGAACCCACTGTGGAAGACCGACTCCCACTTATATTTTATGACAGTTGAAGGATCTGAGAAGAAATAAGTATTTGGAGAATCTCCGGAAAAGGACGAAGGCATGTCTCCCATCCGGGGTTAGGACTGCCCCCTGGGGATCCAGAATTGAAGAAGCTTCTTTTTTATTTATTTATTTATTTTTTTTGAAGAAGCTTCTTGCTTCCAGGAATCCTTGATGACGACTGGAGAAAACACAATGTGGGTGGGCCTGTCATGTTGAGAAGCTGAAGGTGGTCATGACTTAGGGCAGATTGTTCTAGGTTTGAGAGTAGAAAGCCATCATGTTGGTGTTAGCAAGAATCCAGGGCTCAGGGAGCTCGGAGACCTAATTTTATGGCTGAAAACACCGGCTGGGAGAGATCAAAGGGATTTCCCCAGTGCATAGCCAGTGAGTGACAGGAAGAAATTAACTCAGCTCTCTAATCTACAGTCTGGTGGAATTCCTCTTTGAGCGATCTTTCTGGCTCTGGACTTGCCCATCCTCAAACACTCTATACCCTGGAAGAAGACAGCTAGAAGGTTTGTACAGTGCCGAAAACTAGCTGGGAATTTAGAACACACAGAACTTCTGCAGGATACGATCCTTCTGGGTGGATTTGAGAATACACTTCCCAAGAGTCAATTCAGATGTTCTGGCCCACCCGACACAACTAAAATACTTCTTTGAGTAAGTCAGCTTCTTCAAAGCCAAGACAATCAATATGTTCTTCATAATGGATTTTTTGTGTGAGACTGACATGTCTCCTTACCACTGGCTGTTTTCCCTTCTCTGCAGCCCTTGTCTCCCAGGTCACTCGGCCAGACTGGCCCATCTGCGGGGGGCCTCTGATAGTCTTGGCACAGCAGCCTAGAATGTGGCGCAGGCCCTGCCACGGAGACGGCATGGACTAAAAACAAACACGTCCCATACACACTCAGGAGAAGGTCTAGGACTAATGTGTGGATTTTGGAGATACCTGTGAGTATGCGCTTTGGCATACACCACTTTACTGAATCACTCCTAGGGTACCTCTGTTGTCCATCACACAGGTGTGTCTCCTGCTTTCCTCTGTGAAGGACAAAAGCGAGGAAGGTCTACCTTAGTGTCTCCTCCCCAGAACCCGCAAGATGGCGCGCTGGCTGGGACCAAGAAAGAAGCCACCCGTCCAAATAAAGTCTCACCTTCCTTCCCCTGGACGGATGATTCAGACTCTGAGGAAAACATCAGCCACTCTTCGTGGTCAAATTCAAGTGGTAGTTCCCAACATGGACACAGCTGGTGAAGGAAGTGGATGAGGAAATAAGGGGAGAGCTGACTGTAGGTGGTAACTCTGTCCCACGGTTCCCTTCTCTGTGCTTCTCGATCCTCACTGCTTGGCGTGGGCGTGAGTGTGTGTGCCTGTGTGTTGCCTGCTTGTGCACACCCACCTTTCTGCTCTGTTTTCCTTTTACCCTTGCACTGATCCCTTCTTTGCGTCTAAGACCCCCACACCCTTTTGACGCTTCACAGGAGCCACCGATCTTTGTCCCCAGGATCTGATCTTGCCTCTTGCACCGTTTCAACAGCAACAGGAAACCCTGAGTGTGCTTGTGTGTGGGTGTGTGTGTGGGGTCCCAGTGGAGGGGGGCGTGAAGAGGGGAAGGGGAAGAAAGACCAGGTCTCCTCAGAGCAGGGGAGAGTCTTTCTTAGCCTAGCCCACTTTGCTCCAAATATTTGAAATTAAACACATCTTTTGACCAGAGCATGAATTTCCTTTCAAAGACCTATATCTGTGTTTTATGAAAAAAGTTTAAACTGATACAAAAGTTGATGACCTTGGTCCTTGTAAAATAATGAAGCTATACTTTGATAAGAGAGTCTGACTTTTGTCCTTGGGGACAATATGACATTTCCACATATGTCCCTCTATCCCTTTTCACTGTAACTGGGGGAGAAGAGAATCATTGTTCAACTCTGCTCACTAATCCCAAGGTTTTCCTGGCTCGACCGGGGACAGAGGACAGGAGGGCGCATCCTCGCAGCCAGCTGTATCTATGTGATTACAGGTTCTCCCCTGTGCACGTGGTCTGTGCACCTTGTCCCAGAGAAGCTCCCAGGGCAGAAGTCTCAGTTGCTGGTTGCCTTGGCTTTCCCTTGGCAAAGAGGCCTTCTCCCTCAGAGGCGGGAGTGAGTACACATTGAGATGCGGAGAGAAGGAAGGAACTTCCCTCTCCCACCACCTGAAAACTCCGCTCCAGCACCTCCAAGGTCACCCAGGAGCCCTCCTGGCTGTCCCTGACTCTGGCCGTGGCTTTATCTGCCCCCATTCTGACATCGGTCTTCCCGAAGGGCCTGCTGGTCCTCAGGGTGGGGGGCGGGGGTGAGGCCTGATTCTGCCTCCAGGAAATTGCTATCTGGAATAGCATCCCTTGAAAACTTCCATCCCTACAGCCTGTTTATTTTTCCTACAGCACATGTAATTATCGCCTGACATTATGCCTTATATTTATGTAATTATATATTCTACGCCTTCCCCCCAGAATGTGAACTGTCCAGCAGCCCTGGGTCCCACACTTAAGAGCAGTGCTCTGCACAGAATCCGCTCGGAGTCAATGTCTGTTAGTGAATGAATGATCAATTCTAGGTTGCCTAACATTGATTTCCAGGTCCTCATGAAGCGTTTTCTTCCTTGCCAAAATAGCTTACATTTCTCTGCTTACCCATTCTGTCTCTTTTACCCTGGGAATGCCTCACATGAGAATAATAGTTTCCAACATCTCTGTCTTCTGTGGGTAGGCTATTGATTTTTTTTTTCTTTCTGATGATGGGACATTTTTCCCTCAATTTTTCCATACCTAGTAATTTTTATGTTGTATACTTTCTGTGATATAGAGTTTGGATTTTGCAAACTTCCTCTAGATTTTGTTGCATTTTTTCATTTCCGTGAAGTACCTTGGCTCCTGTGGAATCCGAGTTTTAGGTAATCCACAAAGACGAAAAGCATGATTATCCCCAGGGTCACATGTGTCTTCATTTAAAAACAACAATTGAAAAGCATACCCCTTACATTATGAAAGTCATTTCCCTACATTCTTTCAAAAAACAAATCCTCCGAAAAACTGGGTTTTATTTCTGTTCATAATGATAGCAGGGCACATGGATGCCTTGCCCATGAAACCCCCATATTCACTAGTCTTGTAAATGATGTGGTTCCTACCATGAGCGCTGTCTGCCTGAGGGCTTTCCCTGTCTGCAGGTCATAGGGAATTAACAGCCAGGAGCCAGGACCTCCCTCATCCAGTGATGGGACGGGAGTTGGAAGGTAAGCCCTAGATCTCTCTCAAGGGGTCCATTCTTGAACTGTGCTCCCCAGGCCCCCTGGGCCAGAACTGAGCCCTGTTACCACTGTGGAACCCTATTGATTGATACCTCCCCCTTTTCTCCTTTCCACACTTCCCAAATGGCTCATTCTGGGATCACCTCCCAAACTCTTGCTCTGATTCTGCCTCGGAGAACCTAGGAAGGCAGTCAACAGTGCTCAAGACTCATTTATTTTCTCCCTTAGCCCCTCCTGTCTGTGTCTAAATCATTCACATCCTTACAGCTTGAACTCACATTCTGATTCCTCCATTTGTATTTGGAAACGGCTTATCATTTAGACACTTAGACATCACTAAATCAACTCTAGTGGAAGCCTAATCAATCAAATCCATCCGCAATTTTTTTCACTACTTTCTCATGGATGATAAGGTCACCAAACTGGTTGAATTATTTCATCAATCCATGTATTTATTCACTGGACAGATACGTCTCATGTTATCTGCCGTGGCCACCATGATGGAGGAGAGCCAGCTCTGTCCTCACGGGGTCTCCAGTGGGACCTTCCACTCCTAATCCTGCCCCCAAACATGAGATCTTTCTCTTGGACTATCATCAAACAGAACTTTGGCAAAATTCTGGTTATGAAAGAATTGAAAACAGAAGAAAGAAAATTTTTACAATTATCAACAAACATCAGTGTTTGTTTGCACATCCCTGTCTTTCCTCTTCAAGCAAAAGTTGCCAATAAATCAGAAGCGGAGGACTGACACCCAAGTAACCGTGACCAGTCCCACTTCTAGGTACCTTTTGACAGAAGAAAGCAGAGAAAAGGTGATGCATTTGAGACTGCACTGTATGGATGGATCAAGACATCTTAGAATAGGTGAGTGATATTTTTATTACAGACGGACACCATTCCTGGGCACCTTCCTTTATACACTTCGAACGTTCTGCTCAGTATAGTAGGAGCAAGGACGGCATTGTAATCGTCTCCCGAAACCCAGTCCAGGTCCGGGGTGACACACCATGCTTCAAGGTCTTCTTGGTGCTCCTTTTCCTCAGCTGGCAGTATTCTGTCCTTCTTTTGAGTTCGTATCTTCTAAATAGCAATACAAAATTTTGGAGACGCAGCCCTCGAGGGAAAAGGCCGGGTATGGGTGAGTTTGTGGAGACTTTCTGTGTCGGATTGATTTTCCATATCACAGCCTTTTTGGACTCCTGCAATCCAGGGAGACCCAAGGTTGCTGCTGATTAGGTCCAGAGAAGGAAGGTGTACGGTGCAGGCGACGGTGCGGTTGGAGAGGAGAGAGAGGCGGAGCAGGGCCCCGTGGAGTGAGACGGGAGAGAGCCAAGCAGCGTGGAGGGAGAAGGGAAGGGACCTGAGCAGAACGGCTATGTGGAGCCGGCGGGCCGGTGGGGGCCAGATCTGACCGTGCCTAATAAAGACCCACAATATAAGTTTCAACCAGAGGAGAGGCTTCTTAAAGTCAAAATTGTACATGTTTAAGCTGTTCGAGTTGAAGTTCAATATACATATATGTTGTGCAGTGACTATTACCGTCAAGCTAATGGACATCTATGTCTCTTCGCATAGTTACCTTATTTTGTGTGTAGCACGGACAGCTGAGACCTACTATCTTAGCATAGTTCATGCTAATATACAAAACAATATTATAGCCAGACTCACCATGCTGTATATTCAACCTCTAAAAGCCATTCAACTTGATGACTAAAAATTTTCCCCTTTTAACCAAAGAATCCTTAGTTTCCCCACCTCCTGTCCCTGGTCATAGTCATTCTACGCTCTAGTTCCATGAGTTCAACTTTACTAAATTCCATACCAAGTGAGGACACGCAGTATTTCTCTTTCTATATTTGTCTTATTCCACTTCTGGGTCTATATCCAAAGGAAATGAACTTGGTATCCTGACGAGATCTCTGGACTCCCAAGCTCATTGCAACGTATTTCACAATAGCCAACATATGGAAGCAACCTAAGTGCCTATAGGTGGAACAACGGGTTTTATGTATTTATATATAAACGGCGGATTATAAATATATATAGATGAATATATATTTTATAAAATAAGGGAATATTACAAAATAATGGAATATTATTCAACCTTAAAAGAGGAGGAGATCCTGCCATTTGAGAAAACATGAAGGAAACTTGGGGACGTTATGCCAAGTGAAGAGATTCTTCTTTTGACAAAGAAATTAGTACATATGAAATTTTAATGTCTTACCATACGGGGGAAGCAATATACGGCCCGTGGGGCAAATCCAGTCTCCTTCCTGTTTTTGTGAATAAAGTTTTATTGGAATGCAGCTGCACACATTGCTTTGTTAAAAATGGCTGCTTTTACACAACAGTAGTAGAGTTGAGTAGTTCCCGCAGGGACTTCATGGTGTGCACATCCGGAGCATCTGTGCTCAGACTCTTTACAGCGGGTTTGTTCGCCTGGTCTGACCCTCAAGGTTCGGGGGGCAATGACTGATGGTCGGTGTCAGGGATTCAGCCACAATCTTGCACCCCCTAGGTGTGGACCCACAACATGTTCCACGGGTGTTCTAGTCATCAGGCCACAGGTCAGGAGGCAAGCTGGAGAGGAGAGGTAAGGAGATGCCACAGGCAGATGCTGCTTCCTCTAAAGACATTTCCCTGCTCGCCCTAGGCTGCCACAGGACGCTCACCAACCTTGAGTCACATGGTCACCTTTGGTTGCAAGGAAGCTGAGAAGTGTTTTTATTCCGGATGATAGGACCCCAGCTAGAACCAAGACTCTTTAGAGGCAGGGATGTGATTTAAGTTAACCATTATTATCTTTAATGCAATTGGAAGGGTATGGCCTCATATTATCTACTAAGATGCCTATAACGTTTAAGTCTAGTCTATATAAATAAAAACATCTAGTCTTAGTAGGATAAACCACCAAATAAATGCCCTCCTATTTGCTACCCTGGGTTCTCTGAAAGTAATGTTCTAGTCATGCCTTTAACAGTTATAACGGATTATACCTTTGCACATTTCCATCCAATTTTTCTTGGAGAAAAATCTGTCACAGAAAGACTCGAATATTAGAGCAAATTTCAGACTATAATTTATAGAACGTTGCATACCATTTAGCTAGCAGATCGGAGCTGTTCCTTTATAAATGTCATAGGAACCTTCCATTATATACTGCAAATGTGTAGGAAGAACATTTTAAACATAAATTACCAGGACCCTTAAAATATATAATACTTTACAGACAGTAATGCTTTACCACGCTGTCATGATTCTCCATGTAAATACGGACTGAATGTCTTTTTAAAGTGCTGTTTTGTCTTCCCAGCTGACTCGGACATCTCTAAAGAAAGTCGGTGTTTTACAATGATATTGGAGAAACTGAAAACGTACCTGCGTCCGTGGAGTTTGGGAATGACTTTGGAGTGCGCTGCTTGGGATGGGCAGTTCATCTGAGGGGATTTGCCAAGTCCATCCCTCTGGACCCTTCCTGTTGATCCTCAGATGTCCAGGTCCATGCTAGTCCCGCAGCCCTGGGGGGCTGTAGACTCATATAATAAATTCCCCACTGCCCGCGGTCCACATGCCCCTTCTCAGAAAGGTCAGCATCCTCGGTCTCTGTGTGAACCGGCTGATCCGAGCTGGTCGTTCGTGTTACTACCAGTATTTTAGTTCATTTTCCACCATGAACCATTGTCTCGAAGGCCCAGGTGCTTTGCTCTGTGTGTTTATCTCTGAGTTCAGGTGACTGACCAAAAAACCCCAGAAGAAACAGATGGAAAGCCCTTCGTTTCCCCCACTAGAAAGCATGCACTCGGTGAGTATGAATGAGTGAGGAGCTTTTGACTATCTAGTCCAGGATCAGAATAATTGAGAGGAGAGACACTCTCACTATGGTGACCCTGGGATTTGATGGATGCCTTCAAGGGTCTAAGTAGATTTTAATAAGCTGGTGTGTACTCTCTACCTTGCCAGACACTAAGTACACAGACGACGCCAGGCTCCGTCCACACCGAGTCCCACGGCTGGGACCAGAGGGCAAAAACCAGGTGGTTGGGTGTCTCATTCTGGGGCCGCCATCACTGTGGGCTGCCTTGTTCTCACTCTGAACCTTCCCCGGAGCCCCTTTTAAGACCGAACAATGTAAGTGAGGGAAGCGTCCCTCTGGGGGCGTCTAACTTCGGCCTGACCAACCATAGCGCAGACTCCTCTGCCCTCGGAGGCCACGCTTGAGCACCACGAGGTTAGGGACCAAACGAGGATGGTTTTAGACAAGCTTCCTTTTCCCCCCGAAATCCCAGATTCTGCACTGGCTTTCTGTTCTCAATTAAAATAGCAAACTGTCGAAATGTGTATCAACTTCCCCAGAGGGAGGGTGGAGGGCTTCCGAATGCCTTTATTTACCACCATCTCCCTGAGAACCAAAACCTCCATTCATCTCCCAGCCAGGCAGGCTCTGGGAGGGGCCGGGCTGCAGCCTCCTTGCCGCTGGGTTCCCACTCCGGCCGAGGCCTGTGCTGCGAGGCCCGGGCCATGCTTCCGACCCTTCACTGCGGTGGAATCTGTGCCCTTCTCCTGGGGGGCGTGGGGGCCAATGCCAGAGCCTTAGCTGTCCTCCCTGCCCGGCCACCAGGAAGGAGCTGCAGCTTCCTCCACGGCCCTCCGGCCCCTCCCTCTGTACTTCAGGATGGACTCCTTGGCTTTCCAAGTCCCTAAAACACACTCTTTACCCTCATTTCAAATAACGCGGACACAGTGTTTATGTTCAATTTTATGGGACTTAAAGTTTAGGGGAGAGGTCTTCAACTCTGCATTTGTCTATGATTTATCAAGAAAGCTTCTGAGGATGCAAACACAAATGGGTGAAGAAAACAAAGATCAGGTACCGGCGGGGAGCCTGCTGGAAAGGGTGGGAACCCTCCTGAGAACACCAGCGGCCGCGCCGACTGGCGCAGGAGGCGGGAACCTGGAGCTCCGAGGCCGATCAGGAAACCGAGCAATAACAGGATGGCGAAGTTTTCAGTAAGTGCCCCCGCCTTCCCGAACGCTCCGCCCGCAACAACGGTAAATTAAAGGCCTGGATGCCGAGAATCCCGGGCAGTGAGGAAGCCCGGCTGAATTGGGGCCAGAGCTCTGGGGCGCGGCACGAGGCAGGCGCCTGCTGCCCCAGCCCCCTGCCCCCCACACCTGGCACCCCTAGTCCCCAACCCCCGGCCCCCGCCGTCCTGGCACAAGGGGCAGCAGCCTCTGTTCCGGAAAGCCCCGTGCGGTGGGCCAGGCCGCTTCCAGGGCCCTCGCCGGCGTGATGAAGTGCTGCTCTTCCACCAGAAGGAATGTTTGCTTACTATTTCATCATCCCCCCAGAGGCGCAGAGAAAGAAAATAAGCCCATCAGTTGTCATTATGACAGGCTAAAAATGGAGCCATCATATTTCAATAACACAATGCGACGAGTGTCCCATCGAGGGATGAGTTATGGAATCGCTCGCTCACACTGGACTGTAAGTTAATATTATCTCCCCAGGATAATTAGAGCGGAGTTCAATTACTGACCCTGAATTGCCATGTGGGCCACACCAAGGGTTTTGACACAGCTTTTCCACATTTATCTTTTCACCGAACGCACTAAATCTGCATCGAGGTGGTGATTAATCTTGCGGCGTCCCTTCCAGCTTGTACCATTCTTCTCGCTTGGATTGGCTGGTCCCTGGAGACCCCTTGAGCACAGTGCGAGCGGGTCTATTACACTGCGTTTTTCTGCCAATTTACGTTCCCCTTTGTGCTAGCTTATTGTGGTCACTTCTGAAGTTGGGTCAAACGAGCACATCCCCAAAGGTCACTCTCTGCCGAAGGTGGCCATGCCCACCGACCACTGGACCTACCGGGGGGCAGATCTTTTCTATGCCTGTGCCTTTGTGAGCTGTACCCACAAAACCCCCATTGAAAGCCAGGGGCCCCTTTCCTTGCCAGGGAAGCGGTGAGGGAGGCGAGGCTTGTTAATCTTTAGTTAGTTCCTGAACCACCCCCAAGCCTCCTTGGATGCTCATTGTCTCATTGTCGCTTCTCCCTCTTGGTGGAGCAGACTGAACCCACCGCGGCAGCCTGGCATCGTTCAGGCGCCCTCACTTGGGGGGCAGCGAGAGAGGAGCTGTAACGATGAGTGACGGGGTCCGGGGTCAGCAAGCCACTGAAACAGAAGGCGACGAAGGCAAACACACTTCCGTTGGAACATTGTGCCTTGGTCACGACTTGGGATATGAAGAGCTAAAGAAACGAAAACTTGGAGTCCCGGGATTTCATGGGTTTTATTCTGTCCGCTACAAAAGGCATCTTTCCCTGCTCTGGGGCGAATGGCTACAGTAAGCAGGGCCTGAGCCCTTTGGTTTGGGGGATGCAGGGCTCACAGCCCTCTGGGTGTGGGAAGAAGAGGGCTGGGCCCGGAACCTGCTGCAAGAGCTCTGAGACCCAGGTGCAGGGCCGGACCCTCGGGGTTCGAGGCTCGTCTCAGAAGACCCTGCTGCCACGGCCGCACGGCCTCTGCGGGCACAACTCACCTGCCCTTTTCCTCTTGTCTTGTGTCCCACAGAGAAGGAGGCGGGTCACAGCACAAATGCCATTTAACTAAACTGAGGTGGCACGGCCCTTTCATGGGTAAGACCAGTGCCCGGAGGATCCCAGCGAAGCCGGATGTCCTGCTCTCATTCTGGACCCAGCCGCATGTGGGCTTGACCCCTGACCCGCAGCCTCATCTTTGGTACCCCCAAGAAAGCGCAGCAGCCGCCACCTTGGAGTGCATGGTGGTCCGTGGGCACGTGGTCGACTAATGTGCATGTGGCTGTTGGCCGATGGTTTCTTCTGGGATCCTTTTCAGCCCTTTGCATCAATCCCATTATTTAGATTACTTAGATGTTCAGGTATCCTAGACGATTGATCTAGGATAGATCAGAGTACCAATGTACAGGATGGCCGTCTTAATTGCACAATTATCTGGAAGTGTCCGCACCTGGTCTGCTCAATGTAAAATGCTATTTTAATAACCACTGTTGACATTTCATATGATTATTTTTGTGGTTGTCTTTTACATTATAATGAAGGATGTCATCAAATGGATGGCCCTTTCAGGAGCTTCCAAGATGATTGTCGCCCCCTTGAAATCCTTCCCCGGGTCTGGGATGCAGACTTGGGTGGAGGGTTAATCACAGGGCGCTAAGACACATCAGTTCCCTTGGCGTTGTGGGTTAAGTGATACAGGGAGTTCATGGTCTTTTTTTCCCACAGTGAGAGTGGACAAGTCTGGACAGCGGGGATGGGGGGAGGGGGTTGAAAAGGTTGGTGGGAGAGAACGGAAAGAACGGTTTTTCTCCTCATAGTCAAGAGACCTGTGATCTTCAGCCATGCCCTCATCAACATGAAGGCAGACTGAGACAGATTCCTGATTTTTCCCCATTTTGCTCACCTTGCTCATATCCGCGAGAGCAGTCATGCCCACACCAGCAAGACAAAGGCAGCCAGCCACCCCAGCCCAGGCCTGGCTTTACAGGCAAATGCTGGACATGCCTTACACAGACCAAGCCGGGACCCTCCAAAAAGACGCCAACTTTGCTCCCATGTGTCAAGACACCGCTCTAGTATGAATGCCGTACGCTAATGGACAGCAAATATGCACAGGAAATTTAGTCATTGACCAGGAGACTACGATTGCTTAGATCTGGTCACCATCTGGTCAGGACAGCCCAAGCCTCTGGGAGCTGAGCTGGCTTCTCAAATCCGTCTCCTAAGTGTTCCGTCCCACCAAGTTCAGATATCACATGCGATCCTTTCACTTGAGAAGCAAATGAACTAAGTGGATGTGTTTGCATCTAATTCTTTCTGGAAGCGGGGTTAAACACAGAGGCATCTCCTAAAGCTCTCCCCTGGGGTGCTTTTCTTTGCAAAATTACACTCAGTATCAAACGGCTTTGACATGGAGAGGATAAAAGACCCGAGTAAGCACATTGCACGTTGCTGGTGGAGCTCTCTGAGTGCCGATGACGGCAGTGACAGATGAGTGAAGGCGGAGAATCTTTCAAACTTAGGGGGAAAAGGGTCAGGTTGACTTGACAGGAGCAGGGGAGGGTTTCCCATGCAGACAAGGGGAGGCAGGAAGTGCGTTTGTGCTGCAGGAACTCTCGGCACAGAGACCAAGGGGATGGCCCGGTGGCGGGTCGCCGGCTAGCTGGCTTCCCTCTGCTTTCCAGGCCGCAGGTGCACCGGGCTGCGTGGGCTCTTGCGTCCGCTCCCAGCGGGGCTGCACCGGCCTCTGGCTTCTCGGGGCTGTGGAGCTACCTTTCTCCTCGCTCTGCCCCGTTCTCAAGAACAGACCCAACGGCGCGTGTTCACATGGAAATCTTGGGTCCAGGTGTGAGCCTGCTGCTGGGACCAACCGCGCAAACTTTTTTTTCCTCCTTCGTGAAGAACAGCATGTGTTTTCATTCTACAACTGTGCTCACGTCCCTTCCCGTAAGCTGTCCCCGGGGTCCGCTCCAGCTGCGCTCCGAGTTCTCGCTCGGCACATTTCCTTTCTGAATCAATAATATCACATTTATACTTTTTAACGTGAAACAGAAAACTTTTTCTTTTTCTGTCCGCGTGTTGCTGTGGTCGACACTGGCCGCCAGACGGCTGAGTGGCAGAGCCGACTTCTGGGAAGCAGAACGTGTGGGACTCCGAGGGGGCTCCTCACGGGGGCCGAGCCGAGCGGGCTCACTGCGCGGCTGACCCTACGGACCCAGGCGCCGTGTTTACACGTGGGATGCCGACCCTTGGTCTCTGAGCGAAGTCCAGACGGGAGCCCCCAGCATCTCCCAGGGGGCTCGGCAATCCTGGCTGAGGTCCCACTGTTTCTATGATGTTTCCCTTGGAATTGGGCCTACAGCCGGCAAGAAAGGGCCACAGGACCTTCCCCTGGCCCAACGCCAGCACTCCTCACCTCTGGACCTTCCAGAACCAGGAAGGGGAACAGAAGGAGAAGACAAATTCGGGAAGATGCAGGTTAGGCTGTCTGGCAGGGAGGAGGAAGGCAGGGAGGGTGCTCTGGACAGACGGGCACCCGCTCAGAGATGGTGGAGACACATGTGTCCCAGGAGGACCAGAGGCCCCAAACTGTCCTCTCCGTTCCCACTTAGGCTGGCTTGACTCCTGCATCTGACGAAGACCAGTGAGGTGAGCGTGGACAGGACCACCTTGCTGCCCCCATACCTGCTCCTGGGCAAGCCCCCTCCCCCGACTGCCAACTGACCCAGTCCCCGGGGCTCGCTGTGACCTGGGGCTGGGTCGTGACCATCCACACGTGGCCAGAGGGAGCCCGAGGTTCCGGTACGTCCGCACTAATCCTCCCAGCTTGCTCTCCCCGCGGCCTGCGGGATGCCCACGGCCACGGGTATTTGCTGCGGCAGATAGCTGCTGCTTGCCTGGCCCCAGTGTTTGCAGGAAGAGCCACCCCACGGGTGCCCAGCTACCAGACAGGGTTTCCGTGGGAGAAATAAAGCCCTGTGAAACTACACCTTGAATCTATGATTGCAGCTAGGATGGCACTAATTAAAGCAAGGTGTCCCACATCCTGTTGCCCTCTGCCCTTCCTTCTTCAATGGCCTGTCCCCTGTGTGTGTGTGTGTGTAAAATATATACATTTTAAAAACTTCTATTTACAATTACTTTTAAGTGAATGTGTCTCCGGAACCAACTAAGGTACTTGAAAGGAGATAAAATAAAAACTGAAATAATTATTGGCATCATTAGCAAAAATGATACCTCAACTCTCAACGAGATTTTGCAAAACTCCTAATTTTCTTTTCATTCTTTCTCATATTGTAAAAGTAGAAATATGCTTATGGAATCTCTCGCAAAGCTACACAGTATGGATTGTGTGCTAACTTTAAAGCACATGAAATATTGTGTATAGCTATGAACACACACATCCGTCGACGATCTCCATAACATATTTAGGAGCGATAGAGAGTGACCTCAGGATGGTAGTGCCCTGCTCAGAGCGGACGGCGTCCTGAACGGGGCGGCCGCGGCCAGCTTGGACTGTGGGTGTCAGCTTGTGTGTTCCCAGCAGCTTTCCACACACAGCCAGAAGGTGGGAGCTGCCCAAGTGTCCACGGACGGACAGACGATTAAAGCATGTGGCCCATACATGCAATGGAAAGTTACTGAGCCTGAAGCAGGAAAGGAAATCATGAGTGAGCCCTGAAGACATTGCACAGAGAGCAAGAGGCGGGTCGGAAAAGGGCAAATCCTGCAGGCTTCCACCCCCAAGAGTTCCCAACTGAGTCCGACTCACGGGGCGGAAGCATGAGGGTGGTGGTAGGGGCTCGGGAAGGGGTGTCTGTGCTCCGTGGGGACAGACTTTCCCTTCTGCGGAAGGAGACGAGTGGTGGGAAGGCACCCGGGGCAACCAAGCGGCGCACTTAAAAATGAATAAAATGCTAACATTTATTTTATATATTTTTTTACCACAATAAAAAGAGAGACCTAAAGCAAATCAGGTGAGTTAAAACTATAATCTCTGGGGGTCTGTGAAGGGTTATTATCTTCTGCCCTTTATAGGGTGTTTTTGGGAATAAACAGAACTCACGAGCGATTAAAATTCGGGGAAAATCCTGTGAGGCTCTAGACGTAGCCCGTGGCCCCCAACCCCCTGCTCCTCCAGTCCCCGCCTCAGCCCGGACCCCCGGGGACCCTCCTGGGATGTTCGAGTTCCCCGCGTCCCTGCCCCGTGATGGTGGGGTGGTCGCTTGTCCTCGAGAACAGAGGAGCTACTTGATCCAGCTGTGTTTCTGCTTCTTGCCCTGCAGGAATGACCCGCCGGCAGGAGGAGCCCCCTAGGAATGTGCGTTGACGAACGGAAGAAACAAATAACAAAATCCATTTATATCATTTAAACAGAAGTCACAGACCCTCGGGATTTATAGATGCCCCTTCTTAAACACAGATGAATCAGAGGATGGCCCTACGTCTGTGTTCTTGCTTTTTCTCATTTGTTGGTTTTTGCAAGTCCAATGAGACTGGAAGTTTTTCAGCTGTTCCCTGGATCCATCATTACCCACACGGTGTCCGGTGAAGCGGAGGTGCCTCTTGTCTTCTTTGCACACCTGTGTCCCTTGGGTGTCTTTTCCGGAGGTGACCCTGCTGCATCTACGTTGGGACGGCCCTTTGACTTCCCGGGCACAGGCAGCACAGGCAGCTCCGGGACCGAAGAGTCCACCACGTTGATGCTGGCCAGAGTGGAGGGGACCTTGAGCCCCCAGGAGCACCCGTGGTTTGAATCTCCCCTGCAGGCCCTGAGTTCCGAGGCCCCCAAAGCCCACAGGGCTGCCCGGCGGCTCTCGGGGCTGCCCGCCCTCTCTCCACCCCCTCCGCTCACTCAGAGCTGGTCTTCGTGGCATCCCGTGGCCTGCATGGCTCCGTGCTGCCGGCCTGCTGCTGGGCCACGGCTGGGCCTTCAGCACCGTGTCCGCCGTCCAGTGACTCACCCTCACAACAAACTTGTGCAACGTGTTTGTTTCCACGCTGCTCCCCATTACGTCAACCCTATCTTCATTTGTCCTTGCACAGCTCTGTCCTTTCAACATTCTTGTGTCTTTGGACACAATTGTCAGCAAAAACTGGAAAACACCTTAAAATCAAGCACAGATACAGCAAGGAACCATGAACTTGGCTGCTGTGGGAAGTGTCTGACACTGAAGATTCCTTCTTAATATTCCTTTCCACACAACAAAGGGAGAGTCTCTGGGGAATGAAGAAGGCTCCATAGAATTGCTTATCTCTGAAATCAGAGGAGACTGCAACAGATGAAGAAATGCTCGCCAAAAAGAGCAACCCGCATATGAAAATCCCCACCTATTCCCGTCCGCCCTCCTTTTGCAGAACCTGGCCGTGCTGGGATGAATTCTTTCCTAAGGCTCTGAGATTAAGGCGCACAAACCCCCGTAGAAGAGCTTCCCCGAAGTTGTCAGAAGGGGGGGCATGATTTAGGTACAGTCAGGACTTCCTTGAAACGTGATCTGAAGTGCAGACATGAATTCTTAGGGGTGTATTATTTGTCTTCTCCAGAATTGCTCGTGCTCTTTCTTCTGGTCTGGATTAGACGCTGAATAACTGAAGGATTTTGGGGGGACGCTGTTCCAGAAGCCGGAAGGATTAGAAATCTCACCAAAAAATCTGCTTTGGTGCAATTCCCAGAAAGATTTTAGAGCTTGGAGAGGTTTCTAGCGTTGGCTGAGTTTGGAATAAACGTCTCCAAAATGTTGGGCGTGTTTCCAAACTGAAATGAAATTTGAGGCCCACCCATTTCACTAGTTATTAAGATAAAGAGAAATCCCCTGTTGAAATGGATCACACAGTTGGTAGTTCTTGCCTGTCTTCTTTTCTAAGTCCAGCTGCTAAGAGAGGGGAAAAAAAAAGAAAAGAAAAAAGAAAAAAGAAAACAACCTCCTCCTTCCCCTGACAATTTGTTTGGTGCTGTTGCTGCGGAGATGGCCAGTGTTTGATAATATCAACATGGAAAATCTGATACCCATTTGGAGAAGGCAAGGGGCTCAGGTAGGAGAAATGGGCTTTTCCTATTAGAGTCTTTCTTGCAAGACCTAGAAATGGGGCGGAATGTGTGCACCACACACACGCCTGTACTTCCTGACTTTACACTTACATGTATGGTCATCATGTGAGTTCACAGGAAAGCAAAACAAAAACAAACAAAAGAACAAACAAACCAAATGAGACCTCGCATTGACTTAGGCATTATCTTTCCTTGAAATAGGAAGCACAGAAGGGCGCTTGGCGGTCTCAGCGTGTAGGGCATGTGACGCTTGATCTCGCGTCTCTGAGTTCGAGCCCCATGTTGGGTGTAGAGATTAGTTAACAATAAAAAATCTTAAAAAAAAAAAGATAGAAGGCACAGAAAGTTTTCCACCTTCAGAGGCAGGCACACCCCTGCGTGTCTTCTATCCTTCCTCGTTCTCAGGCTGAAAGAGGAACCCCAAATCACTAGCATTAACTAAAGTAAGACATGAGATGCACATTGGGAGTTCACACTTCACATGATCATAAACGTTGACTAAACGTCGACTGGAATCTTAATGGTCTTTCTAGCCCAACCCCCTGACCGATGGGCCAATTGCTCAGGTACCTCCTAGAGGAGACTGCGAGGGTGCCGTGCACCCCAGCGTGGGGCGTGGTGTCCTGTAACCGTGCAATTGTGTGACAAAGATTCATATCAGTAGAAGCTGCGAAGAGCTCAGGTCTTTGTTTTCAAATTAAACACAGCGGATCCTTTTGAGATAACCTGGCCTTCGTGTGACTAGAATAGTCCAAAGGGAATGGCTGCCTTTCTGCCGGAGGAGAGGGTCCCGGCTCAAGGAGCCCTCTTTGCTCTCGGGCCATCTCTCTCTTTCTGTCTCCGTTGCTGCAGGTGCTTGGGGCTGAGTGATTCGCACCCCTGGACTGGGATCATCCATGAGCCAAACAGCACCCATTGAATCTTGTTTCAATCTTTGGCAACAAAGCATGTTCACCCAGGACTTCATTCTATTCTGAACGTGAACAATTTAAGGCAACACAATTAAATACACACACAAACACACACACACATACACACACACACCCTAGGAATCCCATGTTTAGTTGGTAAAGAGCAGAGTTAACAAAGTGGGTGATTTCGACTGTAGAGAACGCAGGCCTCCGAGGCAGGGAAGAGGCACAGGGGCCACTTCCTCCTGGGATCATTCCCGTCTTTATTTGGTACTTGAACAATAAAGCTTGACATATAAAGATGGAAAAAGGCCCAAATAGCCACTGTTCTGAAGTAAACCACACCATCACATTTGTGAGTAAAGCCCTCTAATTTAAATATGAACTATTATTTATACTGCAGGTGTTCAATATTAATCAAATAAATCATGAAACTCAGCTCTGGATCTATGGCCAAATAAAAGTCAAGTGATCTGAAAAATAAAGAAGAAAAAATTCTATTAGAAGGTAAGTATGTAAGTACGTGAAAGCCTGATTGGGCCATCAGGTGGAGAGTGTGCACAAATTAGGGAGACACCTATTAAATGTCCTACTTGAATACACGGTCTGTTAGGGAAATTACCAGCAGCAGAGCCAACCAATTCCACAGCATGACTCATCATTTCTCTCTTCCTCTTTATTCATTAATTGCCAAGTTCAGTAGATTCTATGCCCCAGGCTAAAATCTAGGCTGTCCTCACTTCTTCTTTGCTACACCTGTAGGCAGTAGTGACTCCAGGGCCCGGCGTCTAGTGTTTGCTCTGTGGCCACGGCAGCAGAGCCTTCCTCACATCTTAGGCATCTGTTTATAACCCAGGACTCAGATCATCTCAGAAGGGGCTTGATCAAGGGCATGAAGAGCACGTAAGGAGGACGACTGCTATGCACAGGTGCTGGGGACAGCCCCTCAGCCATCCACCAGGACTGTCCCCGGCTTAAGGTCAGAGTCGTGGCATGCCTAAGGGCCATTCTCTTCTCCCAGGTATTGGAGGAGGGATTTTTTTTTCATTTTTCGTTTTTTTCTCTTTTATTTTAGATTGAATTGGCCGACATGTAGTACATCATTACTTTTTGATGTAGTGTTCAGTTATTTATTAGTTGCATTTAATATCCAGGGCTCTTCACATCACGCTCCCTCCTTAATGCCCACCACCCACTTACCCCATCCCCTCCAGCAACCCTCAGCTGGTTTCCTAGAGTTACGAGTCTCTCCTGGTTTGTCTCCCTCTCTGATTTCTTCTCATTCAGTTTTCCCTTCCTTCCCCTTTGATCCTCAGCACGATGGCTTGTATTCCACATAGGAGTGAAACCATGACAATTGTTTTTCTCTGATTGACTATTTCACTCAGCATAATCCCCTCCAGTTCCATCCGTGTCGATGCAAATGGTGGGTGTTAATCTTTTTGATGGCTGAGTAATATTCTGTCGTATAGATGAACCACATCTACTTTATCCATCTATCTGTTGAAGGACTGAGATGTCCTTCAACTGAGGAGGGCTTTTAAATTCCAGCTCATTGGTGGGTCTTCCTTCCTCTAAAACCCTGGTGGTGGGTATTCAGGAAGACATGAATTGCATGGAGCACTGGGTGTGGTGCATAAACCATGAATCTTGGATCACTGAGAAAATAAAATAAAATAAATTAATTAAAAAATAAAACTCTGAGAAAATGGGAAAATTAAGGATTCCAAAATGGATTGGTGCCAGCAGCCATCAGTAGAAGACCACCTACAGTTAGTTACGTCAGGTGTGCTACTTGCTGCAGCAATAGACATTTGAGACCAAAGGGAACTTGGAATGTCTCTGACGGAGGTGTTTTAGGGAGGGTCACATAAAGTTTAAAGAACTGGACTTACTCAGAGGGTATCTTGGTAGGGAATCATCAGAATTTATAAACCTAGATGTCGCTGGCCTCACTTTAGAAACCATTGGCCCATGCATAGTTACCTATAGATGGGTCTGTGGTCTTACCTAGAGCATGGGTCTGGGCACCTTGGTGATGGGGGGTTTGGGCTCAGAAGATCTGCGATGGCTTTGTTATTCTTTTGCTTGAGTTTGTCTGTTTTGCAGCTCATGCTGCAGCCTGCTTTGGAAAGGTGTGGTTCCTATTTCAATTCCCAGTTCTCCATCACAGTCAGGATCAGGGTCATTTTTCACTTTATCACATCATCAGATTTTTGTTTCTCAGTCTACATTTGAGTTGCTAATGTGTTGAAGTAGTACCCTCTCTGGAGGCGGGGTTGGGGAGGTGCCACCAAGGACTTTCTCCTTGGAGACTCTCCTGTGATTCCTGGCCATTCTCCCTGGTTTTTGTCCCTGAGGTAGAAATACCAACTGACCACACACCTGGTGCTGTTTGGGCAAGATTAAGGAATGTTCCTGGGACCACATGACTGTCCCCTGCAATGACATTAAAAGTTCTTTGCAATGCCTACAGATCCAAAACACTGTGTAAAAGAATCATGTTGTCTATGTTGACCACAACACACCCTCTCTATGAGAGCGATCTAATAAGAAAAAAAATACTTATTTCAATTTGCCCTGAATGCTCAACATTCTCCCCTGTGTGCTCCACTCTGAAATGACAGCTTCAAGACAGAAAGGTATGGTACATTTGCCAATTCAGAATCCAACGTCAAATTTCCTGCACTCTTAGCTTATTATATACACACTGACCTTAGCTTTATTAACCATACTAACAAATACAAGTTTACATATCAATTAAGCCTATCTGATTCAGAATTTAGACCTGGGTTAGAAAGATATTACAAAATTTAAGAGTCTGCTAATACGATAATATAAGTAGACAAAGTACATAGTCATTTTTTGCAAAACTTTTTTTTCCTTAATCTCACCAAAAAAGCAATTAGCAAAAATATCTCCTGTCGCAGTGGGAGCAGCGTTCCCCCTTCTCTTTGTGAGCACATGGACCACACTTGACCACTTCTTCAAAAGTCGCCCCTTCAAGGAAATCGGCCTGCAACCATCTCCCTTTGGGAATCAATACTTCAGCCATTCCAGGGACATATTTCTAAGGAATAGTTGTCACATTGATTTCCCCAAGTCCTCATAGCCAAGAATCACCCACAGCAGTCTTGCTAACAGTTATCGGGTCAGTAACCCGATGTGACTTTTGAGAATGGTCAGTGCGGAGAAAGGAACCCCAGACTCAGGGAGAAACATCACTAGATGTGTAGGGAAGGATGTCCCCGGCCAGCCTTCTCTGCCTGGTAGATTCCACTGGGGGACCTGAAGATCCGCTCACATCCACCCAAGACTCGCCGAGCTTTTTGTTAATGAGGGTTTAGTTTGTTCTGGGTAATCGCTGCCTCCGTGGTCAAGGGCCTGTAATCCAAGTGTGCACTGAGGCTCCTTCCACAGTCTGAGTTGGGGCAGGTGTAAATGTTCAGGGAAAAGACCCTCCCTTCTTCCGAAACACCACGTCTGTGCTCCACGGGCCGCCATCAATTACGAAGACTTTCACAGGATTGATCTCAGCAATCAAGCCATCTCTTGATTTTACACTTCACCAAGTGACTGGTATTGTCATATTTCAGAAAATTGAATTCAGCTTTATGAAACATATGTTTAAAAGCTGTACACTTTCAATAATTATTCTATAACATCCCTGTTTTTATGCAAAGCTAACTAGATATTGTCATATTAAAATAGCAAATCCAATTCATTTCTTATGAAACACATGTTTAAAAAAATAAAAGGAGCACTTTAATTATTTCAGGAGTGTTCAGGCTAGCTCAACAGCCGACTGGATATTGCATTTGTTTAAAACTCAATCATGCAAAATGAAGACTCGATTTGAAAAATTTTAATAAAGATAACCAGCCTATCATGATATCATTTGAATGCTAATCGGCACTCCCATTCAGCAGAGGGAGAGCAGTGTCAACTTCGCTGGAGGCTCTTTATTCCGCAATAAAAACATTTACATTCTAATGATTTTATTAAAGCGCCGGTGCTGTCAGCAGCCCCAGATGACTCCTGGCAAACTGTATCAGCTATCAGCTCAGATTGCCTTTATCAGAAGCACCCAGTGGTGAGCCCAACGCCACAATGAGACGTCTGCTGCTCACGGAGCTGGTATTTAATCATTTCTTCTCCAGTATTGTTCTGCTTACAGAGCATAAATAAGAGCTTCAAATAACCCCAGAGTGCTCCTGACAATGAAACAAAGTGTGGGCCCTATTTATCTTCCCGCATTCTTCAGGGACGGCTTTCTCCCACACCCGCCCCCCACCTTTTATTTGGATGTTGTTGCTGGCACTTAATTTTTTTTTTTTTTTTTAATTCACTACCCCTATCATCATTCAACAGCTCTGGATTTCTTCTTCGCCTGAACGGCAGGCTCAGGAGCGAGCTGGGCAGAGAGGTGACCCAGTGGGTGGCGGGAAGCGATAGGACGGCCCCGGGGGACCATGGCACG
>LNAC01000118.1:3651841-3733495 GCA_002007465.1 Ailurus styani
GGGCACTGGGCCGAGCAGGTCGGACCTCCGCCGAAGGGGGTGCCCCTTTGTCTCCGTCACAGGGCGGTGCCCGGAGGAGAGAGCGCGCCCCGCCCGCCCGGGAAGCGCACCCCAAGCGAGTGTTCTGCGGCAAAGAAGCCCCTTCTCTCTCTCTCTCTCTCTCTCTCTCTCTCTCTCTCTCTCTCGGCTCCTCTGCGGAAACCACTGCCCTCACTTTGCAGGAGGGATCCATCCTGGCATTATCTTTAGAGCCAATTAAAAGGTATCCTTTCCCTCCCTTTCTCATTTACGGATAAAAGCAAAGAATTTGGAATAAAAGCCAGACCCTTCCCAGGAAAATGGGAAGCTGGAAATCTTTGTCAGAGGAACGTGAACAACCGAGACCGTCCCCTTGACTTGTCCTCATTGGGAAATCAATCGCTTCCGTTCAGTGGAACTTTATCCTATTGGGTACTATTTTTTCTTTTCTTTTCTTTCTTTCTTTCTTTTTTTTCTTTTAACTGCTAGGTATATTGATCGAAATCATCCTGAAGTATGCAATGTGCTTCTTTTCGGACAATGGGCTCTGAAGGGCGGTTGGCTGGAGGAACATCTAGTAGACAAACGTGATGTTTGTTTGTTTTTTTCTTTTAATGCTGCTTGGATATGAAATCTAATTTAAACTTGCCTGACAATTTTGATGCATCATTTTGAAATGGCTTGTGTAAGTCTCTGTAGGGTAGAACCCACATGTTTCTACCACATGCCAAAGGGATCTTTGCTCCTAACCTAGCAGCCCTTTCTCCTCCTAATGAGCTGCTTTTTATTTACTAACAGCCGGAAAATGCTTTAAGGCCATTCTCTGGGATTGCGCAAAATGGAGGAAAGAGTCTGCACCCCTGGGAAAGGCATCGCTGCCCAGACCTCTGCAGACCCTACCTCTCTGCAGACCCCTCTCCCGGCCTGTGGCCCAGCCCTCCCTGCTGTCGCTGAGCCACCTGATTTCCTTGCCACCGCTTCTCACCCCTGCCAGCTGTGGGGGCACCTGTCCTGGCCTCCAGGTGAATGACATCTCCAGGAGTTGGTGGGCTGTCAACAGAGGTCCCGCCCACCTACCCTCCCAGGGCCCTGCCTGCCCTCTCAGGGCTGCGAGCTGAGGCAGAAGGTCCCACCCACATGTGACTCTGAACCTCCCGGAGAGATGAAGCAGCTCTCCAGACAGAATCACTTGGCTTTCAGGAACAGTAGAACAAGCCTGGCAGAAGGAAGCCTGGGGACCTAGTTCCTTCCGTGTTGTCCCAAACATCCATTGACTGGCGGTGTGCAGTCACTCAGAAGCAAGTAGCTCCTACCTGCTAAACCAGTGGCTGCTACTTGTTAAACCAGCGCGTAAGACTTTGCAGGGAACTAAAGCACTAAAACTTACAAGAGGAAACATTGTACTGGAAATTATTTTTTTCCAATAAGGCATAAATAAGAGCATTTGATCTTAAAATATGACCCCGGTTAGCACATCCTGTGCTCTGCCCAGGGTCTAATCTCTGTATTAAAGGGGCCTTGCTGGATAAAGAAGTAAGAGCCCACAACAGGACACACACTAGCAGAACCATGGAGAACACCGATGGAATTGATTTGATATCTTACCCTTACCAAGGGATTTAAAGTGAGCACGGCCCCCTCAAGGCAGTCGGTGGGGAGATGAAGTCAGAATGGGCAGGAAGGTGCTGCTGGTGGCTGGCAGAGTGGAGGGCAGCGGCTTGCTGTCAGCAGGGCATCCCGCGTGAAGGCACTTGCAGGTGACCACAACTTGCTGTCCCGGCCTGACGCGCTGGTCTTTGAAATCAGGAAGTCAAATTCACAGGAGTTTCACGTCCAAAGAAACTGCAGTAAGAGATGTAAAGAATCTCTGATGACGGAAGTCTTAAGAGACACAGAAGGAATTATTTTTCCAGAACACACCCCCACTGAACTCAGAGCTGACTCGCCTACCCTGCACCTGCCCTGTACGCTCCCTTGGTTCTCCCTGGGCCCCGGCGTTTCCTCCAATCTCTGCCAGTGAGCGGGATGGAGAGGATGCTGGGCAGGTCCCCATTTCTGACTTGGATCCCTCCCATCCTGGCTGAAGGTCTGCCATGGACCACGGGGCTCTGACAGTAAGGGATCTGATCCGGTGCCAGCTGGGGGGGGGTGCACACAACACCTGCCTTCCTTGTTCCCTAAGTCCAGGAGTGGGGGATCCGTATCCCTCCCACAGGGGAGTCCCCAGGAGACTTCACGCGGGGGTTCTCCTTGTGGGTGATTCCCCAAAGCCCAGGCTGGAGGGAGCGCTGTAAGCTGGAGAGGAGACGCCTCGCAGGGGACGAAGTGCCTCTCTGTCAGGGGCTGAGGTTTTGTCTCTACAACCCGTGTCCCCACTGTCTTAGGAAGAGTGCTTCTCTTCTTCTACGGCCCAGTGGTCCTGTGGGTGAGACAGGACTGCGGACTCACCGGGAGACACAGAGGTGGAATCACAGAGGAGCACCCCTGCTGGACAAGGGGCTGGCTGGCAACAAGCTGAACGTCTTCAATCCCCAATTAAGACTAGTGGTTAATTACACACTGAACCTTGCAGCTGGATGCCTGAAGGTCTCTCAGTGAACATAAGCCCCTCTCCATCTAGCAGAGACTCAGAGAGTGGCTGGTGGTCGCTCAAGGCAAACCCTCCTGGTGTGGGGAAAACACAGTTGATTTTTTTTTTATGGTCACCCACTACTTTGGCATCTTTTTTCGAATGTCACATCCTTACAGTCCAACCTTCAGTCTGGCCCTTTATTACTTTAAAAATATTGCTCTGCATATGTCAAGACAAAAGATAAGTACCTATGCCTAGTCAACTTGTTATTTATATATTCCTTTCAAGAAGTCAAATAGCAGATCACGCTGAAAACAGATTTGCGAGCTTGTGCTGAGAACGTATTTGAATATTACAGCATTATGCATTTATGCGTCTTTGTTCAAAGGTTTAAAAAAAAGTGCTGTCTGGGACTGATCCTCCCTTGGCTTCCTGGAATGGGGGATGGACGAAGGTGGGCGGGCCACGTTCTGGCTGCAGACATCAGAGTACTGGTAGCTCTGATGGTTTTCTGATTGACTCACATGCACATCAAACATCAGATTGTTCTTCAGAGAAGTGTAGCTCATAATTAAAGAGAGAGAGAGAGAAAGTAAATGATTCTACATGTGTATTAGAGTGGAGATCTCAAATGGAACAGAATGGAACAAGGACTGAAGATCGATGTTGGTTCTGTAGTCTTCTTGGTATGAGTCTATCTGTCTACCTAGCTGTCTATCTATCATCTACCTGCATATATATTTATCCACGTACCTGTCTGTGCATCCGTCCATCCACCACCTTTCTATTCGACTATTTCATCACATATCCCTTAGCTGACTCAGGCCATGCTCTACGTTTCACTGCACCAAGTGCCGAGCACAGGGCCCTCTTGAGGCCTGCAGTCCACTTGGTTGTTAGAAGTGGAGGGTGAAGCCAGGAGTCTAGTTCAGTCCAAGAACAAATGGTTCACTCACCCACCAAGGGGCAAAACTTCTCGGGAGAACATTTATCAACACATTAGTTTACTATGAAATTTAACCACTATAAATATCAATTAGTTGAAAACCTTAGGGCTATTTTCAGATTCAGTGACCAGTAAATCATTGCCCCTCCTTCTGGGGCCAGAGTCTGGATGTCATTGGCAGGTGGGAGTGAGGTCAGGAGATGGAGAGAGAGGGGGAGGGCGTGTCATAAAGTGGTGGACGCCCCAGTCCCCTGACTTCTGCGGCACCGGTGACTCCCCCGGGGGTAGGTCCCAGTGCCAGGCGGCTCCCTGAGCCTCCGCCACACACCACCCTCCTGAATCCTCACCCTCCCCTCTGAGGCAGGTGCTACCCCCTTTCCAGGAGAGGAGACTGAGGAACAGAGCAGGAGAGCCACACCGCCAGCAGCTGGAGAAGCTGCCATGCACCTAGGTGCTAGGGCCAGGCCAGGCCCTGCTCATCATGACGCTGCAGCGGAGGGAGGGCCTGAGCAGTGACGTGTCTGCTGCCCTCACTCACTCTGCATAAACCCCCAACGGGCCAGACCCCTGTGCCCAGTGGGGACCTTCCTCCCCCACCCCATTCTGGGATTTGTTTTTATTTCTCATTACCACAATGGCACCATTCACTACTCACCAGGTCTCTATGAGATGAGGCAGCAAGCCCTATGAGTTTCTTCTTGGGTTTTTTCCATGCAGTAGGTACACACGTCAGACAGATGCATATGAATTGGAGCTGCAAACGTCACCCTGGGACCTTTCAGCAAGTACTTATGGAGCCACTGAAATGTGCCAAGAAAAGCTCAACTGGGGGGTATATTTCCTGGCCCCTGCACCTTCCAGTCCTGTCGTGGAGAGTTGGTAAGCACACACACACACAGTATCATGATAGGATACAATAGGATATGATGAAAATATTACATACCTTGGTATATTATCATATATAATATAACCCAAAGTAATCTAGTGTCAAGTAGAACTAAATGATATGAAGAAAAAAAAAATAAAGATGAGAGAAATACATACTCTCAGTCCAGGAAAAAGAAGGTGACATAAGTTTTTGACACGCTCTGTGGAAAATGTTACAAATATTTGGCTTAGTTGTTTGGTAGATCAGTCAGGGTTCTTCAGAGAAACAGAACACACAGGACATGTGTGCATATAGATATTAATACAAATACATAGGGATAGAGGTGCAGCAGATGCAGACAGAGAACATAAAGATAGATAGAGGATAGGTGATGGATAGATAGATAGATAGATAGATAGATAGATAGATAGATAGATACCAAAACAGGAATTTACTTTAAGGAATGAGCTCATGCAACACTTGGGGATGATGAGTCCAAAATGTGTTAGCAGACTTGCAGGGTGGAAACTTAGGCAGGGTTTCTACTCATTAATCTCCACAAAAATTGTTTTTCTCTGAAGACCTTCAACAAATTGGAAAAGGCCCACCCACATTACAGAAGATAATCTCCTTTCCCTAAACCCACCTCTGTGGAGATGTTGACCACATCTGCAACATCTAGACTAGTGTTTCATTAAATACCCAGGGTGCTCCAAGCCCAGTCAAGCCAACACGAAATTTCACCATCACAGACCCCAAGCTAGATTCTACTGACACTCCCGGGAGGTGAGAAGGTTCTGGGCTTGGCGCTGTGCTAACCCAAGCCTGTGCCTAGCAGCGAAGTAGGTACACCTTCGAATCCAGTGACTAACCTGTTCACTGGGTGGGGGGAAAAACAATTAAATTGTTTCATAAGAGTATGAAGAGGCGAATGTTTGAGGCTGCACATATTATTTTCTGTGTGTCTTTATCAAAATCTTTAAAATTCATTAAAATCTATTATTTTTCTACTTTATCTTTTCAGTGATCCAAGATCCATTGTTTATGCACCACACCCAGTGCTTCATGCAATACGTGCCCTCCTTAATACCCACCACCAGGCTCACCCATCCCCTTCCCCCCTCCCCTCCATAACCCTCAGTTTGTTTCTCAGAGTCCACAGTCTCTCATCTTTCATCTCCCCTTCCGATTTACCCCAGTTCACTTTTCTTTTCCTTCTCCTAGAGTCCTCCATGTTATTCCTTATGCTCCACAAGTAAGTGAAGTCATATGATAATTGACTTTCTCTGCTTGACTTATTTCACTCAGCATAATCTCCTACCAACCTGTCCATGTTGATATAAAAGTTGGGTATTCATCCTTTGTGGTGGCTGAGTAATATTCCATTGTAGATATGGACCACATCTTCTTTATCCATTCGTCTGTTGAAGGGCATCTTGGCTCTTTCCCCAGTTTGGCGATTGTGGACATTGCTGCTATGAACATTGGGGTACATGTGGCCCTTCTTTTCACTACATCTGTATCTTTGGGGTAAATACCCAGTAGTGCAGTTACAGGGTCATAGGGTAGCTCTATTTTTAATCTTTTGAGGAATCCCCACACTGTTTTCCAAAGTGGCTGCACGAACTTGCATTCCCACCGACAGTGTAAGAGGGTTCCCCTTCCTCCACATCCTCTCCAACACTTGTTGTTTCCTGTCCTATTGATTTTGGCCATTCTAACTGGTGTAAGGTGGTATCTCAATGTGGTTTTGATTTGCGTTTCCCTGATGGCTAGTGATGATGAACACTTTTTCATGTGTCTGTTCACCATTTGTATGTCTTCTTTGGAGACTAAGACAGCAGGGTACGGCACAAAAACAGACACATAGACCAGTGGAACAGAGTGGAGAGCCCAGATATGGACCCTCATCTCTAAGGTGAAATAATCTTTGACAAAGCAAGAAAAAATATCCAGTGGAAAAAAAGAGAGTTTCTTCAATATGTGGTTCTGGGAAAATTGGGCAGCTATGTATAGAAGAATGAAACTCGACCATTCTCTCACACCTTACACAAAGATAAACTCAAATGGTTGAAAGACCTCAACATGAGGCAGGAATCTATTAAAATCCTAGAAGAGAACATTGGCAGTAACCTCTTTGACATCGGTCACAGCAAATTCTTTCAAGACATGTCTCCAAAGGCAAAGGAAACAAAAGTGAAAATGAACTTTTGGGACTTCATCAAGATAAAAATCTTCTGCACAGAAAAGGAAACAGTCAACAAAACAAAGAGGCAATGGACAGAATAGGAGAAGATATTCGCAAGTGATACTATAGACAAAGGGCTGATATCCAAGATCTTTAAAGAACTTCTCAAGCTCAGTGCCCAAAAAACAGATAATGATGTTCAAAAATGGGAAGAAGACATGAACAGACACTTCTCTAAAATCTATTATTTTTAACTGTAGTTCTATTGGTGTCATGGGTTTCATTGTAATTTGTGGGTCCATACAGTTGTATTGATCATTGAGAATATCCTGTAACCCTTGCCTTTGTCACCAGCAACCATCCAACTTAAAATGTGGTCTATACCCACAATGGATTTTTTTCTTATTTAAATTCAATTTAGTTAACATAGAGTGTATTATTTGTTTCAGGGGTAGAATTTAGTGATTCATCAGGTACATATAACACCCTTTTAAAACAAAGAAAATCCTGCCATAGGCTACAACATAGATGAACTTGCAGGATATTATGGTAAGTGAAATAAGTCAGACACAGAAGGACCAACACTCCATGTTTCCCCTTGCATGGGATATATAAATCAGCCAAATATACTGAAGTAGACAGTAGAAAGGTGGTTGCCAAGGTCTGAGGGGAAAGGGATATAGGAATGGTTGTCCAAGGAGTATAAAGTTATAGTTACATAGGAGGGCCAAGATCCCAGGATCTGCTGTGCTGTGTCCTGTCTACAGTAAACAATAAGGTATAGTGCATTTAAAATTTGTTAAGTGGTTAGTTAGAGCTCATGTTAAGTGGTTAAAGCTCAACAAAACACAAAACAAAACACACAACCTGGTGGTGGGTATTGAGGAGGGCACATATTGCATGGAGCACTGGGTGTGGTACATAAACAATGAATCTTGGGTCTCTGGAAAAATAAAATTAAATAAAAAAAACACAACAAAACAGAACACAAAGTGTTGCATGGAAATGTTTGGAGGGGACAGATTATCTATTACCTTACCTTGGTGATGATAGGACAAGTATATTAATCAATCCAAACTCACCAGATTGTATACAACAATTACATGTTGTTTTTTGGATACCAGTTATATTTCAATAAAGCTGAAATAAAGTAAGTGGAGAAGCAAATAAAAAAATAAATTAAAATAACCTGCAAATGCTCCTAGTTAGTCCCTCCGTTCCTGGGTGAATTACCATATCTGGAAGATGTTATTAGTAAAGTTTTACCATTGACTCCTTTGCGTCCTGCCGTCATCAATGACTCAGAGGAACATATGGAAGTCACATTCCTAAAACCTGTGGATATTTAAGGATAAGCATAATTAGACCATAGTTTAGACTTTAAATGCAATGTCAGAAATATAGGTTAGAGACGACTTAATAGCAATAGAGATAAATTTACAAAGTGGAGTCACTAGACTGTCCTTATCTTTTTATTTAAATGAATATTTTCCAACCATCTACCACATGCAACTCACGATGCTCACGTGGGGGATGGGGTGGTGAGCTGGACAGCAAGGCCCGGCTATTCTAGGGTCATTTGATAGGTGACATGGAGACATTGCACGCCTCGACAAAACAGTTTGATTACGAGACTGACATGTCACCAAGAGGCAACCTACCAGTCTGTGAAGAACTTCATTTCCATAAAGGTAGGTCAGGATGTGGGTGTTGACTTGGAAACCCCCCAAGAGAATGAACGTGGGGCATGGGCAGCATGGAAGAGCAAAAAAGGCATTTGTACCACAAAGACTCTGGTAGCTACGTTAGTACACATGTGATGGATGCTCGGGATTGGAAATGTTACATGGCATTCCCGCTTTTTCCTCTGGCATTCCGAAATAACATGGATTTGGATTTACCTTCTCTCAGGAAGTCACTATTGAAAGTAGACAGACGGACAGACAGACAGACAGAAAGAAAGGGGAAGGGGGAAGGGGAGGGGAGGGGCGGGGAGGGAACATGGGCAGACCAGAGAATATTCAGAGAAGAGGCCCTGGGGTCTCTGTGGTGAGGAGGCTGGCTGAAAGACCAGAGTACATGCAGTGCGTGAGGAGTGGGACACATAATGACGCTCCCACTGAATCCCATGTATATTCTGGGCAGTGCTTCATGGTGAAGGAAGTGGAATCCTACAGACTTGGGTTGCATGGCGTGTCTCCGCCAGAACCAAGACACGGCGAGTCTTCTGCAGAAGTGTCTGGTGGGAGGGGATATGTGCCGACAACGTGCGTAGATTGAGGTCCCCCTCTCCTAACATCACCTGGGGAGACAGAAGCCTGAGTTCAAGACCATCCCAATGCCTTGGTCTATGGCACTGCACCCCCCCAAAGCAGACACAAAGTGGGGATGGTGCCCTCTGACACAGGCTTGGGTTTCTGCCCTTCCAGGGGCATAAAAGATCCAAGGTAGACATCAGACTAGTTTCTAGACAAAATTCTATTTCCTTCACACTTGAGTCCATGGATTGAGATTTATCTCAGTCTGCATACAAACACTGGCAAGGTAGCACTGCAGATTTCATCGGAGCTCGGGTGCCTGCAGATGTCAGGTGATAGAGTGTCAGTAAGAAAAACAAAATGCAGAGATGAGTCTTTGTTCAGTCGGAGGGCATGTGTGGTCACAGGAGAGCTCCATTCTGAGCCTCTCTGCCTGGAGCAGACAGGAGCTAGTATGGGTTAAAGATTTAGGTTTTTCCGTCTCACCGCTGATCACAACCTCTTTTGTTGCCCTCTCTCCATGCCTCTCCTGCTCCTCAATGGAACCATTGACCCATCCCCTTACTGCGCCCACCCCAGGTCAGCATCCTCTGTTCTCCATGCACTCCCCTCTTTGGACTTAGAGTTAACTGTGGAAGCCCCAGGTGGGAAAACAGGAATGAGGAAGAGTGACTGTCTCCTCAAGGTTTTGTTTTGCCTGCTAACCACTTCCCAGCTCATTTTTCAAAGCTCAAATAATTTATTCCTTCAATTTAATATTAATGACAGCACGATGTCTTTGATCTTTCAAAAAAGCATGACCCAAGTCAACAGAAAGCAGCCCTGTTTCAGATCAGCCATTGGCAAAGTTTTCCATACATTGTTTTCTCCCTACCAGGCTTTGAGGTTCTGGGGGAATGTGTTCCCTCACTTGGTGGCTGCGGACCCTCCTGACCTCTCTGCTCGATGCATGTGGGCAAACATGTGACCTGACAGAGGCTGTCAGACATAGAGCCGGTACTCCACTCCATACCTGCTATTCAAATGAAGATATTCGTATAGAGGAACACATTTTTATAATGGGAAGTAAATGTCAAAATGGAAAAAAAAAAGTCTATGCACATGAATAATAGAGGGGAAGCTTCAAAACCAGCATAAATCATTATTTTGGCAGGTAATTTTTTATATCTTTGCATGGTATCTTTTTTCTATTGATGAATTTATCAGTATAAAATATAGACTATTTTTATGAAATGAATACATATGAATTTAAAACAAGGTACAATTATGGAACCATGGCATTGCTCGAGCAATTCCAGATGCGAGTTGGAGGTGGCATCCCTTCTCTGGATCTTCAGGAGTTTATTACTTTTGCAAAAAAAAGAAAAATTACTTTAGGGCTTATGTACTCTGAATATCTCAAGCTGGATGGTAATCTCATGTGGGCAAAGTGACAAAAAAGAAACCAATTTTAGTTGTCTGAAGCAGCGACCTGGTATGTCTCTGTTTAGTGAATCAGCAGCAAAAATGCGCATCTGTCCCTAGAGCAAGGAGCGTCAAGGAGCAGGCAGTGGAGAAGGTGCACCCTGCCCACTTCCTTCCCTTTACTTCTTCTAATGCGTTCTCGTGGACATCTGCCAGGGAGGACATTCTGAAACATCTTCATTTGAAAATCATAGCAACTCTGGGGTTCTTCTGACCCTTTTCCTTCTGCATTACTGAGAACACCCTCAGCCTGTATGAACACGCGTGTGTAGTGGTATTGCATGCTTGTGTACATGGACACACGTGAGCCCACATGTGCGGTGTGTACATATGAGGACATGCAGATGTGTGTGCCCACAGCTGTTGCAGGTATGTGCGTGTGGGGGGGGGTGTGTGCGTGAGCGCCCTGCCTCCACGGTGACGGTGGAGGTCCACTTCAGAACTCCCAGAGAAATCTTTCTAGAAAGCCAATCTGATCGCGTCAAGCCCCAGGTGCGCAGCCCCAGCGACCTCCCATCACCGCCATGACAAGCCTGTGCTCCCTGTCTTGGCAAATGTGGCTGCCATGCTTCCCTCCCTGTATCATCATGTGTCTCTGTTCCCACGTGCCCCGGACCTGGACCTGATGAAGGACAGACTTCAGAGCCCCTCCCATGGGCAACTTCACTTCCTAATGTATGTTTTTCTTAAAGATCCCATAAGGATCGTGTTCCGCATCCAAAACCCAGCCTCAGTAAATGACCATCTCTCCACATTGCTCTGTTCTCTCTCCCTGTTCTGGTGCGAGTCATTGCTCCCAAGTGTCCTTCCACCTACCTCGGTCATGCGAAGGGTACACCTTACTGTGTGGACCATCCTGCGGTAACATACGGGACACTTCTTCCCTCCATGTGAGACTGCAGGTTGGAGGGCAATTATACGGCTGTAATAACACTCTTTCCCTCCACGTGAGACTACAGGTTGGAGGGCGATTATACAACTGAAATAACACTTCTTTCCTCCATGTGAGACTATAGGTTGGAGGGACCTTCCTGTGTGGGCCATCCTGCAATAACATAAGTGATGCTTCTTCCGTCCAGGTGAGTCTACCGGTTGGAGGGTGATTATACAACTGTAATAAGATGTTTTCTTTCATCCGTATTCTCAACAGATGCACTGTCACAAATGAATACATGGTAATTGAATGAATCAGTGCAAAATGAAAAGACATTTTGAAGGGACGTACCAAGGTCAAAATCAAAGTGTTTGGGGTGTGGATCAAGCTATAGGTGGTGAAGAGCTGAAAGCTGCCCATGCGTCAAGCCAGCTTGCTAAGTTGGTGGCCAGAAGCACCATCTCGATGTAGACCTGTGCAAACAAAGGTTCAGCAAGGCGAGTGGAGCTTCCACCCAGCCCGGGCTGCCCATGGGCCCTTGGACAAGTAGCTGATCTCTTCCAGCCTCGACGTCCCCATCTGTAAAATGTGGTAACAGTATCACCTGCCTCAGAAGCACATGACACTGTATCGGATTCCTGGCTAGGAGACCGGTCCACAAGGAGCCCTCGGGGAGGGGCTTGTATTTACTACAGGATCTTTCAGCCTGTGCCTGAGGGGAGATGGAGGAAATGCAGCCCCACAAAGGCATGTCGGAGGTGAAAAGGAAAATATAAGATGGAAGCGACTGTAGGGTCAGAGGAAGAAACAGAAGTGGAAGGGGAGGGCTCGGGGCAGGTTGCCGCAGGGGACCCCGGCAGGGAGCTCCCTGTCAGAGCTGTCCCCTTACCTATCTCTTGCCCACCTAGCTCAAGTACAAGGAGCACGAATGCATTCCTGACTGATCTGAGGTGTCATAACGAGACATTTATGAGTTTTGAACTTTTATTTGAAATATCCAGTATTTGGAGCTTAAAGGTCTCTCTGGGTCTGTGGTAGATTCAGAGAAAAGAAGGGCGGGTCGTCCCATTGAAGCCAACATTGTGGACCCAAACCAGCTGCTCTGTGGGCTGAACTGACCTACAGACAGCGGGTTCACGCAGTAGCATCCAGTTCAGAGAAGGGAGAAAGGCCACCCCGGCTCCCGCACGCCCCCAGCTCCACAGCTCCCCCAGCTCCCTGGCGACTCACAGCCCCGGGACCCGGCTGCAGGCAGGTAATGGATGGGGACCGGCGTTGGAAAATGCCAAGCCAGGACAGGCAGGTCGTTCAGCTCCAAGTCAAAACAATAGACGGCTAATTCATTTAACAGATGGGATACCCAGGGACCACCAATGACAGCTTAAAAGACCGAGAAATGCCCGGTGGGTCCAGTGGGAAACCTGGAAGTTGCGGGAGGAATGCGCCTGCTCTCTGAGGCTGATTTGCATTCCTGGGAAGGCGGGCTTGAACAAATCAGCTAACGGAAAAGGGGGAAGTGGATCTTGGGAAATTTACCAAAGTGAAAAAGATCCTCGATCAACACTTTGGTGAAACTACCAGCAAACACATCAGGGCATCCGTTAGGCTGAAGCTTTGCCACAGCCTGGCTGGTGACCCTCAAAATGAGAGGTGTGTTTGATCGGCCGCAGAGCTTTTCCTCGGGTATTTTTCGCAGCTGACCCCTGCATCCAGTGCCACCGTCAGGACTAGAAGTAGTGGATTGATGGTGACCTTCATGGCCACCAGGTTGGAACTTAGAGACCCCATCATCCGCTGCCTTGGCTCCTTCTCCCATGATCCACTTCCTTTATAAGTGTTTGGTTTTCTTGTTTTATTGACGGCCCCCTATTCCTTTAACAGGATTGGACATGGTAGCCCCACACACAATTGGTTTCATCACTGTTTTAGACGGGACGTAAAGGGCTGTCACTGTGTCGTCAGCTGTGGAGGATGCTGTTTGATGACAGCCTCCTCCGGGCAGGTTTTCCAGCTGCGATGCCCCGAGCACAGGGCTCCACGGAAGACCTGATTCACTGCACCCATGCTCACAGGAGCCCTGCACCGTCTCCACTCCGGGACCCCCACTCTGCCTCCACGGCTCGCCCCCACTCCCCCGTCTCCCTTGTCAGCTGGACCCCGGGGCCAGATGATCGCACTTTCTTGCAGCCCCCTCCCCCCATGATCTCCCGAGCAGCCCCATCTGGGAGGACCAGGGCGTGCACGGGCCCCCACAGGTCCCTCTGAGTCCCAGGGGAGGGAGTGAGGAAGGCACCGCCCGGGGAAGTTTGCTCGACCAGGAATCCCTGCCTCGCTGCAACTATCCTCCATGGCTGCGTATCACCCTTCGGCCTCGCTGGCCCTCGTAGGCCACCTCCGCCGAGAAACCAAGATTCTCTAAGTAGCTCCTATTAAGAACAAACAGGCAGAGCAACCCCCTGATTGCCCGCTCCCTAGGCTACAACCACCGTCCCCTTTTGTTTGTCCCCAGAGGGGCCCAGTCCTGCCCGTCTTTCTCTGATCCTCAAATGGCACTTCCAGCTGCTACTCTGGGGCTCCGCCCACAGCTTCAGGGCGACTTCAGGGCCAGTCTGCAGGACACCCCACACTTGCTGGTTGGTTCCAGGGACACATTCCATCTCACCCAGCAACTCAGGGCTTCCACATGGGTCATCTGCCCCTCCATCCACAACTGTCAGGTGCAGCGGTTTCCGAAACACCAGCCAGACCAGCCAGGGGTTTGGTCCTTCTTCCCCGAACTCTAACCTTCCAAGTATTTTCCAAGTCAGTCCTGGGTGCAGTGAACTTTACAGTTGTGTTCTCATGATTGTTGAATTTGGCCGTTGAGAGATGACGTTCTGTTCAGAAGAGAACACCCACGGTGACACATGGAAGTTCACCCTTCCTGGTCAGAGTGGACTGCAGAGGACTTTCCGTTCTTCTCTAAACTGCTCCTCTACATCAAGTTATATCATCCTTCATAGACAACTCTTTTCATTACCCTACACTGGATGATTAAGAACCTTCCTCGTATCACGGGGCACCTGGGGGGCTCAGTGGGTTAAAGCCTCTGCCTTCGGCTCAGGTCACGATCTCAGGGTCCTGGGATCGAGCCCCACATTGGGCTCTCTGCTCAGCGGGGAGCCTGCTTCCCCCTCCCTCTGCCTGCCTCTCTGCCTACTTGTGATCTCTCTCTGTGAAATAAATAAATGAAATCTTTAAAAAAGAAGCTTCCTCATATTACAAGCAAACCAAAACATATTTATTTTAAGCCACTTGAAACTTCACCACATGCAGTTACAAAGCTTTACCTTGAAGTTCTATAGATTTATCGATTTACTGGAGGTTGGGAATGAGGCCATCTGCTCCAGGCAGTGGGTGGATCTCAGCCTGGACTCCTCCGTCCCCAGGAAACAATGCCCAGGTGACAGAGGCCACCCTTCCAGCCGCTCCCAGTCCTGGGAGAAGGAGGTTCTCCATCCCTGCTCACCTGAGAGCAGACCCAGTGCCAGGGAACCATGAACCTGACCCGTGTGTGGTCTTTCCCTGTGCATTTAAGGATTTACCATTTGGTAAGGTTTCCTTTCCTCCCCTCTCTTAGCTTTTTTACTCTTAATTGAAGTATAGCCGACATACAATATGACATTGGTTTTAGGTATACAATGTACTGATTCAACAATTCTGTAGATTACTCAATGCTCACGATGATAAGCATAGTCACCATCTATCACCACACAATGCTATTAAAATATCATATATTATAATAGATATATTATCCATTTATCTATGGGTGGGCACTTGAACTTCTTCATCGAGCGTAACTGAAACTTTATAGCGACCGAACAACAGCTGGTCATGTGCCCCCACCCCCAGCCCTCAGCACCCGCAATTCCCCTCTGATCGGGTGTGTTTGGCCAGTTTAGATTCTTCCTATAAGTGAAGTAATCCACTATTTGTCCTTCCGTGACTGGCTTACTCTTTTGAGGAATTCTGCAAGGAGCTGACAGTGCGGATATCGCAAGAGTCTGATTTTGATTATTTTGGATAAATATCCAAAAGTCTGTTGTGGATTATATACCAGTGGATGTACTGGATCATACAGTAGTTCTCTTGCTCATATTCGGAGGAACCTCCATGTCGCTTTCCACAGGACTGCGCCATTTTACATTCCCAATGGGGCACAAGATACCTTCTTTCCACATCCCTGCCAACTTTTGTTCTCTTTTGCTTTTTTTCAATAAGAATCATTCCAACAGATGTGAAGTGATAGCTCACTATGGTTTTGATTTTCATTGATTAGTGATGTTGATCAACTTTTCATGTATCTTTGGCCATTTTTGTATGTCTTCTTGGAGAAATGTCTGTTCAAGTCTTTTGCCCATTTTTTTTAATTGGGTTGCTATGTCTTCTATTGATCTATAGATGTTTCTAATATATTTTGGATATTCGCTCAAGGACAACCTTTAAGAACAGAATGTTTATAAGCTGAGACATCCCTTTCTTCTGTGACTCCTGGGGTCCTGATGGCTATGTCTTTACTTCCCAATGAGATTGACTAACTCCTGCTTAATGCCTCTACTCAGTAGTGACTACAAGACCCTGAAACAAGACATGGGCATGGCAGTTGAGCCTTTAAACAAAGTGTTGCATTAATTAAACCACCATCGTTAATTAGAGATTATACATTCTGGAAAGTGTTCACACGCCTAAGTAAGGTCATCCACTGAGGAAACTGCAGATTCCCATGGGAAGGTGATCTTTATTTGACCTTGCAGCAGTATTGTAAACCCAAAGACACTAGGAAAATCTGTCATGGCATTTTAAACCGTCTATTTTTAAGTTGAGGCTCTACAACCACTCCGAGGTCATACTCTGCCATCCCAGTAATGACCAGACTTTACATTGCTTTCTTGAGAGTCATTGGAATAAAATCTTCTCAAAAGCATGTTCCTGGCACCCCATGGGCCATCTTATCGACATGCTCATATCAAACACAGAGATCTGTACCAAGAAGGGAAGAAGTCTGGTCTATCTCTGTGATTCAGGATTATAATTCAGAAGACATTACAGTGGCCTTAATTTTTGTTTAAAACGCTAACTTGTTGAAATAGTAATCTGTGGATAATTCCCTGAGCTATTTTACTGTTTTTTCCTGCCCATTGAACTTGACCCCGCCATCCATAGGAAGCGTTATAAATTTTTAAAATTTCCTGTGAGCTGGACATTTTAATGAACCACGCACAGCAGTGTCCTGTCAGTGGCCGGCGTGTCGGCCAGCGAGGGGAAATTCATCTCACTGGCACAATACAGCGGCGCTGCTTTCCACCAGGGCCTGGAGTAATTCCACTCTGCGGTTTCCTGAGTTAACAAGGCTTGTCTTCCAGCCTTTCGACATGGGGGCACTCTGTTCCAGTCTCCCTTGATGGCTGGCCTCCCCATCCTCCCCAGGACGCCCGGGGTTTGATGCACCTGAAGCCTTGGTAACCCAGTTCTGCCTCCTGACCTCGGTGGTGGATGCCTCATCTTTTGTGCCCTGCCCTCTGATCGCGCCCCTCCGTGCACTGGTCAGCACGCACCCCCTCATCTTTCTGGAAGGAAGAACATTTGACATGCGAGCTGTTTGTCCTGCGCGCTCCGACTCAGTGGCGCTTAGAGAGGGCAGTCATTCCATCTGTCCAGACCTTGATGCTAATAGGTCATTGGCTGGTCCTTGGGCCAAGCGTTGGGTCACTCACAATTTCACCCACAGATACGACGAATCTGTGGGAGTATGACATACTTCTTTAGGTATTAAATCAGCCCTGGTATAATTTGTCGGCCAAGGCTCAGCAAGGAAGGAAGTAAAATACTAAAGCTGTGTCATGTAATTCCATCCTGAAGGCCATGAAGGTTGGCACTTATCTCTCTGGGCGTCCGATTCTTTAAGAAAAAGTGGGGAAGGGAATAGGAACAGAGTGGAAAGAAGCAGAGGGAAGAAGACCAGAGGAGAAGAATTTACATACTGAGCATTAGTCCAGAAATCCGTCTTCTGTCAGGAGGCCCAGCCCTTGCTCTAGTTCATACGCTTCTTATCAGATCTCGTGTTTGGTGCCCCTCCCCCACCCTGGGCGACACAATGGTGCTGATGGAAGGGGAGCAAATTCCTTCTATTACGGACTGGCAGCGATTGGACTGAAATGAAGTTGTTCCATGATATTGTCATATATGCAAGGTGCCAATAACCTATCCTGAATAATCACAGCCTGTGTCCTTTTAAATGATTTTTCTCCCCATTTAAAGGAAAGCCTTTGATGTGATAATATTAATTCCCTCCGTGCTGGAAGGAAGAGGAAAAAAAGCTCAGAGAAGCGGAAATTAAATGAGTAATGCAATGTCAGTCAATCTTTTAAGCCAAGGCCTTATTAACTGCTAATCATTTTGTCATTTTGTCGCTCAAAGTAATAAATTTGATAGGAAAGCACAGGGATGTCTTATGTTTACTTTTATTAGCTTTAAACAGAAACAGTTGTGGAGACATTACATTATCGAGACGTGTGGCATTTAAGTGGTTTCTGTAAAGCATATCATCATTTTTCTTCCTCACCCGCATCTGATTGCCATAATTTTGAATAATCTGGCTGTTTAAAAAAAATTTAAAAATTCTATCCAGACCTTGCCCCGAGTTCTATCCCTGGAGTTTTATCAGGATTATACCAGGCATTTGATTACCTCCAATTTGTCAGAGGCAGCTGCGGGAGGGAGGGGTTGGTGGGCTTCCTGGAAGGGTCACTGGCCGTTTGTGGACACCATGGCTCTAAGAACGAGTAACTTCGGGGGCGCCTGGGTGGCTCAGTAGGTTAGGCGGCTGCCTTCAGCTCAGGTCATGATCTCAGTGTAAGGGAATAGAGCCCCGCATCGGGCTCCCTGCTCAGTGGGGAGTCTGCTTCTCCCTCTCCTGCTTCCCCTGCTTGTGTTCTCTCTCTCATTGTCTCTGTCTATCAGATAAATAAATAAAATCTTAATCAAAAGAAAAAAGAAAAAGAAAAAACGGGTAACTTTGGAAAACCCCTTCCTCACGTGAGGAGCCAGGCCGGCCACCTCTTGGAAGCTCTGCTGGAGCCCTGGGAAGTTAAGCACGAACACACAGGTGCCAGCAGCTGTGCAGATGCAGAGGTTAAGATGTGTAACCAGGTGGACACCGCAGGCGCGCACCTGCGGAAAGGTGCATGGGGGCCAGGGCTTCGGCTGGGCCTCTCCTGCACCACATTTGTCATTCTTTTTTTTTTTTTTTAAGATTTTATTTAGTTATTTGACACAGCGAGAGAGATTACAGATAGGCAGAAAGGCAGGCAGAGAGAGAGGAGGAAGTGAGCTCCCCGCTGAGCAGGGAGCCCGATGTGGGATGCGATCCCAGGACCCTGAGACCATGACCTGAGCCGAAGGCAGAGACTTAACCCACTGAGCCACCCAGGTGCCCCCCATCTGTCGTTCTGATGTCTTCCCTTGAGAATGGCTTGCTGCCGCTGGCACAACCCGATGGGTCCAGAACCAGCTGTGGCCCCTCCTCCCAGCGTGGGTTCTGCCAACCAGGCCCTTTCCCTCCAGAAACCGCCTCTGAAGAGCAGGAGGGAAATCAAAGGGTGAGTGGAAATTCAAGAGGCCCCACCCTGGCTTTGCTCCGCATCCCCGTCGAACTGAGAGCTTGGATGCAGGGAGCCCATTGAAAATCCATTCTCAGTGCAAGCTGTCCAGTGCTGCTGAAGCCGGCAGCCCGGGAACAGTCAGTGGGGGCACCGTGCCCACGTCAGCCTGAGCATCGTTGCTGTTGTCATCAGCGTGGACATGAATGGTGGCTAGCCGGTGGTGGCATTCAGCTGCTGGACCTCACTGGTGTCCAGAGGGCTGGTGTCCACCCAGGCTGCAGAGCTCTGAGTAAGCCATGATTGTGCCCGATTTTCTCGTGCGGGTTTCAGCCCCGAGCCAGCCCTCCTACTTGTTCCCAGAAAGCGTCAAGGACTCCTTGTGCTTGCAGTAGGGAGGAGTTCTCCATCTTTTATTGTCTGATGAGGCGTCTATGGGAACTATTTCCTGAGGAAGTTTCTAGGGGTTTTTTTGAATGAAGAAAGTCTGGACTTCATATTTGAGTTGTTGAAACATTACTAGTTTCTGATAAGATGTTGTGGGCCACATCTGGAGGGTTTTGGTTTTTGGTTTGGTTTGGTTTGGTTTTCCTCCAGAGAGCATTCATTCAAAGGTAAACAAGTGTCTCCCCACATACGTCCGTCTTTCTGAGTGAGACTAGGTTCTGCTGACCAGGTCGGATATCTGCATCTTCTCCCCGTCTGCTTTCAAGCACCAGAGCCACGTGCATGGAGGGTCACATGTTGAATGACAAGGAGCAAGACATTGTACGAGAACTGTCGTGTGCAGGGCTCGGGTGGGTCCCTGTGCACGCCTTGCCTGGGGTGAAGCGCTGGAGGCTTCTCTTCATTTCCCTTCGATTATTCAGTCGTGCATCCAGTCCTCACCCCGACGGCGCCAGGATGGACCTACCCTGAGGAGCCCTGGCTACAAGGAGATTATCATCTTCAGACAGAACACATCTTTGACACACTGGCGGGAAATTATTGATCCCAGGTATCAATAAACATCTAGATGCTTTATTTCATAGGACGTTCATTGACAAACAGATGCATCGCTTTTATAATTTGTCACATTCTCCTATCCTCTCAACACATGAGTTTAACGTATGCATTTAAACATACTTCAGAATAAAAATACACATACTTCAACACATCATTCTAGTCAAGATATCAACCATTGGTTTGCCCCTTCTCAGTGTGAATATTGACCTAAGACACACGTCATTCTCCTCTTCTTGAAGTTCACTTATACAATCAGTAATCAGAGCCACCAAATTCATGAGAAGTCATTTGGCTATACCACCCTTTCCACACCAACTCGATTTCTCCCTTCTCTGCCCCAAACTGGTCCAGGGGTCAGATGTGTGTCGAAGGGGACTTCTTTTCACTGGGCAAAACCACTGTCTGTGTCATCAAGAAAGGGTGACTTCTTGCGTATTGAGACATGACCTTATTCGACACTCACCCCAGTCCTGACACTCGGTACAGAAATGCGCCCCGGAAAAAAGGCTTCAGAAAAATAGCAGTGAAGTGTTAGAGGCTCGAAGGTGCTGGATGCTCAGAAGTAGTCAGAATGTTCCACTGTAAAGACCATCCAGTGATTGCTAACTGCAGGACCCTGCTAGACAGTCACCTGAGGGCCTGAGCATCAGGCGTCCACACAGACAGGAGCCAGAGGTGGCAGGAATATGAAATGTCCCCAGACAGACTCAGGGCACCATCCAGGGACAGCTAGGAGTTGATTCATCAAAATACTCCTCATCTCTGCTGCCCTGGGTTGAGGTTTTTGATTGGTGACGTCAAAGGCGAGCATAGAATAGAACACGATGGCGTGGGATGTGATGGGATGGCAGTGACTAGAATGTGATCGCAGGTGCACCTAAACCCTCCTGACGTCTAACCTAACGCCACAGTCAGATGTTGCAGTGGCCTGGAACATGGGGATGCCACCTACAGTGACACCTGTGGGGTGTGCCTAGAAGGAGAAGCAGACCCTGAGTGGGAGCCTTTCCTCCTGTGTTGGTGACCTGCCGGACACAAGGAGACGTGAGAATAGAGGACCGAGGTGTGTGTCTCCAGATCAGAGCACGGAGTTGACCTGGCCCCCCTCCCTTGCTCTTCCATGTTGCCCACACTCTGCCAGAGAACCCGAGGGCGGCCACCTGGCAAAACATGTGCCAAGGTCAAAGTGTGAGCCCCAAAATGCTGGATCATGACCCCTGCAGGGAGCCTTGGAGAGAATTGTCTTGCTGTCAGGCAGAGGCCAATAAACCTCATGCAGGATGAAAAGAACAGTGTTTTTCCAGAACACATCTTTAAAGGATAAAACTCCAGCCCCCTGCACGTGCCTGGTTGCAGAAACCAGAGGCTTCCCTGCGTTGTTCAGACACGGCCAGGCAGGGGCGTGCCCCCCTGGGAGAGATCTGGAGCCCTGCGGACTGCAGCCGCTGGCAGCTGGGACCTGAGGCTCGCTGGCTTGGAAACCCCTCCCCTCTCACACCACCTGCACCACCTCCATAGCGTATGGACCACTGTCTCGCGCTCTGTGAGACCCATGTTCTAGAGTCTCATCCACCCGCCTGTGATGTGTGGACCCCTTGGCAGTGGGGCTGGAGGGCGTTTTCTCCAGGAAGCTCTCTCACTTTCTGCACCTTTCCCTGGCCCTTGGTAGATAATACACTTGTGCTTTATGGCATTCAATTCTGTATTTTATTTACATAATACAAACATTAAAAACACCCTTGAACTGTTTCTCCAGGGGCTTGAAAGATAGGCAAAGGGCAGGAATACACTTACAAACATTGATAGACATGAATGTTTCCTTTTGTGGATTGAAATGGAGAGGAAATAAAGATGAAATAAATCAATAAACCCAATTTACTGTTTTATTGGGGGTATTTTGTATTTGTGAGTATCTGTGTGTTAGTTGTGGGCAAGTGTGCATTTTAACTGAATCCATACCCTGTACTGGGATTTAGTGTTTCTGCAGGTTTCTTAAAAACTGTGATGAATTCACTGAACTTGTTAATGGAATTGAACACTCCTTGTTAAAAGAGGTGCTGCGGCCCAGAACCAGCTGCAGGATGCCCTCAGTGACCCTGACCCTGTCCCCTCCCCTCTGCTTTGGTGTCCTCACCTGAAATGGAGCTGATAATCACCAGTCCCCGCGCGGCTTTAAGGAACAAAGCCAGCAGGTCCCCCACCTCTGCCTCCACTCCTGGCAGTGCGTCCCTTGCAGCCGGGAGCGTTATGGCTGGGCCTCGGGCACCCGCTGAATCTCTGGCGGAGGACGGTCTGGCTTCAGTCCCGGGAGCCCGGTTCTCAGCTGTTGCTGCTCATTAGTTTTGCAACCTAAGCCCCTGAGGCACATGATGACCCCTGTAGGATCCGAGCGCAGGAGGGGCGATGGCTCCAGGGACACAGCTGACTCTCTAAGGTATGTGTGCGTGTGTGTGAGTCCTGGGAGCAGCAGCTCTGTGACCCTCCCTAGATGCACGTGTTCTCCCTATGAAGGCGCTTACTCTGTTCCCGAGAACTCTGCGCACCTGGGAGGTCCCCCAGGGAGGGGGAGAGCAGTTCCCAACAGCTGTCCCTGTGCAGGAGACACGGGATGGCCTCCAATCTGATCTATGAAGTCAGAGTGGAACATGGCCATCAAGCTGTCATTACAAGAAAATGTTTGATGAATAAGGACCGGTTCTGCCACACGCCCATGCGGGTTTTCAGCTCAGTCTTCATAAGAGTTAAGCTCCCTTGTCAATACGGCCATTTTACCATGGATTCCATTTATTTATTTCTGCCACGGTGAGCAGTCAAGCTAGTTATATGGCTTTATATAAATGAAACTGATGGTGAGTTTCTCTTGTGTGTGTTTTTTTATTGATCTATGATTGATTGATTGATCGCCTCTAATCCTGATGTGTGTTTCTGCCCTCTGAGAGTGGAGACAGATCTCAGACTCCCAAACTTGAATGCCCTCTGCTTTGAACACCAAGCCATCGATAAATCACCCCGGGCAGGATAGCCTCGAAGAGTGGACTTTTGGAAAACGTGCCTTTTACTCTTCCTGACAAACAGATCTCCCCCATGGGAGATAAATTTCATGCATCCTGTGATCTCTGCTCCCTGCCGGTGTCTCTGCGTCCTCACTTCTTGCTCCTTTCCGTCCGGACCCTGCCGCTCACATCTTCAGCAGCACTTTTAGGACTCAAGTGGTCTGAAATAAATTAACCAATCAAACTATTTCAAGTAATAGTTAGCATTTAATAATAGAAATCATAAGAAAAAGAATCATCCAGTGTAAACGCAAATTATATGCACACCTTAATCATTGCAAGTTACCAAACATATGGGGGAGATTTACTTTTTCCTTATGATAGCTGTTATTCATCCTTGAATTATTTACAAAACAGTAATAGCAATTTGCATTTAAATGATATGTTTCTTGGGAAGAGTTCAATATGATGTGTGCGTGTTGATGTATACACACGTATAAATCATAGCTATTAATATTTCACTAATATAAGAGTAAACACATTTTCTTTATTGAACATGCTGATAGTGATCATTACCATTTGCCACCTTTTAAATGGTGGGATTCTTGGACTCCGAGGAACAGAATGATTTGCCCAAATCCATGTTGCGTGTCTGTGGCAGAACGGGAAAGGAGAACAGGGCTTGGTTTTGAATGTCTAGAACATTCCTTACTTTGCACTCTAGAAGCCGGCATCGGGAACATTCCTTACTTTGCACTCTAGAAGCCGGCATCAGGTGAGTTTGGCTGACTGATTCACAAGCTGGCAATGGCATTTACCCCTCAGTTCCTGCAGATTTGGGAAAAAAAAAATATAAAGAAAGAAAAAAGCGAAAGACACATGTATCTTCCTGAACCTCCCAGGCGGGTGGACCCTTCCCGTATGATAGCATCTTACTCCTTCCCCATGGGCTGAACTGCTCAGAGAGGACTTGTCTTTAAGGGTCAAGGAGCATTTATCTCTTCTGCTACTCTTTTCTCTTTTGAGACACTTATTCAAAATGAATTTTGAAAGCAATAGGAGCAATGCTAATATTACTGAAAGCTGCCTCCTCTAGCTGTGGCAACATTTACCTATGAAATGCAATTTTAAGTGTAAAATCTGGGCCTGAGGCTTCTGTGTGATTAGAGAGTGGCTGTTCCTTTTAGGCAAGGAAACCCCTAAATACTGTGTGATCTCTGCCAGCCCGTCCATCTGAGTCTTGAGTTGGGGGTCTTGGAGTAAAGGGAGGGAGGGCAGGAGGGGTCCCCCTTGGGGGATGTCTGCATCCAACGCCAGCCCTGTCATGAGCATGTCGCCACATCAAGACACTCCATTCACTTCTCACATGGTCCGGAGCCGACTTACACAGGCGGGGGTTCCATAGAATGGATGTTATGACCTTCAAGCTCCATGATTTATTGGAGTAATATCACATAGGGAACCATCACGGAGACATAACGTATTTATCAAGCTCATCTCCCTGCCTCACTTCTGAGCCTAACAGATCGGAATTTATACATTCGCATTAGGACTTTGTTACCCGTGTATTCAAATGTCATTTGGGAGCGAGAGTGATTTTCCATAATGGGAAGCAATGGGAGAATAAGAAGATTTGGGTTGTGCGAACCGGCCCTAAACCTGCATTCTCGAATATTCCATCGGCCGCTCCTGCTAAGGGTTGTCAGATAGGAGTGTGTTGGGGCATGCATGCCCCTCCCCTGTATGTGGGAATGACCCCGGCAATGGCTTTGGAATCCAGGGCGAGCATTCATGGGTTTGTGTGTGCCGTGTAATGGGGTTGCCTCGGCCAGTAAGACCCGCTGAGCTGGGGTCCCATGAGCTTCACACCTGGCTTGCACCCAAGCGCTAGTGCTCTGACAAAGAGACCCAGTGAGCACATTAGATTCCTCAATATACAACACATATCCGATATGAGCATAAAATACGTGCTTTTCCATCCGGACAGGATTCCAACACAGTGCACTGGTCAGGTCGACCCTCCAGCGGTCAGTCTGCCTGGAGACGTGGTCTGGGCAACACGGGGATTTATGAAGCTTGATGGAAGAGGCTTCTCTCAGTCGCTCATCTGTGATGTAGACCGATAGCAGAAGCCATGGGGAGCATGCTCAGTGGTCCTTCATTTTTGCTACCAAAAAAGAAATGAACTTCAGTCCATCTCTGAATTAACAGCAAAATATTAAGGAGAAGGAGAAGGAGGAGGAGGAAGAGTAGGAGGAGGAGAAGAAGAAGAAGAAGAAGAAGAAGAAGAAGAAGAAGAAGAAGAAGAAGAAGAAGAAGAAGAAGAAGGGGAAGTGGTGGAGGAGGAGGAGGAGGAGGAAGGGGAAGGGGAAGAGGAAGAGGAAGAAGGAGGAGGAGGGGGAGAAGGAGAAGAAGAGGAAAAAAGAAAAAGATGTCCGTACTCCTAGCTTTAGATTCATTTTCCTCTAATTCCCCCAGGAATCAGAGAGGATGAAATATGACTTGAGTGTAGAGTCAGGCCCCCAGCCCTTCCTCCCAGTCTGCAGATGGGCATGGAAATCAGGCCCTGCTCATGACACGTTCAGAGTAAGAGTCAGTTGGTGAATCCAGAATAACTGGTGATAACATATCTAACTGTGCACCTTTATTATCAGCCTAATGTCACATGAATAAATCCTAAATTTCTGGCACTGACCCTCCCCTACATTCGAAAAGATTTAATTTAATTTCTATTTTTTAAAAGATTTTACTTATTTATTTGACAGAGAGAGAGAGAGAGAGAGAGAGAGAGAGAGCGCACAGGCAGAGGGAGCAGCNACAGGCAGAGGGAGCAGCAGGCAGAGGGAGAGGGAGAAGCAAGACTTGCCCCTGAACAGTGAGCCCCATGTGGGACTCAATCCCAGGACTCTGGGACCATGACCTGAGCCGAAGGCAGATGCTCAACCAACTGAGCCATCCANAGAGGGAGAAGCAGACTTGCCCCTGAACAGTGAGCCCCATGTGGGACTCAGTCCCAGGACTCTGGGACCATGACCTGAGCCGAAGGCAGATGCTCAACCAACTGAGCCATCCAGGTGCATCCAAAAGATTTAATGAGTAATCAGAGATTATCATCACTGACATCTTCTAAGTCACTGACACTTTGGCACCAACCACTAAAACATTCATATACTCTAAACACTAGCTGTATTTGGAAGGTCCCTCGATCCCTTACCCACACAATAGTGGTGCTTCATGGTGGCTGGAGAAGTCCCCGCTCACACTTGCATTCCCAGCTATCACCCCTGCACACCCCCCTGTGACAATGTCACCAGGGCTGGGATGCGCGTGCCTTCGTTAAAGCTCTGACGTGTAGTAAGACAGACCGTGGGGCATGACCACCAGTGGGCTGCCCTTCTGAGACGTCTCCCACTCCTTCCCCACAGTGACAGAGCTCAGGGGCAGAGAAGCAGCCTCTGTGTCACCCTGAGGAGCAGCTGGAAGTGGGTGGCTTCCCGTCCACTGCTCCTTGCAGCCCGCAGAGGCTGCTGGAGCACTGGGCTGTCAGACATCACAGTGGGCAAGTGTGCGTATTGACCTGCGAGGGCCCATTAGCTCTGTGCTGAGCACTCAGACATCACAGATGGATGCCTCTCTACGCTGCGTCCCCCAGGAGCCGCCTGGGGGTTCTGGCCATTGACTTGAGGTGGCGGTGGTGTCCTGCCAGAGGCCAGGGCTCCTCCCTCCCCACGCCGCTTCCCTCCACACCCTCCGCTCACCCACCATCCTGCTCCTCGCCTTTACATTTCTTTTCCACCCCAGCAATTTTTCGATCTTCTTTTCTCTCAGATGAGTGAATTATTCTCCCTTGTACCCGTGGGTGCAGCTTAGAGCTGGCTCTTCTGTAAATGACAAAGGTTTAGGAAGCTTCTTCTCGGGGGCACATTTGTTTAGCTCATTAGGGAAACCCTTATCACACATTAACGAGAGGAATAAAATAATCTTTCCTGAGTCGTACTATAGATGTACTTTATTATTTGGTTATTTTGATAGACTAGAAAGTATAACGAATATCTGTTTTCAAATGAAGGGACAGAGAATTCTAGTCATGGACCCAGAGTCTGACAGGTAAAACGTGGGCAGGATAATCGTAAATGAACTGGGAACGTCGTCATCACGTGAATACGCGTCCGGGCTCACCCGGCACAGTTCGATGATCCCCCGTCTGTCCGGGAACAAATGCCAGGAAACGTGGAAGGGGCTTGATTCCTGAGAAGCCGCTGCCCGCCCGCCCACTGCTCTCAGACCCCGCTCCCGACAAGCCCCCGCTCTGTCGATACATCGGAAACATAATTTGTATCAGCAGCTGTTTCTTTAATTAAGATCTCTTTCAAATCTTTCCCATCGACTCATGCCATTAACTTATTGACTAGTTTGCTTGTGCTGAGAAGGTGCCTTTTTGTCGAGAAGGCACGTCTGATGGTGCACTCGTGGATTCCAAGAAACAGCCTTCGGAAGACCTGGGTGGGAGAGACCCTCTGGGGCCACAGCACAGTCCGTGGCTTTTAATTTAGGGGCATTTTCATGGTGAATGCATAGGAACCCCAAGGAAACAGTCTTGTTGGTGTTCAGGTGGTCACTGAGGCCTCAGCCTAACAACAAGCATAAAACTTGACTTAGAATCACTAACCAGAGCCCCACAGTGAGCAGCAACCACTACAGAAGAGCCGTGTGGACGCTCAGCAGTGTGGACGCTCAGCAGTGTGGACACGCCGCTGAGGCACCAACAATACACAGGAGTGTCCCATGCTTTGTAAACTTTAAAGAAAATAGACATTCACCTCCTGCGAAAACCCAAGCAAATTTGAATTACATTATAAAGACATATATAAAAATTAAACCACATGTTAAATAAACATAGGGTCCAGTAATTACCTGATCTCTTGATGAGGAAACATTTTCTTATATATTGTTTTTATTTATCTATTAGAAAGAGAGCATGAGCAAGGGAAGCACCAGAGAGACAGGGAGAAGCAGACTCCCCACTGAGCAAGGAGCCCGATGCAGGACGCAGGACTCCATCCCAGGACCTTGGGATCATGACATGAGCTGAAGGCAGATGCCCAACGGACTGAGCCACCCAGATACCCCAAAGAATCATTTTCTGTTTTTTCTTTTTTAAGATTTTATTTATTTGAGAAAGAGAGAGGAGATAGCAGGAGCGTGGGGAGAGAGGCAAAGGGAGAGGGAGAAGCAGACCCCCGACTGACCAGGGAGCCAGATGTGGGGCTTGATCCCAGGATCCCAGGATCATGACCTGAGCTGAATGCTGAGCCACACCGACACCCCTAGAAGAAACATTTTTTTTTTAAAGATTTTATTTATTTATTTCACAGAGGGAGAGAGATCACAAGGAGGCAGAGAGACAGGCAGAGAGAGAGGGGGAAGCAGGCTCCCTGCTCAGCAGAGAGCCCAATGCGGGCCTCGATCCCAGGACCCTGAGATCATAACCTGAGCCAAAAGCAGAGGCTTAACCCACTGAGCCACCCAGGTACCCTGGAAGAAACATTTTCTAAGGAAGGAAACCACTAATGTGTCTTAGCGACTGGAAAGATATATTTACGGCAACAATGAAATTAAAAGGGAAACACTGTGAAACCATCTCTGTAACAAATATGGCAATAGGAAATTTCCTCAATATACAAAAGCAGTTAGGCACCTATGTGATTGTCACTGAAACCCCCAATGTAAAATGGGGAAAATAAAATGAATATGCATTTTTATAGAAATTTANTGGAAGAAACATTTTCTAAGGAAGGAAACCACTAATGTGTCTTAGGGACTGGAAAGATATATTTACGGCAACAATGAAATTAAAAGGGAAACACTGTGAAACCATCTCTGTAACAAATATGGCAATAGGAAATTTCCTCAATATACAAAAGCAGTTAGGCACCTATGTGATTGTCACTGAAACCCCCAATGTAAAATGGGGAAAATAAAATGAATATGCATTTTTATAGAAATTTACTGAGGAGAAAGTGAAAAATAGAAATAACCATAAAATATTTTCATATCTCTAGCAATAAAATAAATCAAAACAAAATAAAATATCTTTCAACACATCAAATTAATGCAGCATGAATTTTATAGTACTTGATACTGGAAGGGCTCAGGACTAGAGCCCCCTTTAGAGACTGCCTGTGTGAATAAAAATTGGTACAACATTTCAAAAATCAATTTAGCAATGTATCCAAAAATATATGCATACTAAAAATTTACATGTCATCTAAGTGGAATCAGTAATTCCCCTAATAGAAATATATTCAATGGAAATAATTAAGAAATGATTTTATTTGACTGTTTTATTATGGTATTACCTTTGAGAGAAAATGTTTAATAAATGTAAAAATAAAAAAATTAGGAAAGAGTTATAGCAACATGGTACAGTTGAAATAGTGGCCACTAAATTATATTTTCCCCAAAATTTAATAACCAGGCATAATTGGTAAAACAAACAAACAAACAAAAAAACTAGGGCGCCTGGGTGGCTCAGTGGGTTAAAGCCTCTGCTTTCGGCTCAGGTCATGATCTCAGGGTCCTGGGATCGAGGCCCGCATCGGGCTCCCTGCTCAGCGGGGAGCCTGCTTCCCCCTCTCTCTCTCTGCCTGTCTCTCTGCCTCCTTGTGATCTCTCTCCCTCTGTGAAATAAATAAATAAAATCTTAAAAAAAACAAAAAAAACAAAAAAAACTATAAGTTTTCCAGTTGTGAAAAAAGGCAAGAATCAGTTTTGAAAAATTTCCCACAATGAAAACATTATTTTTCAAAGTAGGAACAATTTTTGTTAATCTCCTAATGCGACACTTAGCATGAAATAGCAGCTTTTGGATAAATTTTAGAAGAAAAACAGTTGCATATTGTACTCATATATAAATATGACTGTGGCTGGTGCCATTGTCCTAGACTGGGTTAGTGGCAATAATTTCATTAGTGTCTTTGGAGTTAAGAAAATTAAGCAAGTTAAAGAAAAGAGCAACAGTTAGCAACTCTTGAGAGTTCATTGTATGCCAGGCACTAAACTATTTCTTAATCTGAATGGTGTAAATGAATCCTCACAGCAACTTTTCCAGGTAAGTTTTAACATTTACAGGTCAAATACTTTAGTGAGAAGTTCAGGTGCCCACGGACCCACCTCCACTCTTTCTCCACTGGGACTACCCTCCCTGTACCACATTCTAAGTGTTTGCAAGCATGACCTGTCCCGTGCTTTTCATAGGAGACTTGATGCTCCACCAGCTCAAACCTACAGACCAAAGGTGAGCATGTCAGGAGCAAAACCAGCTGCAGACTCAGAGTCTGACTTCTGAAATCGCCTTCTGTCATTTTTGGTTTCAGTTATAGAGAACACACTGTATTTAGTATTGTAGGGAGAATTGTTGGGGTTTAAAATGTTAATTATAGACTGGACTAGGATTTTCTAAAATCTATATAATTGCTATTCATACATATATCAAATCACAGCATAATATATCTTACCCATATGCATTTTATTAAATCAAATAAATAAAAATAAGATATATGTATTTGAATAACATTAAAAACTAAAAGAGAGGTGAAGGACTTGAAAATGATTTCTCAATTCCAGTAGATTTGGTAAAACAGAGATATGGTGTTCTTAATGAATATAATGTTAAAGATGGCAGCTGTGATTTATTCAGACTGGAAAATAAGGCGAATGCATAGAATTTTGTGACAGACACAGTCAAGTAACTCTTTCTAGGACCGTTACACCCTCCAGGTCTAAGGGAAATCAGACGACAGAGACTGGAATGCTTGTCAGTAAGAGCTGCCCCTGGCTGACCCACTTAGGGAACGGGGTCCCCACAGGCACCCTGTGTGGTTATTAGTTTGGGCACTCACAACACCCTTTCATAGGGAAGCCATTGATACTCACGTTTTTATATGACACAACAAGCTTAGAGACATTTTGGAGTTTATTCATATCCCAGAACTCATGCCCAAGTCTGAACAAACTCATGCCCTATGTCTTGGGCAGCCGGTTCACAGCTCCTCCTGTGGAGTTCCTGTGTTTTATGTGGATTGAGTTAGAGATTTTCTGTTCATCCAGTAGAGTTATTTAGTAGACAGACAATCAGGGAAGGCAGTAATGTCAAGGGTGTAAATTTAAGGTCACTGCAGAGAATTGATCAAGAGGGAGGTTGGATCAGATAACCCAGAAGGAAAGTCTAGAGAGAGAAAAAAAATCGAGGTAAGTTGAGGAAGACCTCTTCTGAGGAGGCGAAAGGGAGACCTGTGTGGAATTTGGAGAGCTAGCAATCAGACGGGGAGCAAAGGTGACCTGGGGAGAGATGGCCTACGTGTCAATAAGTAAGTACAGGTTGGTTAAAATAATGACATTCTTAACTCTTGAAATACAGCAATTAATGTTCAATAATCCATTTAAATCTTAAGCAGTATGTCAGCTAACATGAGCCCCTGAAAGAGTGTCAATCTTTTTTTGAGCTCAAGAAGACACTATACTTCATTCATTCACTAAACACCACCAAGTTTCGGTTCTCATGGTACATCATTAAATAAACATCAGGACCATCATCATTTGAAAGTGACGAATACAAAAGTGAGTAAGAAATAATCCTTATCATTGAGCAGCACAGGCCTTTTTTAGAGATTTATGCAGGGAGGAGAGATTTATATACTGATAATGGCACGACAGGTATCAGTTCTGTGATAGAGACGTGCAGATGTGCAAATTCTCAAGACAAGAGTATGAAGGAATCCTCCCAAAGGGAAGTTCAAATGATACATGCAGGTTAAACAGGTGAAGGGCCCTCGTGATTCTAAAAACCTATAGAATTAAGTCTGCCAGACACACTGTGGGAACAAAAAGAAAGTTCAGAGTGTGTTGTGTGCTCAGCACAGACCATAGAGACTTTTTTTTTTTTTTTGCTCCTGTAAAATTACATTAACTGTGGTTGTCGGAGGGCAATTTGATTTTCTTCCAGTTCATTACATGAACTGGTCCCAGGCCCCTGAAGGATGTATTCCGGAGAGTGACGCTTTCCCAATAGGCGTCTGCATGTTTCCCCCATATTTGTGGAGATTGAAAAATAAAGTAACCCTAATAAACAAGATAAGGAATTCATGTTAAATTTTTACTTAGTAAATATTGGTGATTGTACATATAGTGTATATATATATATGTGTATGTGTATATAAACATGTATTGGTCCAAGTTATGAAAATGTTCTAAGATGACTTGACTGTATATCAGTGCTTGTTTAGGAAGTAAAATTAGTGACAAAATTTAAAATAATCGTCCACCTATATTTATTTATTTATTTATTTATTTATTTATTTAAATTGATTTTTTTCAGTGATCCAAGATCCGTTGTTTATGCACCACACCCAGTACTCCAGGCAAAACGTGACCTCCTTAACACCCACCTTTATTTAATATGCCTCTTATGTATTGACTCTAGAAACCCTTTGTAGCAGTACATATCACCAAGCCAAAAGAAAGTTAGTAAAATCTAAGTTTGGACCAAATAAATTATTGTTTAGTCTTTGATAAATAGAGTAATAGGGGATATGAACTGATATTTCACGAATAGTACCAATCTGTCAAATACTTGACCTTAACATTTCAAATCCAATTTGAGAAATTTTTGAATGGATGCAACTTTGTCTCCCATGATATACAATTACAAGCCTGTTCCTTGAATACGTCACTGATTTTAGGACACATATTTTGGATGGTTTATATAGATTGGGATTTGTATGCCATACAATCATGAAATCTAGGATCTAGAGCCTTAAGACAAAAATGACTATGGATATTGCATTTATATAATGTATCAAAACATTTTGAAAAATTCAAGGCTTATGGAAAGTCCAGTCATGAGAGAGTCTAATTGGCTTGCCGTTAGTGGACAGACGTATCCTTTTTTGAGCTAAAGCTTCAAATCACTGGTAGGTTAAATTCTTAAGGGTTTTTGGGTTTCTAAGGGCTCTTACCAATGAGGCATTTTGGTAATATATCCTTAAGTGGATTAAAACACTTGGTCAGTTGTCCTCAAAACACAGGTTACTTTTTTAAAAGAAAATCTATTCAGCAAAATGCATTTTAAATTTGTCTAGGCTCTTCCTAAAACAAAGTAAGGAGTTTTGAAGAATTCTAACCATAACTGATTTTTCACACTCAATACCCACAGCTTTCGAAAACAAATTCGTGTGTTGATAATGACCATGAGACAGTAAAAGACACCTTTCTTTTTTTTTTTAAGATTTTATTTATTTATTTGACACAGAGAGATTACAAGTAGTCAGAGAGGCGGGCAGAGAGACAGGGAGAGGAGGAAGCAGGCTCCCTGCTGAGCAGAGAGCCCGATGCGGGCCTCGATCCCAGGACGCTGAGATCATGACCTGAGCCGAAGGCAGNAATTCATGTTAAATTTTTACTTAGTAAATATTGGTGATTGTACATATAGTGTATATATATATATGTGTATGTGTATATAAACATGTATTGGTCCAAGTTATGAAAATGTTCTAAGATGACTTGACTGTATATCAGTGCTTGTTTAGGAAGTAAAATTAGTGACAAAATTTAAAATAATCGTCCACCTATATTTATTTATTTATTTATTTATTTATTTATTTAAATTGATTTTTTTCAGTGATCCAAGATCCGTTGTTTATGCACCACACCCAGTACTCCAGGCAAAACGTGACCTCCTTAACACCCACCTTTATTTAATATGCCTCTTATGTATTGACTCTAGAAACCCTTTGTAGCAGTACATATCACCAAGCCAAAAGAAAGTTAGTAAAATCTAAGTTTGGACCAAATAAATTATTGTTTAGTCTTTGATAAATAGAGTAATAGGGGATATGAACTGATATTTCACGAATAGTACCAATCTGTCAAATACTTGACCTTAACATTTCAAATCCAATTTGAGAAATTTATGAATGGATGCAACTTTGTCTCCCATGATATACAATTACAAGCCTCTTCCTTGAATACGTCACTGATTTTAGGACACATATTTTGGATGGTTTATATAGATTGGCATTCGTATGCCATACAATCATGAAATCTAGGATCTAGAGCCTTAAGACAAAAATGACTATGGATATTGCATTTATATAATGTATCAAAACATTTTGAAAAATTCAAGGCTTATGGAAAGTCCAGTCATGAGAGAGTCTAATTGGCTTGCCGTTAGTGGACAGACGTATCCTTTTTTGAGCTAAAGCTTCAAATCACTGGTAGGTTAAATTCTTAAGGGTTTTTGGGTTTCTAAGGGCTCTTACCAATGAGGCATTTTGGTAATATATCCTTAAGTGGATTAAAACACTTGGTCAGTTGTCCTCAAAACACAGGTTACTTTTTTAAAAGAAAATCTATTCAGCAAAATGCATTTTAAATTTGTCTAGGCTCTTCCTAAAACAAAGTAAGGAGTTTTGAAGAATTCTAACCATAACTGATTTTTCACACTCAATACCCACAGCTTTCGAAAACAAATTCGTGTGTTGATAATGACCATGAGACGGTAAAAGACACCTTTCTTTTTTTTTTTTTTTTAAGATTTTATTTATTTATTTGACACACAGAGAGATTACAAGTAGGNAGTAAAAGACACCTTTCTTTTTTTTTTTAAGATTTTATTTATTTATTTGACACAGAGAGATTACAAGTAGTCAGAGNCCCTGCTGAGCAGAGAGCCTGACGTGGGCCTCGATCCCAGGACGCTGAGATCATGACCTGAGCCGAAGGCAGAGGCTTTAACCCACTGAGCCACCCAGGCGCCCCAAAAGACACCTTTCTGAAAGAATACCCTTCCAGCCTCTTATATCAAATGATATATCCTGGGTGTTTACATACTCCATTCCAGGTACTCAAATTTCTCATGAAAACACTAGGGAGAAGACATTAATGACCATTATTTCCTCCCATATGTAATTTAAAAAATATGATAATAACTGAATAGATAATAAAATGTATCATCCTAAGAGGTGAAATAGTTTGTAACATTAATCGGTTCAGGGTAATTGCCAAGTATTCAACGTTGCACAAAACACTGGATAAAGCATTACGAGGTTATAAATTAAAAGTATCTTCTTCAGGAGTTTAAAACTGAATGGTAAGGACACACCATCTCCTAGGAAACAGACCGAAACTCAAAATCCAAAGAAATCACTGAGCTAATGTGTATTACATCTTTCCTCACCTCGGCCACCTGGGTCCTGTGCTCAGCTCTGTGGTCAACAACGTGTGCGCAGCCTAAGTAGCCTTTCCTGACTCCTCACTAACACAGGCAGCGAAGGGAAGGAGCCAGAATACTTATGAATTTTTAATGAAATTACTGCAAAGCAAATTTCAATTATCACACCCAGCTCTAATGATCACTTAGCATATTCAAGTTTTATTGGCTTGCCCTTTCTCTCTCAAGCTTTTTAATGTAATAATTTGACATAATGTGAAAGGTCTCATATGTCTTTATTAATGATATATACTTAGTGATTTATTTTATTCATAGAGAAGAATACATTTAATATATCAGGTCTGTGAGCACACATGCAATTTATATGTAATTCCTTTTCTAGAAAATCTAGCATCCCCTCTCCTGTGCCTCTCTCTCTTCCAGGAGTGGAAAGGATGGAGTGGGAAGACCACATGCAGTGGCTATATTTCTTCTCTATACTAGAAATATAAGAAGCAATTTCTGCTGTAATCAACCACCCAGCAACGAGCCCTTCCACATGGAATGAAAACAAAGAGCCTCAAGACTTCAAATGAAAACACTGATCTCCTATTTTTAACCCCAGAGACGCTAGGAGCCCAAATGAGAGGAGCCGATAGATGTTCATCTTCAACATTCAACTTTTAAATACTATAAACTGGAGGGATTTTTCTTAAGCTATTATTTTTTATAAAACACATTTTATTTAAAATTTAGTGAACTCCACTTCTCTTCTCCCACATGGATGTGCAATTTGACGTCTTACTACATCTAGCTGTCGGTGTAGGATGCTTCCTCCCGCAATGCAGAAGTAGTTGTCGTCATAGATGGGGCAGTGAACACGGGGTCACCGCAGTGGTTTGTTGTGTGTCTGGGAGAGTGTGTGATGCGTTTTCTCTGTGCCTTTACTTTGCTGCAGAAGCATGTATATGGCCAAACTTCTGGTTGTCATTCATAGTTTTGGAAATAGGTGACTTGTGTAGTACACTTTTTCTTCCTAGACTAAAAGCAACATGCAATTTGAATTGCTTGACTACTCTCAGAATTTATTTAATAAAATTTAAGAAATGAATTCAATTACCTAGTTGTTTAATCTGCATGATTGAGAGCCTCTATATGATTAATTTAATCCCTTTCTAAAGTCCAGAGGTTGGGAGACACGGGCCTAGATCCCAAGCTCTCCAACAGCAGAAGGTATCCTTGTCAAATTATAACCCAAAGACACCAAATATAGGCTTCATAAAAGATAATGTGAGTATAAATGTAATATGTTGATTAAAATAACTCATTAATATATCATCAATGAAAATTAAAAAGTGGAGTAGAGAGAAGGTGGGGTCAAAGAGAGTCCCTGATTTCTCATCTTATGTGTTCCCGTAACAGTGGATACTATTTTATTTTTTGTTGAGGGGGAAAAAAACAACCTCTAGGAATTCTCGACTTTAGCAGTTAAGATTTTACCTTTGAAATCACTAGCGGCCAACAGAGCAAATAGAGTCTAATAAAAGCAAACCATAGAAAAAAGTAGCAATCCAAATGATGACGTGTATTTATTTATCAAAATAAATACAAAAGAATTAAAGAGACACTTTAAAAAAAAAAGAATTAAGCTCAACTAAAACATGTTTACAAGAGGCAAGCTAACCTTAAAGATTCCAGAAGGGTTACACCTGAAAGACTTACTAAGTACATCAACAGAGTAGCAACATCAAAGCCAGATGAAGATTTCAAATTAAAACAAAAAAATAAATGGAACAGAGATAATAATTTGTATGGATAAAATACACATGTAATATGGTGATCAAATTCTGACCAAATGCAAACCTAATAATATTAAAATGTACGGAAAAGAAACAGTTTTAAAATAAGAAAGCTACATTATTTGTATCACTTTTTATCTTTTCAGAAACAGATAATGTGACATGATGATTAGATGGCTCCAGATTACAGAAAGAATGGAGAAGTAATTAAATTCATGTATCTACTGAGATGAAATTTTCACAGAGGCCAGTGAATATTGGTAAGTGTACATTTAAATGGGGTTTGGATGAGCACGGACCTGTGCGGCTCACACCCTTGTCAAAAGGCAGACGGTTCCCATGTCCTCAGACATCTCTCGTATGCTTGCCACACACCCCATAGGCAACCACCCTCTGATTGCTGACAACGTGGGTTTGCTTTCATGTTCTTAAGCGTTAGATGAATGGAATCCTACTCTTTTATATATGGCTTCTTTTAGTTAACTTAAGGTTTGTGAGATTTATCCATGTTGAAATATGCACTAGAAGTTTGTTTTTCATTACAAAGTAGTATAAGTGTTGCATAAAAACAGCAAATCTGTTTATCCATTCTCCTCTTGATAGTTATTTGAGGACTACATATAAAGCCAAACTAAACAAGGCTGAGCAAGTTCTTTGGCAGAAACAAGCTTTCATTTCTCTTGGGTGAATGTATGAGAGCGGAATTGCTGGACTGTAGAATAGCTGTAAGCTTCCTGTTATCGCCAACCGCCAAGCATTATTCAAAGAGATCGGAATATACGGTAGACTCCAGTTATAAAGTGTGCTAATGAGCATATTTTCATGAACTTACTGGCCGTTTTATCTATCTTCTTTTGTTAAGGGAATGTTCAAATCCTATGCCTGTTTTTCATTTTTTTAATAATTGGTTTATAAAACATCCTTACATAATAGAGATATATGTACCGTGAGTATTTTCTCCTTCTCTGTGGTTGGTTGTCTCATTCCCTCAAAAATATCTTCTGATGAGAACAAGTTTTTAAATCTGGAAAGTTTGATTGATCAATTTATTTTTCTTTTATGGTTGGTTCTTTTGTTTCCTTTCTATGTAATATTTACCTGAAAATATCATGAAAACATCTTTCTATAATTTATTCTAAAAAGATTTATATTTTGGGATTTTATATTTAGGTAGAACACATGTTGAATTAATTTTTGTGCATGCTATGAGATAGGGGACAGTTCTATTTTTAATGTATAGTTATCCAGTTTTCTTGTGTTTTCCACCAGAAAATTTATAGATTTAGATTATACATTTGGGTCTATATTGTGAGGTAAGACCCTAGGGATATGTTAAATAAGCATTAATGTTCAGTGTGCATGTGCGTGTGAACAGAATATACAACTTCTCCAAAACTGTTTGTTGAGAGATTATTCTTTCCTCATTGAAATATCTTGGTACATTTGCCAAAATCCATTGACCATATGTATGCGTGTTGTTTTCCAGTATGTTTTAAAATCTGTTGCATTAAACTAAGCAACTCTTCTCTCGCCAATAAGACTTAATTGCAATAGTTTTATCTTATCATGAAATTAAATGGTCTTAGTCCTTCAATTGTAGTTTTCATTTTTAAATGTTTTATTATTATTTTACATGCTTTCTTTTCATCTATACAACACATTATTCATTAAACTTGAAGACACAGTACCAAAACAACAACCTTCAACTAATTTATTTGACAATATTCATGACACTAGTTTTTGTTGTTTTGTTTCATAATGCTAGCTATTTGCATTTTCATTTACATTTTTCAGATAAATTATTCAAATTTCCAGTGAAGTCTGCTGAGATTTTCATTGAAACTACACAGAAATGATTGGTAAATTTGGGGGAACATTGGTATCTTAAAAACATTGAGTTTTCTGATCCATGAACATGATATATCTATTTATTTAGATCTTCTTTAATTTCTCTGAACAATCCTTTAAAATTTCAGTGTATAGACATTGAACACATGTAGTTAAATTTATGTCTAAGTGTACTATGTTTTGATGCTTCTATAAATTATATTGCTTTGTTAATTTTATTTCTAAATGCTCACTGCTGGTACATAGACAAACAAGTGGTTTTGTGTGATGACCTTGTATTCTAGTGTATTACTTAATTTTATTCATTTTCAAGTAAATTTAATGTCCATTCCTTAAGATTTCTTTATAATTTTCATAATCATATTTTCTACTTACAGAGTCTTATTTTTTTTTTCCTATTTACTCTGTACTGGTAACAACCCTTTAAGTTCCCTGTCAAAAAAATAAAAAAAAAATAAAAGAAGGACACCTGGGTGGCTCAGGAGGTTAAGCCTCTCCCTTCGGCTCAGGTCATGATCTCAGGGTCCTCGGATCGAGGCCCGCATCGGGCTCTCTGCTCAGCGGGGAGCCTGGTTCCCCCTCTCTCTGCCTGCCTCTCTGCCTACTTGTGATCTCTCTCTGTCAAATAAATAAATAAATAAATCTTAAAAAAAAAGAAGAAAAGAAAAAAAGTAATATTTGTGTTATATCTTTCTTAAACAATTGAAAGAATTCACTGGGAAAACCACTTGGATCTGAAATTTTAGATTTTATTTGTGGGATTTTTTTTGCTTTTTTATGTATTCATGTATATAGGAAATTTTGAGATGTTGTATTTTCATTATGATTTAGTGAAATATTTCTTGATTTCTTCTGTGGTTTCTTTGTCCACTGTGTTATCGAGATTATTCTAGATATTTTATATGTTTATATTAATTGTTATGGCCCGATATATGGTTTGTCGTAATGACATTTCATGTATATTTGAGAAGACCATGTATTCTGCCATTGTTGTGTACCATGTCTTAAGTCTGTCACTGAAGGCTATGGAGCTGACAGTGTTGCTCCATATCTATAGGCTTACTGATAGTTTGTCTAGTTGTTCTATGAAAAGCTGAATAAATATACAACTATGATTGTGAATTAACTATAGTTCCTTTTCTTCTGTTATTGTTTGCTTCATGTACACTGATGTGTTGCTTTTGGGTACAGACCATATTTACAATTGTTATGACTACATAATAATTTCATGCATTTATTATTATAGAATTCCCCTCTTTACTTCTGGTAATACTTCTTGTTCTCAAGTCCAATTTTCCTGGTTTGAAATATATCTACAATGGCATAATTATGCTCACAACTTGCAAGATATAAATTTTTAAAAAATATTTAATCCTAATATTTTAAAGATATTTCAGCCGTTGCATTTCAAGCGCATCTCTTTTAGGCAGCAAACTACTGGATTCTGCTATTTTTTAGCCATGTTTGATAATCTCTGCTAGTAACTGCAATATTTATTCTTTTTCTAATTAATATAATTAGCGATATGATTCATTTTATGTTGATTATCTTACTGTTGGCTTTCTAGTTGTCTCATATGTTTTCTTTTTACTCCCTCATTACTGGATCTCTTAGATTGTTGTAATATTCACACGTATCCTATTTTAATTGTTCTATTGGATATGCCACTATAGATATCCACCTTGTCTGATTACATTTTAAACTTCTACATATGAAAAAAAAAATAAATAAAATTTCTATATATGTTCTGAACTTACCACATTCTACATAAAGATGATATGTACCAATTCAAGTGTAATATAAAAAATTTGCTAGTGTAATATAATTTTTATTCTTGCCCTTTGTGCTAATGTCATTTTATAGGTATTCACTAAAAATGTTATTTTTGTATTAAATTTTGTCTTTAAATAATTTTAAAGATAGTTTTTTATGTTTGTCCACAAAATGACCATTTATTGTGCTTTATTCTGTTTTCATTCTCATTTAGCATGAAAAATTTCCTTCAGCAATTTTTGTAAGCAGATCTGCTGTCGACATAATCTCTCAGCTATTGCTTGCATGAAAAACTTTTACCTCTATTTATGATGAGGTTTTGTCTGGATTTTTTTCATCACTTTTAAAATTTATTGTATAATTCTGGTGTCAGTTGTTTTTGGTGGCAAGTCAGCCATCATTTTTTTTTTTTTAATGCTCCTGAAGATAATGTGTCTTTTATTTCTTCTGGCTCTATTTCAGCTGGTCACTTTATCTTTGGTACACAGTAGTTTGAGCATTTTGTACCTCAGTTCAGTTTTATTTGTATTTATTCTTCTTCTTGGGGTTCATATATTTCTTGGTTGCCTGGCTTGATATTTTCCACCAAATTTGGGAAGTATTTAGTCATTAAGTTTTTATTTGTTTTTACTCCAATTTCTTTCTTCTCTCTCTAGGTCTAAAATTACAAACATTTTAGAAAAATATTTTTTTTCCACAGGTCACTGAGGATTTGTTTATTTCTTTTCAGTATTTCTTCTTTCTGCTCTTCATGTGAGAAAATTTCTACTGGTCTATATTTAAATTTATGATACTTTCTGGTGTAGACTCCAATGTTCTGTTAAATCCATCCAGTGAGTTATTTAAATAAACGTTAAGTTTTATAACAGCTTTACTTTTACTGAAAAATAACAGAGGATCTCCATATTGGTAACCTCTTACATTAATTTACCACAATTAACAAAACAATATTAATGTGGTATTATTAACTAAAAACCATATTTTATTCAAATTTCCTCATTTTTATCAGTTTTTTTTTCTGTTCCAGCATCCTATTCAAGATACCACATTACATTTAGTTGCTAGAGTCATGACAATTTCTCAGATTTTCCTTGGTTTTGATGACCTTGAAAATTTTGAAAAGCTCTGGTCAGGTATATTGTAGAATAATATTCAATTGGTATTTGTCTGAGTTTTCTCAGGGTTAATCAGGTTATAGGATTTAGGGAGGAATAGAATAGAGGTGAGTTGGCATCATATCAAGGGTGAACACTGTCAACATGACTTAATTCTGTTAATGTTAATCTTACTCATCTTGCTGAGCTAGGATTTCTCAGATTTCTCCATTGTAAAGTTACTTTCCCCCCCTCCCTTTTTTTAAATCATTTTTGGAATATCATCATGTGCATCTCCCACTTAATGTGTGAAAAGCTATGCTCTACCGTTTTTAAGATAAAATATTTACATACATTACTTGGAACTGTATTGCACAGAAGGTTTTTCTATTACTCATTAATTTATTAATTTATTCATTCATTCATTTATTTATTTATTCATGTATACGAGTTTGAACTCATGGATATATATTTTATACTTTGGATTATGATCCACTACCCCTTTATTTATTTAATTACTCAAGCTGCTCCAACTTTAATTTTTTTATGATAAAACATTGTGATATTTATTTATTTTTAGATTTATTTTTGCTTTCCATACATTCAAGGATATTTTTATTATTCCTATGTACGATATTTTCCAGAGTATGTTTACATAGAAATTTCTTTATTTTTGTCATTTGACCCTTTTTACATGACATATTTTGTTCTCCTGTGTTTTTATAGTTTCTAAAAGTATATTTAATTATATCATTGATTTGCTCTTATGTCAAAATTGTCAAAATTGCTTTTTTTCCTAAGTATTAAGTTTTAAACTGGGTTTTTGTTCTTTTTCAGTTCAATTCCATTCAGTTTTGCAAAATTATCTTTAACCAATAACTACTGAGCATGATTGTCTGCTTAGCATCATCGTGTACTGACTTGTGCTGAAGATAGACACCAACTTTGCTCTCATGGAACTTAACAGTGTAGTTAAAAAAAAACAGTAGATCTTGGTGCATTCAACAGAAGGGCTGTGACGTGCACTGTAGCATGAGATGAGGAATCTCGTTTTGACGATGACGTAAGGGAAGGCCTTCCAGAGAAAGCAAAAAGTAAGGCAAAACGTCAGGATGGGTACTATTAAACAAGTCAGGGTCCCCGTGATAGTGGTCATAGCTGGGAACTGCTAAGGGACAGAGAGAGTTCTTAAGCCTCCTGAAAAAAAAAGCAAAATAAAGCAAAATCCAAAGGTGCCATAAAGGGTCCCCAAACTATAAGCTATCATCTGATTTTGTAAATAAGACCTATATATTGTCCATACATTGACTATGGCTGCTTCCATGGGATGATAGCACAGTCAGATAGTTGCAGAAAGACCTGGCCTGTGAAACCTAAAGTCTTATTATGTGGCTCTATAGAGAAAAAGTTTGTCAACTGCCGGTACAGAGGGACCAAATCCAGTTTCAAAGCTGTCTGTCTGTTTAAATGTCTACCAATCCCACCAATCTGTGTTAGAACACACCACTGAGCCAGTAGGCATATTTTTGGGGAAGATAAGTTCAAATTCTTACTCTCTTTGAGCTATGAGTGCAATGTGTGGGTAAATGCCTATTCCACCCACCAGTATTATCCATGGATGTGTAGTTTATAGAAATCCTCAGATATTGTCAATAACTAGACTTCCAGCTTTTGTTTTGTTTCTGTTTTCTGTATAGTTATTTTTTTCTATTTATAATATATATTTTTCTTTTTTTCTTTTTAAAAATTATTTTATTTTATTTTATTCAGTGATACGAGAGTCATTGTTTATGCAGCACACCCAGTGCTCCGTGCAATCCATGCCCTCCTTCATACCCCCCACCAGGCTCACCCATGCCCTCCCCCTCCCCCCCATAACCCTCCGTCTGTTTCTCAGAGTCTCCAGCTGTAACTGTTGGTGCTTGCAGGGAGTTCTGGGTCCCTTTGACGTACCTCTCTCAGTGTAGATTCCTTTTTTGTTTTCCTTGAGCACTTCCTAATTTTTCTGGCACAATAAGATGTAAGATAATCTAAGCTCATCTTGTGTATTTCCTGCCTAATCCCAGAACCAGCAATTTAACAAATGTCCCTGGTTTTGGGACTGGAGAATGGTCTTAGGAAACAAATTTCAGGTGTCAGTCATTCTTGCTGCTACTACAGTGTCATTGTTTCTAGTCCCTCTCAGTTAGGACATGTATGAAGGTAGGTAATGTATGAATGTTGTGAAACCAACCCATGCATGTAGACTTACTTGTGTGCATTTCTGTATGTGGCCCTATCTGCATACTGTTATGTATGGGTTCCTACTGACATCTCCAATCCTAATCCATTACCATATAGATAATCTTGGCCTCCTTCCCTTGCTTTTTCCCACTCCAACACTGAGAAACCTGGTTCCCACCTTCTACCAACCATTTATGTAATTATGCCATACTAGTGTACATGTATATTTTTTTCAGAGTTTTTAACATACATCACTGTGGAAAACAACTTTATCAACCACAGTATAGTGTTGACACAGAGTTTCTTTTTATTTTGCTTTATAAACCCCACTCATTTCCAAAGAGACATAGGTCAGCACCTTCCTTTTTTTTTTTTTTAACATCTTAATTTATTTTTTTCAGTGATCCAAGAGTCATTGTTTATGCACCACAGCCAGTGCTCCATGCAACACTGTGCCCTCCTTAATACCCACCACCAGGCTCACCCATCCCCCCCTCTTGTCCATTACACAGTTTCTCAGAGTCCACAGTCTCTCATGCTTCATCTCCCCCTCTGATTTACCCCAATTCACTTTTCCTTTCCTCCTCCTAGAGTCCTCCATGTTATTCCTTTTGTTACATAAGTAAGTGAAACCATATAATTGACTTTCTCTGCTTGACTTATTTCACTCAGCATAATCTCCCTCAGACCCGTCCATGTTGATACAAAAGTTGGGTAGTCATCCTTTCTGATGGCTGCATAATATTCCATTGTGTATATGGACCATATCTTCTTTATCTATTCGTCTGTTGAAGGGGATCTGGGCTCTTTCCACGGTTTGGTGATTGTGGACATTACTGCTCAGCACCTTTCAACTATCCTCCGTCAGTGAGGCTTATGGGTTGATAATACAATTAGATTCCGGTAACATTGTCCATTCAAATGAAGGACTTCTCAACCTTCTAGGTGAACTTTTAAAATTTGCACACATTAATGTTTACATGCTGTGATGTAGAGTTCTATGGATTTTGACAAAGGAATAGCGAAATGTTTCCATCCTTACAATTTCCTACAGAATGGTTTCACAGCCTTAAAATATCCCCTTCACTTTAGTTATTCAACCCCCGGAACATCTGACCACTGTTACTCTCTTCTATCTCTATAGTGATGCCTCTCCTAGAACGTTCTACAAATGTAATCAGATTGTAGGCTTTTCTGTTTGGTATCTTTCACCTAGCAATACACATTTAAGACTTATCCATACTTTGTGAGGATTGTTAGCTCACTTCTTTTTATAACTGAGTATTTGATTAAAAGGAAAGACCACAAATTTGTTGATCCATTTTATTGAAAGACATCTTAATTGATATCAGTTTTTGGTAATTATGAACAGAGCTGATATAAATATGAATAGACTATTTTTTGTATAAGATAGAATTCTAGGTTGAAATAATCAAAGAAGACTTATACTGGAAACTCTTACTGAATTATGTATTGAGGGAACTGGTAATAATGTCCAGTAGATGTCCAGTAGTAGAGATTAGCCAAAGGAAATCCAATCACATATTAGAGTAATAAAAATAGATAAATTTATAAGCAAAATAATATAAAATAAATAAGATATATTTAAGAATCAGCATCAAACATTAAGTTTAAAATATAGGGATGAATTCATTTCATACATTCATATATTTTACAGACATTATACCTCAGGGAATTATTTCATATGTTAAATGAGATTATATGTGCAAAGAATTAAATCCACAAGATACTCCAAACACTCTTTAAATGTTACCACTTTTCATTATTAAAGAAAACAAATTATAAAAAAATAGATTAAGTATCATAAACAGAACCATAAAACTAAAATCTTCTTTCAAGACTTTTTTAGAAAATAAGTCATTTTTAAATCAATTAAAAAATTAGTTTTAAGGTAAAATTATAGATAAGATTATGCATTACAGAAGAATCCTATTAACATAAAAGCAACATAAAATATTTTCACTGTATTCATTAGCAAATGCATAGAGCTTCCAGCAAGTTTCATCCTTTAAAAAAATTGTTTTTTCACAGATATTACTTAGAAATAAGGGTATCAAATTGTTTAAATGAAAAACATATTCCTCTGAATGTACAATTGTGTGAAAGAATATATTTTTATCCAAAACATTTGCTTCTGATTTTCCATATTCTGAGATAATTGAGAAGAATAAACTTTTCCTCCTGAATTGTTTCATTGAATTTCTTGGAGGCTTCATTACAAACTAAATCCACGGATGTTTTAAATCTAAATTGCAGTTTCCCCATTTATTTCTGTTGTCAAACAAATAATATGTAACAGGTTTACATTTTCCTCTTTGCTATGATCAGAGTTAAAATATTAGCATACACACGAGACTGGCTCATTAGAAAGTGGTCAAAAGTTCAATCATCCTTTTCTTTGTGATTTAGCTGCTATTGTCTTTTGTCTTTAAAGAGTATTTTGATCTTAAATCAATTTATAGAATAAATTACATTATGCATAAAATTTAACCTTTAAAAATATTTTTAAAATTTCTGGGCCAGTTCAGGAAACCTCTCAACTCCAAGATTCTAACCATCTTACAGGTTGTCTGGGTCATGTACCAACAGTCTGTGTAGTGAAGCCAGGTCTGTCAATGGGAATGAAAGAATTTGAAGAAAGTTTGCTTATAGAAGGCAGGTACAAAATTTATCTAAGTTTTAGTCACTGTGTCAAAGCATGCGTTTTGTTCTTAAGTATCTGGGCAGCTAAATGATCCCACTTGATTCTCTTGAAGACTGGAGCTGTGCCTCTCGCCGCCCAGAACCTCCAGAGACCTGCCATCCAGACCGATGTCACTGCACCTCCACCGGGATGTCTCTCTTCTTCTGCTTTCCCCTGCAGCTTTAGAGGCTTCACATCCATATTGCCCTCCCTTTGTTAGGAGAGCACACCACATTCTCCCTTTAGAAACACTATTTCACAGACTCAGAGTTGTCCGAAAAGAAAAATAAGAAAGGTAGAAGCAACGTCTAGAGCCCCTGAAAATAGCCTAGTGATGTTTTTGTTCCACCTTAAAACAGAAGTTTGGCACCTGAAGCCAACCTACTGGATACCACTGTGCATGTCCCCATCTACCCTTGACATGTGAAGACAGGTCAGGTCTAAAATGTACAGCATGCCTCTCCTGCACCAGGGGACCCTTTCTGTTCAGGACACATTGCTACCCAGAGCTGTTCTCCAAGCCCATCTGCGTGCATGCTGAGTGGTTAAGGACTGGACACTGAAGCGTAGAAGTGCTTTGCTCTCTGCCTCTTGCAGCTTGTCTGAGGATCTGTATCAGTCAGTGGTCCTCAACGTTGGGCCAGCTTCCCCTGTTGGGGACACTTGGCAATGTCTGGAGGCAGTTTTAATGGTCACAATGCTCGTGCAGTTTGCTACTGACAGCTAAAGATAGAGGCCGGTGATGCTGCTAAATACCTCAAAATGCAGGAAACATCCCCCACAACAAAGGAGTATCTGGTCCAAAACATCAATAGCGTGGAGACTGAGAAACCAAGGTCTGTATAAATGCAAATGTGCTGGAAGAACCATTTTTCTCTTGACAAACAAGTAGAATCACATTCTCTGACACAGCACTTTGAATCTGTGGCTCCAAGGAAACACACCTCTAGAGAAAGAGCAATTATCCAATTCTCTCTATGTCTACAATAAGGTTTTCTTTACTATCACCACAGGCATGCACACACACACACACACACGTGCGCACACACACACACACACACACACACACTCCATCATTAGTAATGGTAGCCAATATTCATGGATATCCTACTCTTTATCATGTTTTGTTGTTGTTGTTTTTTTGTTTGCTTTTTTCAACCAACCCTTTGAAAAGCAATGTAACTCCTCTTCTACAGATGATGAAATGCAGCCCTGGGGACGTTCACCAAATGACTCCATGCCCGTACCTCAGCTGGGAACACCGGGGCTGAGCTTTAAACTGGGGCTTTGGAGACAGAGTCAGTGTCTTTCAAATCTGCCTGCTTTCCATCACCATATATATAAAGTATAATCTTCAATAGATACTATTTAACTTCATAAAAAAGTTTCAAAAGCTCAATATTTTGTAATGTGTTATTAATCTAAAATGTATTTACCTTATTTAACTTTGTGTTTTGCAAAAGAACTTGGCATGCATTTATCAACATTGTCTATATGCATATATGTTCTTTTTTTTTCTTCCCCTAACTTTGATGACTTTTCCCCAGGTTGCAAATCTTTTTTAAATTCTATATCAAGATAATATTTTTAAAAAGTGTTACAAAACATTGCATGTTCCAAAGTTTCTCTAGGTCTGTTTGGCAACCACCAAGTACACTATGTTTGGTATTTTCCCAAGTACTAATGATTTACCCTTGAACATGTAAACTATTCTTTACACAGGGCTAATCTGTGTATTATTTCAAGGACAATATTTATTAATAGGGTAAATGATATCAGTCCCCCCAAACTAGGTATGGTTAATATCTATTATGTGGTATCATATTAATGAAATTCATTATGATTTCATCAATGAGTAAAATTTTCCTTGAAGGTTAACAACTTTCCTAGGTACAATAGGTTTTGGTTCTTTCAAGACAACTAGAATGTAGGTAATTCATCAGAATCTGTAAGATCTGTACCCTAAAATGCCCGAATAAGTATTTTGTTCCCTTTTCCCATCCCTCATTTCCACTTGTGAAATGCCCACCGCATCATTTTGCTTTCGCAGCTTTTCCTGTGGATTTCAGAAAGTTGTTCAGTCCTCAACGATTTCTTCTCCTCATCTTGAAAACAAAACAGGGTAAAACTGATGCTTGCATATCAAAGAGTGGCCCCTGCTCACACCTGTGCTCTTGCCCTCACAGGTCTGTCCCTGCCATGTGTCTTACAGAGTGAACGCCCTCTTGTTTTTCCCAGCGATGCCCTTCATGTTGTTTTGCACACAGCGGAGCCCTCCTGGCTTCCTGGAGAAACCCCTGCCCTCCCAACACTGTCTCCAGGGTGTACATCCCTGGCACCATTCATCGTCTTCTGGAACGGACTCCTGGGGAGACATTTTTAAAAGGACTTCTCAGCATCCTTGCTGCTTCTTCAAGGTTCTCTGTCACAACATTCCAATCCGTATCTCTTTCTACAGCTCAGCAGGCTTGCTTGTCCTGGGTATGATTTCTTCCCCAGACCCTTCTTTCTCTAGCCCTTATACATGCTTATCTTTCCATAACTTTTTTTTTAAAGTAACCTGTTTTAGATGGGTTGATCTTGTGGTCCATTATAAAAGCCTGATGACCAAAGAAGAGGTGTCCCTCAACTGGATGCACCTAGCATCTTCCCCAAGCTTATGAAAGGTTGCCTCAAAGTGACAGCACCTGGCGAGGAACATGGCAGGTAGGAGCTGTGTTATCTTGGTTCTCCATGATGCTGACAGTGGCTCCTTGTGACCCTTCAGGTAGAGATTACACTCCATGGGCTGCCTCCACCCCATGGCTGACACAGCCCTAGATCCTAAAATAATGCAGATGTGTTTATATTATTGAAAACAAATGCTCCCGTGGTTGGTAGAAACACAGTGAGAATCAGGCTTCAGGCGATTTTTTATCACGTCGATAAGCAAAATAAATCTTTTTCCTTCCAAATTCAACACAGGCAAACCCCCTCTGATACAGAGATACTGAGCATGTAGCTGAGTCTGGTCTGTCCCTCCAGAGCCACAGTGATGGTTCAGGATCTTGGAAGCAATGAAGCCATGTTGTGTGTCTTCAAGAAACCACCTGTGTTTGCTGTGGAAAAGCCTACCTGAGACACACCTACTTCCTGAAGGGGCAAAGAGCTTTGATTTCCACCTCTCCAGCTCTTTGGATATTCAGTCTTCTCGGGAGGATTTCTAACGTGAAATCCATCAACGCATCTGATTTTCCACCCCTGATGTTCCACAAGCTTTGCCCTCTCTTATTAGAAGATTAATAATGGAGAGGCAAGGGGAAAAGGAAAACAACACCATGATGATTGGACAGAGAGGGATGTGTGTGGACTGATGGGGGTGAGGTTGGGGGCTTCAGCCCCCCGTGGGTCTGGGACGGAGCCTGCTCTGGTCGGATTGGGACGAGCTCACAGATCCGGCGCTGGTAATCTGATCACCGTCTCTCTCCTTTTCATGCTGTGTTTTCTTCAGAGCCTCTTCTCCTGCTTCCAGCCTGTGACAGTGTGATAAGACACAAGAAATTTAGTCATCATGACTGCAGTAAAGGAGCTCAGTGAAGGGATTATGGTATCCCATCACCCTTCCATTAGCCACGGACGGGACAGCTCCATTGTGGTCACAGAACCCTCTCTCCCTTTCCTACTGGCTGGTATATTTTTTGCCCTTTGTATTTATATATTCATTTTGTAAAAATAAAGCTTTGAAAGGTTAACCCAGAAAAGGTCATCATATTCAGCTCCCTAAAGCTCAGTATGTGACACCCCAAGCTGTGACCCAGACGTGGGTCCACTTCTCACCAACGTGAGCCAGGTAGTTGTCAAGTGTGTTACTGGGGGCGCTCATCTGCGTGCTGTCTTTATTAGGCAATGCAGGCAAGATAAGCTGAACACATCAACATGGAACAGACAGGCTGCGAAGGGAAGAAGCAAGTTAGGAGACAAAAGAATGAGCTGCAGAGTCAAAGTGGACATAGTTGCTTCCTATCTCTTATGGACATGCCTTTTTTTTTTTTTTTTTTTTTTTTTTTTTTAGAAAAGAGGCTGTTTCTAACAGTGGACGCTGCCCTCTGGCATGGGGCAATTGAAAAGAGTAAGGCAAATAAATCATGGGAAGGGCTTGGATGAAGGCTTATCTTTCAGAAGTCTTCACCCTGCCAGGGTTTCAGCGGCAACATTTCACTCACAGAGCTGCCATTAATAATCCCAGCAGTGAACAGCAAATAAAACAACACAAAAGAAATATAAACTATCACTTTGAAGCAAATATATGTAACTGCACATCTTTGGCACAATTTAAATATAGGTGGAAAAGACTACAGTTTGCCTCTCCAAGGAGGAAGGGTGACGTAAAACCGCCCATCCACGGAGGGTAGATCATGAGACACGCCTGCCGTTACGGTTGCCGAGAGGTCAAAGGGATGCTGCTGTGTTTAAGTCATTGCAAATAAAACCGCAAATCTAAAACAAATAGGCAAATCCTGGTCTGAAAAAATGAATTTAAATCCAAGAAAGCAGAATTGACTGTCAATCATTCAGAGTCACACACAAGAAGAGCCTAGATGTCAGGTCACCACTGGAGATGACTGGCCTTGGGCACCTCGCATTGGTGAACAGTTACAAGGATGTCTTCTTCGGAAGGTTTTGGTGAGTATTTTGTTATGTGACATAACACAGGCCAAGAGCTCATGACAGAGTAGGCACTCACTGCTGCCAGGGTAACCAAATGCTGTCATGGCGGCGCAGTCAGGGTGAGGTGAGCAGAATCCAGGAAAATAATGCAGTTCTGGACAAGTCCCCTGGGGACCAGACAAGGGAAGCAGGGTTGATGCATGGACCTATTGGACTGACTCTAAATGGGCATGAGGCAGAGCTCACAGTTCTCTCCCTCTGACTCTCTGCATGTCTGTCTCTCTCTCTCTGTCTGTGACTTTTTCTTTTTTGGTTCTGCAAATCAGATAATACTCTGGTTGACTGCCCATATGTCTCGCCCCTAGGAATGCCATGGTTTATTAGCATCTTTCCTGACCCTTCCAGGTCAAGGCACTCTGCTTGCCACTGTGCCTTGCTGTCTACTGCAGAACTGTGTCCACCTTGTCACTAATGGTTAAGCTCTGTTTTGGAAAATTCTGTCATTCTCATTGGTGCTTGGGATTCCCATTCCATGTCAGCATTTCCTATGGGCAAGCCAGTCTTGTGGACGAGAGCCACCAGGGAGCTTCTCAAAGACCCTCACTGTCTAGGTCAGGAGAGCCCCCAGTCAGAGGGCCTGTGCCCGGTCTCACGTAATACACCTACATCCCAGGCCCATCCCTCTGAGCCTCCTACCCCTTGCCTGGTAAGGCAGTTGCGGCATCTCTATGCTATTTACTTCAACCCACCGATAGGCCCAAGACTTGAGAAGCCAAACGGGAGTACACTAAGGTTCTTCATTCTGCCAACACAGTTATAAAGCCCAAGTAAGAAGAACAGTCCCTGCGTCAGTAAACTCTCCCTCTCTAGACTGACATTCTGACCTCCCTCATCCAGCCCCTGTGAGGTCCACTCCTGCATGTTCTCTCAGGTATGTGTCAAACACACTAGAAGAAACACACAGTTCTTCTGGTTAGTAGCCTATCTTCTTCCAGAGCAAGAAACATAATTCTCTGATCACCTGTGCTGACATGAATGTAGGTCTTGCTCTGGAAGAACGGACAGGAGGTGTCCAAGGTCAGGCTCCTAGGAAAAGTTTCTGAGGCTGAGCTGTGGATTCAGGTGGTGAATTCCTAAGAGCTGTTAGGGACAACAGGTGTGAGGGTGAGGGGAGCAGGATTGAGTAGTGAGGGAAGGCAAACACAAAACAAACTCAGAAGAGGCCTCCGTTGATCCTAGGGGGTAGTTTACACTGGGATGGTTCTTCAAAGTTGTCCCAGTTGGGGCAGGGGACCAAGCTTTCATACTTTCTCATAGACCTGCCACCTTACGCTGTTCCCGGGAAGGACCAGAACTTGCTGCTAGGCAGTTTCCCTGGAGAGGGAATTTGCCAAGTCACGGCGAGCAACGGCACTGACCACGGCAAAAGGAATAGAGGTTTTGTCTATATCAAGAATCACGGGCAGTGCACCATGGTGACCACTACAGTCTAATGTTTGTGCCATCAACTCCACTTGTTTTATAATGAATTGATCCCATAGGAAACAGTGGCTCCAAGATTCTGGGTGGTTGTACAACCTGGAAGAACTTACACGAGGAAGGTCAGCAGGGGGGACCACAGCATCTTCTGCTCTGGCTGGCCTCAAGGCTGCAGATGGTCCTCATTACTGGCCCTTGTACTTTCTATTCTACATTCCCCTCCTCTTCTGGCCACCTGTCCTTCTTAGGGTGTGGCTGCTACACTCACCACTAATGATAAGAGTGGGGAGGAGAGCACTGGAGGATCCTCCAGTAGTCACTTTGGGCTAAACACGTTTCCCAGGGTCTGTTACGTAAGAGCAGCCCAATCCTTGCCCAGATGGTACACCTTCCCTTGCCTGCTGGGTCATCAGCACGAGGAGTCTGAAGGCATGGAAGAAGCAGCCATGGAATCAGGCTCAACAGAACTCTGCCTGTGTACCCTGGTGAGAAGCATTTACCTTTGGGAACCATGACTTCTAGACCTATAGTACCTTGCTGGAGCATGGGGAGGAGAATCACAAATTCCATGATGAACTCCTGAGAATGACAGTAAGTGGGGTCATTCTGGCTTCTAGTCTTTGATCCCCAGGTGCGCACACAATTAACCTCTGTCTTCCTCCTGGGGACCTGGCCCTTCCTTCAGTCAGTGAATTAGTGCTGTGAAGCTGGCTTGGGTCTGAAAACTGGGCTAGTATTGTGACGTTTGCAGGGGTGGCTAAGCAACCTGGTCTTCTGGTTTTCATTTCTTTGGTTGTGCAGAATGCGCATAACCTTTGTGACTACCCTTCTTCTTTGTTCCTGGGATCGTCATGTTCCACTAACCATGCCCATTGGTGCCTATGGGTCAGGCTTCCCTGATACGGATCCAAGACCGACACTTACTACAGTAATCTCACCTCCTTGGTCTGGGAGGTCAGATGTCGCCATGGCGCTTCTTCTATTTCAGGATTCTCTCATCCATGGGGCTGTAAGAAGCCCAGTTCTTTGACGACATCTTCCACTGTCAGATCTGACCTTTAGTTGGAAATGCCACTAAATACCACAACATCAGTGGTACCTTTCTCACAAGTATATTCTTATACTTTTCAGTGACAGATGTTTTCCACCCCACAACACACACACACACACACACACGCACACACACACGCACACATGCATGCACACACACGCACACACAAATACACGCACATGCACACACACAAACACACGCGCGCGCACACACACAAACACACACGCGCGCGCGCACACACACACGCGCAGACACACACACGCGCGCGCACACACACGCGCACGCACACACACACACGCAGACACACACACACACACACACACACTAGTTAGTCCACTGCTGCAAGCTTTACATTTGCCTCCTCCCTCTATGACTCCATCAGTTTCCATGACAACTCTAGCATCCCTGTTTACTGGGGCAGGTCACTGGTCTCTCCCAAGAGCCAACCCAGCAGCATCCTAGCACTATGCTGAGAGAAGATGGGCCTAAAAACTCCCACCAGAGTGTTAAATCCTGTGTGGTAGGGCAATTCCCATATGGAAACAAGCTAATGACATGTAACTGTAGTCTGTCCTCTTTGATCAAAGACCCTCAGGACAGAGTGGTGCACTTGCTCTGCTAGATCCTGCTGGTACATATCCTCTGGGTTCCGCATCTCAAGGCGTGCTGACTTGACCCTTGTTATTGGTCGTGAAGGGCAGCAGAGAAGGTGTGTGTTTTAAGGGGGCTCAGTACTATTTTGCATGGCAGTGGCCTTCACATTATTGTTGAACACTGGGAGAGTATACACATTTTATTTTTGCGTATCCAATAATAAATACCGTGAGGTGGACGTCTAACAAGGAGGGCTTAGCTACTTCTTCAGATGCTTGGATGCAAGTCAAGGGTTCTACCTGGCACAAAGGAAGTCCAGAAACTGTGTCTGACTAGTGCATGTACTCTGGACCTAGTGGCTGAGTTTGCTCTACTACTGTCAGCTTGAAATTCTTAATATTTTTAACAAGGAATCATGCATTTTCATTTTGAGGTCTGCAAGTTAGAAGTGGTCCTGGGAATAGAGATGTCTGCAACATCTTTAAATTGTTTAGCTTGCAGAATTAATGTCTACCATATTATTAGGTATTTAGCAAAAACCACAGAGAGAAGATGGGGCTAAAAATACCTATTGATGAATCATGAGCTTGTTGATGATGGGAAACACTGTGGGCCTGCGTTCCGCTCCCATGGCGAGTGGGGGAAACAGAAGGCCAAGGCTGGGGCATGAAGACACTCATGGCAGGTGGAGACAAGAAGCCCACAGGCACCAGAGACATGGTGTGCCTGGAGGTGGGTGCCAGGAGGCCATGGGGGTTGAGCATGTCACAAAGGAGAGGATGAGAAAAGGCATGAAATGGGGGAAGAATGTGTTCAGTGAGATAAGAGGTAAAATGTGACCTTTCAATCTAAGGAAGAGGAGGTGATATCCTTCACTGGATCCATTCTCGCTGCTGGGTGGGCTCGGCGAGGTTCAGGGATGCGTGGGAGCTGGGGGGTGGGCGCTAACTCTGGATGCATCTGAGGGAGGCTTGAATAAGAAAGGATGAGGAAGGGACAAGTGGTCACTAGAATCCGAGTCCTATTAGTGTGCTCTGAGGCTAGGGGAAGGGAGCCAACTGTGTGTGTATGAGAGGGAGGAAGAGAAAATCCAGTGTCATGGGTAATTTTAATTTTTTTTTTTCATTTTCAAGTTCCCTCAATTGACCATTCTTTTCTGTCTAGAACATTATAATTTTAACAAAACTTCTGATGTTTCTAAGACATTTCCCTCTGCGGAGCTCCTCCTTTTATAAACATTGGCAGTATTTTTTTCTTTGTTGTTCTTCCTCAAGGCAAAAACTCAAATGACAAAGCAAAACGTCAGCCTTCCAAATGCAGCGAGTGGCTAAATTTATCAATGTTCTCTTAGTTTATGTGAAGTATTAACTTGAACCTTAATTGGTATGTTTTATTTATTTTTCTTGGTTTATTTGCCTCCATCCAAGTGAAATTTATCACAGAACAAAGACTTATATCTCAAAAGCTTTATGCAGTTGAGTATATTCCTTGGTGAAAGCCCCAGGCTGATTAAATTGAGAATCCAGTCTGATTAAGATCTAGGTTGGAGGTCCTTACCTGTTTTTACACTTTTGAGCTGTCCCAGTGGAGATGTTAGGAAAAAAACTGAAGAAGGCCGTGAAGAAACTCTTTTCCTTCTGGTCTAGGGAAGGATGGAGAAGGAATCATGGAATTGCTGGGTGGGTTCTAGGTCATGGTCACCTGGTTAGAATGGATGCAAATGGAATCCAACAGACTCGGAGGCAACTCTCAGATAATATATTGTAGACAAGGGGCAGAGCGCAAACTAATTGATGTTTAGCCAATTATAATAAACTATAAAAATTTCACTTATGCACAGATTCTGACGTTAGACTTGTACATTTCCCTTTCATGCTATGTAGATCTAGACAAACAATGGATTCTCAGGTCTAACCTAAACTCTTAGCATGTGACGATATTGTGACGAACTTTTATATCCTAGTGTTAAGGTTTCAAGGAAATAGCTCTCTGTTTCTAGAGGAGTAAGAAGTTTAGTCTTAGCCTAGTCTTAGTCTAATCAAATATTGATAAGATTCTGATTTGCAATGATTTTCTGTCTTTGCTGATTTTCTCAGTCTGTAGTCAATTCACATTTCCCTGTGATTTGCACACATCCAAAGTCAGATGAAATTAGGCCAGAGCGATTTCACTGGTGCTCGCAGTGACAGCGATGTCCCCAGATATAGGAATTTGCCATTACATGGCTTCTTTATTTGGTCTACCATAAATATTTCATTCCGCCCTAAACGAGGCAGCTACTCAATTCACAATGATGATGTATATATGGTGGGATTGTTTACACTTCATTTAGAATATACAAACTTTTAAACTGTCTGCAAAATGTGAATTTGGATATTTAGATGATAAAATTCACAGACATCTACCTGAGCTTATTTCACAAATTAGATATCAGGTTAAGGTATGTGAATTTGCCAATATTTGACCATTTTTGACAGATGAAAAGGGAGTTTCTTATCATTCAACCTAAATGCTATTCCGGGGACACATGTATAAAAGTGATTAATGAAAGGAATTTGTAACAGAACTCAGAGTTTTAATGGAACAAATAAGAACATATAATTTATTGGAAACCCCCTGAGATCTTTTGTCTTAATGAGATTTTATGCATTTGATGTCAAAATTTTCTTTTTAACAGACAGAGACTACAAGAGCATAGTGACCCCAGGAAAGCATTACATTTCCACTTGTAAGGACTGTAAGAGCAAGGGCTTATAGGATTCCCACTTTCAAAATAGGCTGAAATGCTGACTGAAGTAAATTTATTGCATTAAATAAAATGTGTATGAATTTTATGGTTATTTAGTGACTTGTTTTGGAAAGTTCATAAAGCAAGTAGTACAAATATTTATACTAGAAATTATGGCCAAGGGTTTTTAAGTAAAAAGCAAGATGTATGCCAACATCCTGAGTATGCATTTATCAAGCAGCACAGTCAGTGCAACAAATGGCATTATTATCACCAGATAGCAGGGGAAAAGGTGGCCCACGGAAGTTAAGGAAGTTGTCAAAACCACAGCTGTCTAGGGCTCTATCGTGGCAAACGTTGGACTTAAACTTGGGTATCTGTGTGTAGGAGCGTGTAACTCCAGGCATGTCAAAATAGTGTGTATTTTGCTATGATGTGTACAGAGGGTCCTACTTTGTGTCCCATTTGTAAATTCCCAAGGTTATCTCAACAGACAGGGAAGCATTAAAGAGCTTCAAGAAAAAACATACTGTAAGAACACAGAGAAGAAAGAAGCAGTTGAAAACATTCTTGCTTGGGACCCTCTGCATGAAGAAAAGACAGGAGGAAGCAGAAATCCGGTCCCTCTGCCCTGTGCTCCCCACACCAAAGCGGAGGGGCAGGCCATGGACAAAGTGACCGTGTCCAGGGTGTTCCTGGCCTTTGGGCCCCACCTGTCACGGAGCACGTCCCACTGTTGACATTAGCTGGCTGGAACTCAGCCACACCCTGAGCGGCTCTGACTCCCCCGTATAAGGGGGGTGATGAATTGAGATGGTCACACTCTATGGCGCTGCCCAGGGCTTCTTGGTTCAGTGGAGAAGAGCAAAGAACACGAACTGATGGCAGAAGAAAGGATCCAGGGGGGTGAGGGACCCGTCTGGCCACCCGGCTCCCCAGGAAGGAGCACGTGAATGGAGAGCTATCCCCGCTGGTCAACACATCACCAGGGCCCCTGTGGCGTCTCCCCACCAGGACGGACAAGCATCTTGATTTTTTAACAAGCTTCTGTCAGCTCTCTTCTGTCTTTTTGACAATTTGGCCATGGTCTTAAGCAAAGGCCGTTAATTATTGTGTTTACATGTTATCAGAAGTCTGGCGGCGTATTGCAGAGGAAATCAGGCTCTGCTATCATGTCAGGTGGACACGTGTGGCCCCGCCCCTCCGGGACACCACAGGGGTGACAAACATGCTACCTTCCTGCAGCGGCATGGTTTCCCTGACTCCTGAAGACAGTCACTTCTCTCTGGAGGGATTCAGGAGCCACCGCAAGTCAGAGCCCACAGTGGCCAGCGCAGACACTTCCTGGGGGTGACAGACTGCGTCTGACCCCGTGCTGTTCCTACAACGAACCTGAGGCTGGGCTTGTCCTTTCCCTTCTGATTCTCGTATGGCTGTTCTTCCTGTGGCTGGGCTGTGTGTGCACGTGACCCAGGGAGACCAGCCCAGCCCCGGCACTACATCCCCCCGCCACTTCCTTCCTCTCGTCTTCCTGGTTCCCATGTCCTCCCCCTTCCGAGTCACAGGGCAGCTTGCTGTGGGCCACGCAGCACCTTCCACAGTGAGGGGCACGGAAGGCCACTGATCCCGAAGAAGACCGGGAACAACTTCATTCCCACATCTCTAGGATGCTGGTAGGCTGGAATCCCAGGCTGTCAGAGAAGCTTCCAGAGCTGGAGGGACGAATAGGGACCCGGGGCACCTGCATCACCAGGACAGTCTCAAAAGGAGAATATAGACCGCAAATGGGGGCTCACTCAGGCAATGACGTGGGAGGGTGGCTCTCCATGCCCAGGGCAAGGGCTGGGGGTTATCTAGGAAGGGGAGGTAGGGTATTTTAAGTACTCAGGGATTCCTGTGTTGTTATTTTGCCAAATTTAACGTAATCAACCTTTCTATGGTCCCAGTCTTTCAGATTGCAATGATTACCTAGTTTTATTTTGTTGAACTTATTTTGCGTTCTAAATTTCTTTTATTTTTATATATCTACTGTGTATTTTATTTTTTGTTGTTTGATGTACTTACTAGTTATTTCTTCTCTATATATTTATATATGTGCATATCTATATCTATCTATCTATCTATCTATCTATCTATCCATCTATTTTAATGTCAGGTGTGTTTCACTGTGACACTTGAAAGTACACAGAAAGCTGAAACCTTGCTTGGATTACAGGCGCCCTGAAGACAGGTTGTTTTGCTTGATTTGAATCTCTGACCTTTCATGTTTTGTAGGCAAATTGACTTGACTTTCAACTGGAATGAGTTAATACTGTAATAATTTTGCCAGGGTGACAGACAGCACTCTCCGTCACACGCGCGTCTAATGGAGGGACATCAGACACAGAGCTGACGCTCCTGGTTCTTATGATCTGTTTAATGACCTGGAAGATGTGAAGGACAGTGACAATTTCCTTGCTGTTGTTTTTCATTTAAATCACATGGTGTAAAAGCAAATAAAATGCTAGCAATTCCAGGTCTGCATATCACCTGCACAAAATCGGCTCTAAGTTTGTAGCCATCAGTACAGGTAACAGGATCCGATTTTTCACCTCAAGTGCATGCATTTCCATAATCGCCCCCCAGTGCCTGGTGCTTACCTGCTTTGTCTTCCATTCCCACTTTATATATAATTGCGCGCTTCAGCCCCATCAATATGCAGGTTAGCACTCTAAAATGGAACTATAAATTTCAATTTGGAGAAAATAAGCCCTCATTTGGGTTCATAAGTTTTAAATAACACGTTACCATTGGCTACATCAGGTTTGCATTTCTAATGTTATTTTATGCATTTGACAATAGATGCTCCACTCTGCTCGGGAGAGGAGAGCAAGTGCATATGAAATGTAAGTCTGCTGAAAATGTAGGAATTTATTAGAGCTGTCAGTCAGCACTGACAAGAGAGTTAACTTATTTCTGAAGGTATTTGAGACATCTGTGTCCGCTCCATTGTCTGCAGCCTCTGAAGTTTTGGAACTCTGTCTCCCAAAACCTCCTCAAAATGTTGTCTCCACATTTTTAAGGGCCTAAAAACAAAGCAGAGTCCCAGTTTTAAAAATGTGAAAATAGTTGGTGTCAGGCTAGAAGCTGGCGGTGAGTGAGGAGAGGGTGCCAGAGGCCCAGAGGTGAGCGTGGGATGCCCACCGTGGCTCCTGGGGGGTCCATGCCATCTGCACTCCCTCCCACAGTGCAGGCAGACTCTGTGATGCCCACACCCCTGCAGAGGCAGGGGCAACTGTCCTGTGGATTCCTCTGCCCCTCTCCTTTCAGCATTGATTGTGGGATGGCTTCCAAGACTTATTGGAACTTTTACTAAACTGAAATGCAGAAAATTTAATAACACTGTCTCACATAACAATCTTGAAGAAACTACCACTCAGACCTAAGTCAGGGTAAATACTCTACAGCAATCTTCTCCTCCTTCCAAAAAAGCCATGTTCCATAGCAGAAAAGTAGTAACATAATATTTACGAAGCACATCAGCAGATTTGTAAGCATGTATGGTTCGGGGCTGAGTGACTTTGATGGGAAATCTCCATGTTTTGTCTGCCATGTTTTTCAGTATCAAGGACTTTGCATTGAAGCCTTCCTGCAGAGCATCGGTCCCAAGGTCACAACTGCTGTGACTGTTGAGCTAGCTCCGTGTCCTATCTGAAAGTGGGAAAGGGCGTGTTTTCTAGAGAGAGAACCACATTTTGGGAACCAGTCTCCACAAGTGGCACCCAGGGGTGTGTACTTACCACCCACACCTGCTATCGTGACTGACCAGCCACGTGGAACGTTGTGATCACGGACGGGCGTGCTGACTCCTGACTGGCTCAGCTCACCCCTCCATGCTGCACCTTTGGCCACACGATATGGCCACCCTCTCATTAGAAGGTGGGATCCATCTCCCCTCCCTTGGAAGCAGGCTGGCCAACAGAGCATGGGAGAGTCTTTGCTCTTTCTTCCCCTCGTGGCTTCCAGGCATCTCTCCTCTTCCTTCTCCTCCTAGCTGGAGCTGGTCAGTGCGAACACCTAGCCAGCCCCCGAGAAGCTTCCCTCAGAGCCCGCCAGATGAGCTGGAAGTGTGACTTGAGGTCGTTGTGATGATTCCTTAATCTTCCCACATGGCATAGAATCACTGACCTTTCCATGTCCACTGATAGGGCCATCTAGTTCAAGTCCACCATTTTTCAGGTGAAGACAGTGGGCGTGGGAGAAGTAACATCACTGCAGGATTTCCATAGCTCTCGAGTCACTGCTCCAACACGAGGATCCATTGCTCCACATTCCCAGACACACCCTTCTTCACCACATCAGGGAATTTTTTGAAGGGAAATTTGGAGTAGGTGTCTCTTTGTAATCTTCTCAAAGAGCATATGGCAGGTGTCTGTCCTTGACATTGGTCCAGGGTATCACATAACCGTGATGCATAGTACACACACACACACACACACACACACACACACACACACGTGTATGTGGAAACACACACAGGCACACTCACTGTACACACACATACACACTACACACATGTATAAACATGTTGTACACAACCTTACATGCACAGACACACATGCACACAGATACACAAACAGGCACACATGCACACACACACATTGTACAAAATCTCACATGCACATACATATACACACATGCGCACAGATACACACATGGGTGCACAGACACTACACACACATACACATGGATATACACGGGAACACACACTGCACACATGCACATACACTGTACACACACATGTTGTATACAAACTCACATGTGCAGACACGCGCACATGGATACACACACAGGCACACATGCACACACACTGCCCACACACATACACATTGTACACAATCTCACATGCACAGACATACACATACACACGGATACAGATAGGCACACACACTGCCCACACACATACACACTGTACACATGTACACAACCTCACATGGACACACACACATGCACAGAGATACATGCAGGCATACACACTATACACACACACATGGCACACAGTGTAGACATGCAAACACACTCACACACTTGTACACACCAAGGCCTGAGCCTGGGCAAGATCATCTGCTTATGTTTCAGCTTAAATTGTCTATTTAGATCTGTATGCAACCCTGTGGATGTACTGTCTTTAGAAATTTCAAGATAAAACTTTTTTAAGAAAAAAAAAAGACTTTCAAAAAAAACGAATGTGTGTTAAGAAAGAAAATTAATCCNGAGTTTCAAAAAAAAGGAATGTGTGTTAAGAAAGAAAATTAATCCCTATTCTCAGAAAGCGGGGAAAAGCATATTGGANAGACTTTCAAAAAAAACGAATGTGTGTTAAGAAAGAAAATTAATCCCTATTCTCAGAAAGCGGGGAAAAGCATATTGGAGTTTCACCTTTAAAAGTCTGTAAGTTGGAATAATCATGTGATTTACTTGTTCTCAGTTTGCACTCTGCATGCCTGGCTCTTCACACCCAGAGAAGACATGAATGCTGGAGCTCTTGTTTCATTGCTGTTTAAGATAAAAAAAAAAAAGGCTCACACAGAAAAACATTAATATGAATCACCAGGCATCAGTATGAAAATAAAGGAGTGTTTTCCACAATCCATGTCTCGATATTATAGTGGAAGAGAATTTTTCCACGAGCAGAAAATCCTTTATTATCATATTCTCCCAAGAACAGCTCTAATGGTCTGAATCCAGGATTTATTTTCAAGCCAGAGGGACAAATTGGCTTAATATGCAGCCATTTGTTGCCAAATGAGTTGACAAAATATTTAGGCATGCAAGGATCCTGCATTCATTGCAGAAAAGAATAATTTATTTCGCAGTTGTTGCATTGTAGCTGCTGGACTAGAGAGCTAGGGAGGTCTTGCGGTGGGTAGAGTTCTTCCCACGCACACGGCTAAGCAGACGGGTGTCTGGATTCCTTCCTCTGTGCACCCCAGCCTCACCTTCTCCCCGCCCCGCCGTCAGGAGACAGGGCCCTCATGCCCACGTTCCTCCTCTACCCTCGGCTTCAAGCCAGTCTTTATTAAACTTAATAGATTGCTCATTTTTGCTAAGATGCCACAACCTTACCCCAGGGATATTTGCATTTTGAGAGCTGTCAGAATTTTAAGCAAAGACATGATGTTCGGATGACAGGCCAAGACCGAGCGATGGAGGAGGGGGCGTTCTGATCCGTGGGCGCCCTGGCACTGAGCAGCGCAGGGCTTCCTCCGCCGGCCCTGGCGGATGGGTTTGCTTGCCAAAAATGATGCTTGCTTTATAGTTTGGCCATCAGAATGGACTGGATTTCTTAAATCACAATCTCTGCATATACTTTTTGCTTTTGTTTCCTGGTTTCTAAATTTCTCTCTTCTCTGTTCAAATGGCATTGAACTCTAAATTCTGTGAAATGTGGTAAGAGTACATAGGAATATTTACTCCAGACTCCTCACTTTATAGAAGAGGATGGAAATGTTGCAAAGTCAGCAGACTTGCCCAAGTTCACAGGAGGCCAGTTCATGCAAAGCAGCCTGAGCACCCAGGTTGCCCTGTGCAATGCAGTCCCCTCTGACTGGCACAGGCACTGAGGACCTCCAGCCATCCAGGCAATGTTGAGAAGGAGTTGAACCCTGCAGACTTCATCAGTGCCTTTGCTCTGCAAAAACAGGGACATAACGGTGTTGGATCATTCTGAGGAAGTCAAATGAAGAGCTCTGAAAGTTTGACTAGAATATATGAAAATCACACAAAATGCATTTATGTTTAATAAAGAATGAGGTTGGAAGTGGGAGGGATGTTAGATGTTCATTTTCAGGATTCTTATATTAAGTCCCTTTATGAAGAGCCCACCATGTCCTGAGAGCTTTACACTCATGATCTCACATGAACAAAGTGTAGCTCAGGGGGAAGAATGTGAAAACTGAGACCAAGCTCTGACTCCTGCCCTTCCAACGTACCTTACGAAGACACACAGACCTTTAAACAAGGGTACAAGTTTCGTGTGCAGACATACATGAAAATATTAAGAGTTTGTATAATTCATATCCTCATTTCCTTAAAGGATGTGATAACGTTTGCAAAAAAGATACACACACACACACACACACACACACACACAAAGATCTTTAAATGGAAATCAAAAAATACTTTAAAATACAAAAAGAGAGAGAAAAAGATCATCAAAAGCAACTGTGGTAATTTAGTTGCAGTGCATTTAATTTTACTTTTCGTGGCCGTCACGACACAGAAGGATATGCTTCAGACCGTAATGTCCCATTGTCTGATGAGAGAGGGGAACGTGCCTGCTCTGCACGGGAATTTTCATTTTGTTTTACTTTCATTCCAAAAGAAAACTGTTGCTGGATTCCTTAGACTGGGGCCTAAGGCCCACGTTGGTCAATGTCTTCCTCCGGGGACCGTGAGGAGCTCCAGCCCCAAGTGCTGGCAGGAGCCCTTCTCCCCACGGAGTCTCCTTTGGGAGCGGTCCTGCCCTGCCGGCACGGACCGACTCTCCAGCTGAGGTCCTGTGTGTCCTTGCGGAGGGACACTCTGGCAGCAACGTGTCCGGCTGGGACCCCCTCACCTCTTGCTTTGCCCCTGTGATGGCTCGTGGTGTGTGTCACCTTGGCTGGGATGAGGGGCGCCCAGACACCTGGCCGAGCAGTAGCCTGGGTGGGTCTGGGAGGCGGCCTCTGGAGGAGACTGGCGTTTGAATCGGAAGACGGAGGCCAACAGGCCAACCTACCCTGTGTGCGTGGGTCTCACCCAGTCCACGGAAGGACTGCAAAGAACCAACAGGCCAACCCGTCTCCAAGACAGGGGAAGTCCGCCTGACTGACTGGGACGCCGGTGGTTCTACTCCTGAGGTGGGCGGGAGCCCCAGCACCTGCTCCCGTGGGTCCCCGCCCCTCCCCCGGACCTCGGGACTTGCCAGTTCCAGAGCCACAGAAGCCAGTCATGCTCTGCGCGCATCCACACCTCCTGTGGCTTGTGTTTCTCTGGAGAACGTGAACACACGCATCCAGGTCTCCTGGGAGACCCACTGAGGAGACTGAACTCCCTGCCCATCACCCTCTCATCTATTTCCCTCCAGAGAGCAGAGCAGGAGCTGAGACCTATCTCCACGGGGCAAGGAAAGAGGCCAGGGCCAATACGGGACAAAATTGCAAAATCAGCCCACGCTCCCTGGGGGGCCTTCCTTCTTGGCTGCCTTGTTGGACTGTTACACACCCCTTCACCTTTCCTGTGGCTTTTTAAATGGAAATTTATTTATTTAGTCACTTACTTATTTATAAAGTTTGTATTTATTTATCAGAGAGAGAGAGCGCATGAGCAGGGGGAGCAGCCAGCAGGAGGAGAAGGAGAAGCAGGCTCCCCACGGAGCAGGGACCCCGATGCAGGGACTCGATCCCAGGACCCTGAGGTCACGATCTGAGCTGAAGGCAGAGGCTGCTTCCCCTACTGAACCACCCGGGTGTCCCTTAAATGGAAATTTAAATAAAGCTTCTCCTTTCATTGCAAGGTATATGTTTACTCTTTCCATGAACATCGTCCCGTCTTGGTCATAGAGATTTCGTGATGCTCCGAGGCAACTCTGGGCCAGGTGGGGCTATAAAGTGCAAGAGGGGTTTAATTCTGTCCCTTCACTCAAATCCTGCAAAAGGAACTCCTTCATCACAGCGCCCAGCAGCACCCCGGGCAGGCTCCTGGAGGCGTGTCTCTCCTTCAGGGACCCGCTACAGGAGGGCTGTCTCGGTGCCTCCAGGCAGGGGCGGAAATGAAGGCAGCCCACAAAACATAGGGCAACTGGATTGTCCGGAGGCAGTGACACCATTCCCGTTTCCCGGCTCTAACTCTGCAGTTCAGTGTGTCTGAATTGGACTGGACACATCTTTTCAACCTGCGATGATCTGGTCCTGATTCTACAGAAAAGGGCGACATGCCCTGAGAAATCTCTGCATTGGTGGAACCGGGCCAGGTGCTGTCCCCACGAGGCAGCCTGGGACAAAAGGCGGCCACCACTGGGTTGCTGTGGTCCTTGATCCTCGCTGTGGGATCGTCACCCTGTTCCTTTGTCTCAGCTTCAAGCAGGTGTTCCGTTGTGGCCATGAACGCAGCACTGGCTGGAGTCTTTCAAGTGTGTGGTGCACACAGGCAGGTCACCGATGAACTTCCCCGGGCAACGAACTCACTGGCCCAACCTGCTTCCAGCTACGCTACTCTGGCTCAGGGACATGCAGGCACATGAAAGCCTTTCGAACACTCTCACTTTTAATTGATATATTCTTCCCACTGCAGACATCCTCTGTTTTTGATAGAGCAGTTTGGTTACGCACAAGGAGACAATCCATGAGGGCTGGATAAGTGAGCACCAAACCAAGAGGACTTGGGTAAGATGGAGGGAGGTGATAGGCTCTGGTCTGACTGGAAGGGTGGGCAGATGGGAGCAGAGATCACCTGCGCGCTAGAAATACAGGAGGAGGTTGGCGTTGTTGATAATGAGACCAGCATGGCAATAATTTCTGTGTCTGTAATATTAATGCACAATTCACAGATTATTAAATTCCAGCTGGAAGACATTTGTCGTTTGAATCACTGATTCTTTTCCCTAGAAATTTGATTTGGAATTAAATGCTAATAACAGAGTTGAGTACTTAGATTTCTTTTTCTTAGACATTTTTGTTGCATGGGAACCGGATATCATTGCTGCGCAAAGGAAGTCTGACGTTTGGGTTGAGGGGCTGGGCTTCTTGGTTTTCCTATGTTGATTACATTTAATTTACTCTGCCAACATCTATCTTAAGAAAAAGAATAGGATATTAAAAACAAAGAATAGGATATTTAGTTTTCAGTTCCCTGGTGTAGAAGTGGGCAGAATGTTTACATCAGTGCATCGTTGGGCCGCTTACGGTCCGAGGCACATCAGGAGACAAGGTCGAGGGAGGAGAAGCCAGGGCAGGAGGGCCAGTCTGTGCTCTGGATCAGGAGGACCAGCCCTGCCCGGCCTTCCCACCCCCAGCACCCCGACAGATGCTCAGCTCCCTCTCACACGGTGAGCGAAGCGACGACGTCACCTTCCTGCAGTTCCAGCTCTGCTGATTTACCCTGAAAACAGAGCAAACAAGGCACCCTGGACGTCCAAACAAAAGATTTGGAATGGAACTTAAAACTAGTATGGGAAGTAATTTTCTTTAAAAAAAATACCTTTTTCTAGTGTTGAATTATTTTAAGAATTGAACTTGTGTCTGAGACTGGCTTATATCCCTCTACAAGAAAGAATTAGTGTAGGACATGAGTTCTAATTCCCAGTTAAGTAATGAGCCACTTAACTCTAGCAAAACTGAAGTTTTCATGATCTGAGAGATCCAAGACTCACTCATTTGAACTTTGTGTATTTGCAAGTGAATTTTCTTGTTTAGTGTCAAGCTTTTATTTCTATCTTACTGAGATGGTGCAGAATCTTATCTATCAATGAGATAAAGGATTATTATACTAAGCTATACAAGGATTAAAGTAACAAGTGTATTTTTATTTTTTATTTTCTTTATATTATTATTTTTAGATTATTTTTTAAAGATTTATTTATTTATTTGAGAGAGAGCAAGAGAGAGAACACAGGGAGGAGCAGAGGGATGGGGAGAGAGAAACTTACTCTGAATATGTTGTCACTTGATTATTTGCCTTTCCCGTCTGGCTCCCAGTTAGAGCCTAAGCTCCATGAGGGCAGGGCATCTTTCTCTTCTGATTTTCTCATGCCCCTGGCAAATGGCACCCATTTGGTGGAAACTGTTGGACAAATAAATGGCAGTTGAACAAATAAACTGTTGAACAAATAAATGACAGTAGGCAGGGGCCAAGAGTCAAGCGGGAACTCACGGCCCCCCCTTCCCGTGCCACCGCGCCCCCGCCAGCAGGTGCGGAAGAGCTGCTGACGGAAGGGACGCAGGTGCGGGCCCAGGTGTGGGACGCAGGGAAGTCGGGGCAGCCCTGGGGGAGGCTGCTGCTCTTGTCCAGGCAAGAGATGGTGACCTCTATTAGAAACTGCTGAAGCAGAAGAGTGTGGGAGAGAAGTCGTGGCAGCAGAATTAGCCCGGTGAGTCAGCAGGTCCAAGAATAAAGGAGGGAAAATCAAAGGTGACACCAGGATTGGGCTTTCAGTCAAGTGAGGAATGAAGAAGCATTCTTAATAGAAATGAAGAATCAGGGCTCCTGGGTGGCTCTGTGGGTTAAGCCTCTGCGTTCGGCTCAGGTCTTGATCTCAGGGTCCTGGGATCGAGGCCCGCATCGGACTCTGCTCAGCAGGGAGCCTGCTTCCTCCTCTCTCTCTGCCTGCCTCTCAGCCTGCTTGTAATCTCTCTCTCTGTCAAATACATAAATAAATAAAATCTTTAAAAAAGGAAAAGAAAAGAAAGGAAAGGACAGGAAAGAAGAGAAGGGAAATAAAAGAGAGGAAAGGAAAAGAAAAGAAAGGGAAGGGAAGAAACGACACCAGGGATTATGGCCGTGCCCTTCAGATCTCTCTCCCAGGACTGCGAGCTCTCTGAGGGCAGGGACCTACAGACGCCACGAAAGTCAACCTTAAATTCATCGTAGATTGAAGTAAGAAAAAAATGAGTGAATCACTAGACCAGTCTGGAGTCTAAGGAAATTGCAGGCCCATCAGCTGATCTCACAGTCAACGAACCCCTCCAGAAAGTGAGGAGAATGTTTTTATGTCCACATCTTTTGTTTATGGTGTTTTGCAGAGAAGATGGGAAAATGCAGGTTTGTGTCCAGAGAGTGGGATTTCAGGTTAAAGGGTTTTGGAGGTGAGACCTTTCCAACTAGTGCCCAGCCTGGTGGAGGGACACATGTGTCCTGCACTCACGTGTGGCTGGTGTGCAGACCTCCGCTGACAGTGGCTCACGGGATACGGTGACGACCCGAGGCCAGGGGGAGCTGCCTTCTTGCCTCTGAGTCCTTTCCTGAAGGGACGGGGCCTCAGGTTCCATGCAGCACCTCAGGTAGCCAGGCAGCTTCTTAGCACAGTGCTCCCCCTGACCTCCAAGCCTGGAAAGCCCCCATATGAAGGCACCTGTGGGGAGGCCGTGCGCTGCGTCAGGCAAGCTCCTTCACAAGGAGGGATGCACAGCTGGCCTAGAACGAGCCCATGGAGAAGAACGAAGGAAGACGGCTGAGGGACCTTCTGGGGTTCTGGCCAAGTCACGGCCTATGAGCAGCGCTGACAGAACTGGACAGAGGAAGGGAAGTTCGGAGGGTGGGAAGGGTGGCCAGAGGGTGGGAGAGTGTCTTGTCTTAACCTTGGACTTACGACCTCCAGATCCTGACCTTGGTTGACTTAAAAGCAAACAAACGTTAAACCTGCTCTTCTTTAAAAAATAACAAGTATAATAATAAACCATGAAGCAAAATAAAAATTTACCTTCTGCCTAAACTTAACGCATTATCCCCCTTGTTACCGAAGTCGTCAAGATAGAGGCGTGAGTGCAGCGTCCGTGACGTGGGAGGGTGCAGCGGGCATCGCACTCAGCGCCCCGAGCGGGCACCAGCAGGGCCTGTCGGAGAGCCCAGGCTTAGAACCTCGACGCCGGGACCAGACAGACGCGCCCCCCGTCGGAAACGCAGCTTTGCTGCTCCTTCCCCGGCTCCATGGGGTGCGGTGGTCAGCTTTTTAATTAGTGGTGCGCCGCCTTCCTAGCACAGGGGCAGAAATAATTGCTTCGTCGTGGAGGAACCTGCTCAGGCAGCCACATGGGAAAGTGCCAGAGACAGATCATTCTGGGGCTTCGTTAGAGACTGCTTTGTAAATAAATCATACTTTTTAATTGCTCTGTCAGAAGGGTCCTTCTCTGAGCAAGAGGTGACTGCGGCTGGCAGTGGGAGCGCCCCAGGACATCTGTCTGGCCTGGCCACGGGCTCCCTGCACTTGTTCTCAATATCCACAGCGACCTCTCGGATTCCATGTACATAGTAACAATTAAAGGCACACAATGGCACGACCATGTTCACCGTGACAGACGCAGGTTGGCTGCTTCCCATAACAGCCTCCCGGGCGAGCGGAACAAAGGGCCCGGGCCCATCTGCACGGCGCTCCGCGGGCCTCCTGTTGCAGAGGCTGCTCTCCCCCCACCCCCGCGCCCGGGGAAGCCCCCGCACAGACAAAACGCCCAGGTTCAGAGGAGCCCGGCCCGACGGTAGTGTGCTAATGAATTCTGGATGACTCTGACAGACACAACAAAGGGATGGGTTCTGGGGATGGTAACTTCGCAGATCTGGGGACACAGCGTTGTGTGGACTCCGTGCGGACATTCTGGACCCTCCCAAGGATGCAAGTGGGGTCCCTGGGCTTGGCTCTTTCCTTCAGGAAGGGTAAGGAAGTCAGAGCTCCTGTGGTTCTGTGTAGGTAGAAATCTTATTCCATGTCCACCCATAGGGGCCCACTGCGTAGCTTCCCAGCTCGGACCTGCCCACCGTGGACCTGCCCAGCTCGGACCTGTTCACCGTGGACCTACCCACCGTGGACCTGTTCACCAGGGACCTGTTCACCGTGTAGCTCAATATGCCCGTCTGGGCAGCGGAGTCATGCACCCTTCTCCCCATCCACCTGGGATGGCTACCTTCAGTCCACTGCGCTCAACCACACACCTCCCGCTTCTATCAGAGGAGGAGAGAGAGCATCACAGTGGACTCAGGAAGAGAAGGCCCCCAAAAGCCAGCATCCTTCTTGGCGGTTAACTACAAACTGTGTCTCTGGTCACAATCGCATAGATGGTCAGCGGCCCCCAGGGGGAAAGCCGGAAGCTCTGGGAGGTGCTGCCCTGTGGAGTTCCCAAGTAGGGAAGGTGAGGGACCCACTCAGTGAGTGGACATGAGGATAGCGTGTCCCAGCATCAGGCAGACACTCGGCCTCTCCCGTGCCATCTCTTCAATTCTAGAATGGAATAAGGCTTCGGTAAATCGCAGGGTTGAAATGTTGGCAAGGTCAATGACAAAGAACGGTAACGATCACCACCAAAAAACGTGCCTTGGACGAGAAGGGTGGGGGGAGGAGTTGAACCTGGTGTCACGGCAAGTCCCCGAACACGGTGGCACCGGTCCTCGGCAGTTAACAACTATTATATAAACAGAATGGAATGTGCCCGGTGTTGTGAGTGATGGAAAAAACCCGGTCACTAGCCACTGGGGGATGCCCGATGCCCTCTCGATTCTCCAGCTGTGACCCAAGTGTGTTTCCATAAAAACTCAGCGCCCTTAACAAGGAGTTTGATGGAGTGTTAACAATCTTCAGCTTCAGGTCGAGCTGTTAACCAACAAAGTCGTCATTAACTGCTGGTAATGACTGCGTTTCTTGGGATCATTGCTTAATTATGAACTTGATAGCCGGAGTCCTGCCTCCTGACTCAGAAAGAATTTTTCCGTCCTCATTGCTCGCCACGACCTTCGTTTCTAAGAGGTGCATCTCTGCAAGTGGAAGCGGCAGGAGGAGCTGGCGGTGGTGGCCGTCCCCGCGCTGTCTGGAGCCAGTGCCTGCCCAGCTCGGGATGGATTCCAAGGCTCCACGGGCCAGCGTTCTCAGCAGACAGCAAGCACGGTGGACCTGCTGGTCATATGTGATTTCTTAGGGATGGTAGATTGACTGTGAGCAAAAAGTAGGTTGTCCCATGAGTCAATTCTGCACCCTAGCTGGCTGGAATGAGTTAGGATGCACGGAATAACCCCCAACACACACACACACACACACACACACACACACACACACACACACACACATTCCCATGTCCAGGCAACAGCTCACAGGTAATTTCGGAGGATCTGGCCCCTGATGTTCCGTGGGAAAAGGGGATTGACTTTCAAGTTCAGGTCACCAAAAACCAAGAGGCACAGATCCACACTGGCGGTCATATGTGGGAAGGCTCCTGGACCCACAGCCATGATTTCCCCCAAAATGGATGACCTTGGGTTGTACTTCCTATTTCCGATTAAATTGAGAGTGTGCGCAGATGAGGCCTTTTTTACTTGTTCTCAGTACCCACCCTTGCCATGTAATCGACCACCACAGGCTTCCTTCCTGAGCGGTATTTTTTTTTTTTAATTTTATTTTTATTCTATGTCCAAGGGGTACAGGTCTGTGAATCATCAGGCTTACATCTTTCACAGCACTCACCAAAGCACAAACCCTCCCCAATGTCCATAACCATCTACCCTATCCCTACCCTCCCACCCCCAGTAACCCTCAGTTTGTTTTGTGAGATTAGGAGTCTCTTATGGTTTGTGTCCTTCCCTATCCCATCTTGTTTCATTATTTTTCCCTCCCTAACCCCAAGACCCCCCACCCTGCCCCTCAAGTTCCTCATATCAGAGAGATCATATGATAATTGTCTTTCTCTGATTGACTTATTTCCTGAGTGGTATTTTTGAACGGCTTTGAAGTTTCAGAAATTTCCTATTAATATCTGTGGCAGCTGTTTCTACCGCTCATTCATTAGCTTATGGGGTGGGGGCTATCTGTCTCCCCGTGGCTGTTATCATTTAACTCGATGGAGTTTGCTCTTCTTTCCAACTTTGTCTTTTACAAAGCACCCAACAGGCTTCTCCCTTGGGAGTTATCTGGAAACCCCATTGAATGATACGGCTACATGCCTACTCCCGTGACACGCTGCAAATGTCTTTTCTTTGTGGTCTTTGTGAGCACAGGCCTCCACGCACCTCCCGCAGCCCCGCAGGCATGCCCGGCGAGAGCCCGGTGTCTGTCCCGGGGACACGTGGACCACCAGCTCCTGGGGAAAGGCACGTGCTGGTGATCCAAGAGGGGTTCTGTGGTCCGAGTCAGTCCAGCCAGCCCAGCTTTGGCCTGGAGAGAGGAGCGCCCTGAGCCATTCCTCCGGCAGCCTCCCCTCCCCAGGCCTGAAGGAGACCAGGGTCCCCGGCAGGGAGGCTGACAAGCCCATCCCCTAGCTAGAGGGACACTGTGGGGAGGTGGAGAGGGGCCTGAACTGGAAGGTGACGGGCCTCTCAGGCCCCTCTTAGGACCTCAGTCCAGAGGGGAATCGAAGCCTTAGGTGAACAGAATCCCGAAGGCAGAACAGGGTGTGGAGCCCCTCTCGTCCCTCACTTCGTGAGGAGGCTCCCCCGGGCCGCCCCAACCACCTGGCCCTGCCACCTGCAGGAACTGGGGAGGCCCCGGTCGATGTCACCTGACCTTCCCGGGGGCTCTGCCAGGTGGAGACAGGGACCAAAGTTAGGAAGCTTGCTGGGAGCAGGACAGAAGTGTGCGGACGCAGGGTGAGGAAGGAGAGGGCCGACTGCTGCCCCCACCTAGGCCCCAGGGGTCTGCAGCACGTGGAGGGTGCTTCAGAGGGCCATGGTCAAGGAGCAAGTGCCCCGGGCTCTGCCCATGTGGGAGATACAGAGACAGTCAGGAATGTCATCAGCCCAGGGTGAGCAGGTGCCAGGGGGAAGGATTCTCATTCCCACGACCCTGACTTGCCCCACTGACCTAGGGATACAATATTACAAAATACCCACTGCACCAAGTCAGTCATGTCGGAGGGCAAGAAGCATGCGTGGGGCTCCTCCGGGCCAAAACAGTGGAGCAAGGGGCTTGGTGACATCACGGAATGAACCCGACCTTTATGCACTGTCGGCTGTTAAGTTGATTCCACTCCATCAAATTGCAGGAACAACAAACAAGTCCTTAATTGTTTGGCATGTTGGATTGAATTGTGCATCAAAGTGTGTACCTCTGATCCCTGATGCGTGGGGTATGTGGGTCTCTTTATCATTGCTCCCCAAATTTCTGTCAACTCTCGTGCTGGGATAGGAAATGTGTAACAGACATTGTCCTGTCCCGTCCCTTGTTTGTAAGAAGCTACTAAGATGGATTTAGGAGAAACTATTTTGCAGACACATTTCTCTGTGCCAAAATTAAATGAAAACAGTACTACAAATGCCTTTGAACGTTTTCCACAAATTTGAGAGTGTATTTATAAACTGTGCTCAGGAGCACATATTCCTCGGGCCTCACTGTGAATAGCAAGCCGGATTCATCTGGTGGGACGGAGCTTCAGGCACCCAGCTCCTCCACTCCACACGCTGCCCCTCACTGCAGCGCACGTCCCCACACCTTGCGGAGAAGACTCCACGCAAACTGGATTTCAGACAATTACCGTCAGCAGTATGAGCCGTGGACTTAGAGTCTTACCCTTAATGAAATCAGATAATATTGGAGTTGAGTAAATATGCTATAAACTCCCTGAAGGTAAAGTGAACTTGCCCTCCACTGTCTCTCCTCTCCCTCCTTCTCTCTCTCCCTCTCTCTGGTTGCCCTGAGCTCGGCACATTTGCACAGGACTGCAACAGGCACTGGAGGACTAGAGAGTCCCACGGACCAGCAGTCGAGCTGTTTTCTGCAAAGGCCACAGAAACGTTATCTTCTGGAAAGAGTGGCATGTCTTCTCTCAGACTTCTCATAGCAAACAAGCCTGTTACAGCACTTACTGGACATGAGACAATGAGGTGCACATGCCCTTCTCCAGTCTGTACACTCCCGTGCTTGTAGCTGAAAGAATTTACAAACTGTACAGACATTGCGGTTGTATGGGAATCTCATTTATGTGAGTTCAGTCTGGAACTATGGGCTTCTTCTAAATTTGCTTACATTCTAAATTTAGGTATCTTTTCCTTAGATTGTCTTCATGTTACCCCCAGCATCACCTGCAGCCAAAAGGAGGGGTTGCTGCGGGGCTCTCGTCACAAAAGACAGAACGGTGGCAAGATCCTTAGTATACGCCTCAGTCCGTGCGGTCGTCCGGCCCCTGGACTGGGGTTGCTGGGGCTCTCCGGCAGGGTCCAGGGCCCCTTGCTCCTCCTTCGGCCCCTACGCAGCCCCTACTCAGTGAACAAGGAGACTGAGTTCAGTCTAGGCTCACAACGCTACGTAGAAACTGAATACTAACTGAATATTAACACTATGCAGAAGCTGAATTTTAAGGAGAATCATTAGCCTTTTCTCTTCTCCTGGACTTATTTCACATTTCCTAATACTTATTTCACATTTCCAACATTCCTGGAGTAGTGTTGTTATACTGTGTGATTGTCTCCACTGCAATATGAGGGAAGAAGACGTAAGAGGTGTTATTATCATGTGATTAATAGAAGAATATTAATTGTTGATTGAGGGATTTTGTGATATCTTGAATCATATAACATTATGCTTTATAAAATTATGAGACAGCAAAATTCATTCTTTGACATTGAATAATAAAAATATACACTGGTACATAACCTGAAGTTATGCAGTCACGATATTTTCAGGAAATATGAATGTTTTAATGAATAAGCAAACCAGCAAAATTAGCTATCTTGAGAAAATGAAAATTCTATGCTTTTAACCCTATTAAAAGAATGCTTAATGTATAAATGCTAAAATACCATCAGGAAGGAGTACCTATGGTCCCAAGGGGTGTTGGTAGCTTCTGCATCATTCTTTGACCTTATACTCCATTTTGCTGAGGATCTCAAATGTGATTTGGAAATAAATAAATTGATAAAATGCCATTTCATTATATATATATATATATATATATATATATATATATATAGAGAGAGAGAGAGAGAGAGAGAGAGAACCTTGGTCAAGTTTTAAATTTGATATTTAAAGATGGTCTGTAAAGCAACACAGTAACCATCTGTAACTACCACATTTAAAACTTGACCAGGTGCTTATACTGGATGCAAGGGTTAAAGGCTAAAATCATGAAACTGGTAATTCTGTGTAGTCTATGTCCTAGATCTAAAGGACCCTAGATCTCATGAACCAAGACAAATAAAATGACAGATGAGTAGTGGTGTTTTCCTTTCATGCATGCCTCCCAGGAATGTGCAAAGCTCCTGGTTTCTGTAGTTACTACTCAACCATGCCTAGTCTCCGACTAGACACTGACACCACCAGGAGCCCAGCTTTGGCTTCCATGGAACTGACAATCCACTGGGATCTAGGTTCTTAGGGCCAGAGACTGTCCCCAGTGCCCAGGACAGCTCCTCCTCACACACAGGAGCCACTCAGTAAGATGGTTATTGAATGAATCCACGGAAGTGGAAGAAAAAGGAAAGCAGCTTCTACTTGTTGCTGGGAGCTGATGGCATTCTTCCTATAACTGAGTGGGAGCCACCCAATTCCCAGCCGCTACTCTACTGTTACTCTTTGTTGACGTCAAAGACATTTGGATTGGAAGACATAAATCAAGTAATATCGGAAGGTAAATTAAAGTCCAAATTATAAAAATAGATTGAAAGAAGGTAACTTCCCAAGTATAAGTGAGTTCTCACTTCTGGACCCAGACCAATTACCTCCTGAAGGAAGGTAGGAAGGGCATCATTGGTGTATTGCAAAAATTTCGAGCAGCCTCAGAGCAGCGAAAGGCAGGAGGAGACTTCAGAGGAGTAGGTGCAGTCTCGATTCTCACAAGAGGAAGGTACACTTTCTAGCTGTACTTCAGAGAGAAAGACATCAGTGCTGGATCAGAGGTGGACCTAGGGGCTGCCCAGGAGCACGAGCTGAAGGAGTCCCTAGAGCCAACCCAGGTTCACAAAGGTGTAAGTCGGGCACACTTTATCTTCTTCTGGGATAAAAGTAATGGGTTTCTAGATGAGGAAGAGAACATAGACGTAGCTGAGTGTGGATCTCAGCAAAGCAACTGCACATATCATGCTCTTTCCTTCTGGACCCAAGGGAGAAACTGATGGCCTGTGCATGCACTTCAGCTTGCTCCTTAGTTCAAAGACAGTTTCCCAAAGATGCAATTTATTGGCTCAAGGCCATGCTACCACTTGCCATCATGACGCTGTAGACACCGAGGTCAAGCCACCCAAATTTTCTGCATGAACTAAGACTTCAAGTAATAATAATTTTGCTGCATGATAGAATATCTAAAACATCTTCATAGTTTAGACAATGAACTACATTGAACACAATGGCAATTGCCAGGGGTAGGTGCCACCCATAGGATCCCAGTGGCCCATGGGTTGGGAGTACTCAGAGAGTTCCTGGGTCTGGGATGCAGGTCCTTCCTGGGGCCACTGCTCTGAGAAAGCAGAGCTGGCCCAGACTTCGTCAGCTGAGTGAGTGCTGAAGCCAGGGCAGCCCTGCTCCCCAGGCTCTGACTCTAAGAGGAGCAGATGTGAATCCTGTCCAGGGAAGAAATGGATGGGCCAAAGAACTCAAAACAGGTCAGAAGAAAGAAACCAGGCCTGTGTGGCTTCAGAGAAGGAAAGACTTGGTAAAACTCTGAAAAAACAAAACACAGAAAATGACCCCTAATACCTGAAACAGGATCTCTTGCTGGAAGGTTCTTGAAAATCATTTCATCACTGGCTTGGTCCTTCATCTGGATCTATGTTTCCTAACATGGCAGAAGGTGTGGCACCAAACACTGGAAATGGGGCCGGTCCAAACTTAGATGTGCCCCAACTGTGACATACCTACCACATCCCAAAGACTTGGCATACAGAAAAAGAAAGCAAAATATCTAACTGGTATATATTTATAATGATTGTACACTTAATTGATAATATGCTAGCTATTTTGGATTGCATAAAGTCCATTAAAATAATTTCACTTCTTTTTAATGGGACTACTAAAGTATTTAAAATCACACACAAGGCCTACATTATACAGCGCTGGTCTATATAATTCAACAGACCATTAGTCTAGACTCTAGCTCTTCCGAAATGTGATCCTTGTTTTAGCAGCAACAATACTGCCTGAGAGCCTGTGAGAAATTCAGGATATCCAGCCAACCTGAGACCCATTGAATCAGAATCTGCATTTTTAACATGATTTGAGAAATTATTGTTCTGCAACATCTTTTAAAGGAGGGAAACCTTTTATTTAGAGGAAATCCGGGTGAAAGGGTGCTACAAAGTCACTCTGGAGTGCTCTTTTTCTGTGGAGTGTGGACAGTCATTCGCGGTGGCTTCTCCCACCTCCACTCACCCTACCCTGGGTCCTGTTCTCTGGAGTTAGGCGTGGCTTGAAAACCACTGGTCTGTTTGTGCTTATGGTCTCTAAGGTATCTCAGATCCAGAAATACCCAACATTTCATAATTCAGATTTGCATTCTACTTCATTAGAAACAAAATGGCAAACTGGCCATGAGTGTGGACATGGTCCCATGGTCTCCTCATAACCTTGTCCAGTTCACTGGCTGTCAGACTTGTCCAATCACCAGAGTTATCAGAGAATTCTGTTCTTAAATGCAATTCCCTTTGAATCAGAATTGCCAATGGTAGTAAGTTAGCAATCTGTTCTTTAAGATCTCTCTTGGGTGAATTTAACAAAGTCGTAGGACATTCTGCTTCGGCCATCACAAGAGCAGCACCATCTCTCTCAAGAGATATTTTTGATTGAGTTATTCTCCTAAAGGCTTCAACTGTCTATCTTTAGGCATTACTCAGTTTTTGCTGTATATTTTTAATTCTGTATTTTCTAAACCTCTAAAAAAATGTAGGGAATGTTAACTATGGCCTGATTTGACTGTTCTAAGAAAACCCTAACCAAAGCTATAAGCTTATCACTCTATTGTAAATAATTTCCCTAGAGAAATTAGAGCAATGGGGCACCCAGGTGTCTCAGTCATTTGAACAGCTACTCTTGATTTTCGCTCAGGTTATGATCTCAGGGTTGTAAGATCTAGCCCCAAGTTGGACTCTGGGCTTAGTGGGGAGTTTGCTTGAGATTCTTTCCCTTCTGCCCCTCCCCACTGCACTCTCTCTCTCTCCCTCAAATAAATAAATCCTAAATAAAAAAAAGAGCAAGGATTTATTTTGGAAAGGTGTGTGTGTGTGTGTGTGTGTGTAGGGCTGTCTTGAATAGGATAGCTATTTTGTATTGTCCTGAAATTATTTTTAAAGATTATTTTATATAAATATAAAAATACAAGAGCAAAAGCAAATTTTGCATTTTTATAGTAGATTAGTTTGACATCTTATTGTAACTGAAAGTGAGTCCTTAAATAGAAGAGGGAGGAAGTGACACAGTTCACATAATTAATCCTGAGCACTGGCTCTGTACCACCGCACACACACCCCACCTCACCCTCTCCACCACCATGTATGGGGAGAGCATTCATGATGCCGGTTCTCGCCAAACCGGTTCGGAGAAGACCAGAGACTTACTGTGAACACTGTCTCGCCTTTCAGTTCATGCTTCCGTCTGCACCCGGGAACTGAAACAATGACCGAAATAAGTGTGCATGGGGAGGGGAGGGGACAATATGGAACAAGTCTGTGTCCTTGAGGTCAGATGCACGTGGCCAATGGCTTTGGTAGGGAGGTCGCTCAGACAGGACTTCCTAGCAGAGGCAAACTCACAAAAGCCATCAGTGAGGAACACAGGGACTAACTTTTAAGTGCATATTGTTGGAAGAAAACTGATCCTAGGTGTCATATGAAACTGATAAATTATTGAACACTACCTCTAAAACTAATGATGTACGATAAGTAGGCTTCTTGAATTTAAATTTAAAAAAAAAGAAAGAAAATCGATCCTGACATTTATTAAAAGGGTGAGGAAGACTTTAGTCAGGGCTGCTGTCCAGAGAAAAATGGTGGCCCCCACTCTGAACACAGCAGAGACAGGTGGGGAGCCACAGCGGGGTGGGGCTGGGGAGGGGGGCAGGGGACAGAGATTCCTGCAGAGACAGGGAGGGCAGGCGAGTGCTGCCAAAACGACTTAGGAGGATGCTTGACCCCTCCAGGATGGGCGGGCCACGGCCAAGGTCTGGTCAGGAAGAGGACGCTCAGCAGCCTGTCTGTAGTTTGGTCAAAGGGAGTCTGTGTGTTTGCACCTACTGTGATACCCAGCGTGGCTGCAGACAAGAAGGCCTAAGCCCTATGTCTTAAGGACTAAAAAAGAAAAAAAAAAAAAAAAAGGATAGATATATTGTGGTTTTGAGGAATCAGAAGTTGTTTAGGGGAACTGGCAAATCCCGTGGTAAGCAGTAGCATGAGTCATACATGAAGCGGGGATGCAAGAGAAAATGCAGGCACAAAATGGGTGTCTCTCTGCACCGCCTGGCCTCCCACCAAACATGTCAGGGCACAACAGTAATGTGCCCTCGCCCGAGCTGCCGTGGAACCCCCAGCCCGGGCACCCAGGATGCCAGGGACCAGTTCCTGGAGCACGCCACGCTCTCTGCTGCTCTCACCCAGGGCGCAGCTGCCTCAGCACCGGTGGCCAGGTCCGGGCTGCATGGATGGCAGTCTCCCCCTCGGGCTTTACCATTTTTATGTCCTCGGCCTGGTATCATCCCCTCTTCACGTGTACTGCACCCATCATGTGTGTGCAAAATCCTCTCTAGGCGTCATCTGAAGATGAACGTGGCTGGCCCGTGGATATCTGCCTGGAACCTGAGTATTGCTCAACTCCACGAAAAATGTCAGGGAAAGAGGAGTCAGCTCGAGAAATGTCAAATATGCCAGCGATGGCTGCTCTGCCAGCAGCTCCCACAGGCTCTTGTTCTGCACCATATTTGCTTCTAGAAAATAGACTTTTCCTCTTGGGTGTTGGCAGGCAGATCTAGGACAGGTGAGTAGGTAGGAGAGAAAATCAAGCTCAGAGGATGTTTTATTTTAAAATAGCAAATCAATACTAGCTGCATAGTAACCCTAAGTCCTAGGCAGTCATACAGGAAGCCTTGGTTTATTCTGCACCCGGCTGTAGAGAAAAGGAGTAAGGTAGAGCCCCCGCCCTCCTGTCTCCCATGGCAACCAGGGAGCCAGTTAAGAGAACTCCTCCAGGTGACAGGTGATATATAGATAGGATGAGTGGAAAATTCAGCTCCAAAGGTCCTGGGAAGGGTTCCTCCAGGAGGTGCCCCCTGGGCACAGAAGAGCCATTAGGCATGGCTGGGCCCAAGAGTGGGGTGAAGGGCAAGCGCGGACTGGTGGGGGTGGGGCTGCTGAGTGACTGGGACGCTCTCTTGTCACCACGGGGACTCATGCACTCTTCCAAAGGCCTCTGTTTCTTTTTTTTTTTTTTAATATTTATTTATTTATTTGACACACACACACAGAGATCAGATCACAAGTAGGCAGAGAGGCAGGCAAAGAGAGAGGAGGAAGCAGGCTCCCCGCTGAGCAGGGAGCCCGATGTGGGCCTCGATCCCAGGACCCCGAGATCACGACCTGAGCTGAAGACAGAGGCTTTAACCCACTGAGCCACCCAGGCGCCCCAAAGGTCTCTGTTTCTGATAAAGAATCTAGTCTAACCCGAGATGGAGCACAGGCAGGGTGGCTCCCTCCACTCTCATCAAGGGTTATTACAACAGGGCATGAGCAAGGGCATGTGGCCTGGGGAAGGAAGGAGGGGTGTGGAGGAAGACCCTTGAGGGAAGTGAAAGCAGCTTCCCAGATGATGGGTGACAGAGAAAGGAGGTAGGGCTAGCTCCAAGGCTCTAGCGTGCCCCATGGCTGAGGAAAACAGATAAGGAACAGGTTTGTTTGCAGTGTCAGCATGTGGGGGACATACAAGGCAAGAAAGTAGGTGTTGGATTTCTAGAACCAGATCATCATCAGACCCCATGAGGTATCTGATGACATGAGCACCCAGGAGAGCTCAGAGCCAATGACGAAAAAGCACAGAGGGGCGCCTGGGTGGCTCAGTGGGTTAA
>LNAC01000118.1:3733620-3780023 GCA_002007465.1 Ailurus styani
AAAAAAAAAAAGGCACAGAAGCCAGGAAAGGTGGAAAGGACAAAGGACAAGGACAAACTGAGGAGTGTGCAAGAGGGGCGTGGGCATGGGGCTGAGGGGCTGAGGGGCTGGGACACGTGTGGGAGGTACCGGTGTCCCAGACGCTGATCTGCATGGGCAGGGCGGGGACAGACATCCACGTGGTGAGCATAGATTACCTCTTAAAAAAACTGGCAACAAAGGGATCCAGGTGAGCCAGGGTTTGAAGAGAATCAGAGACAAAGAATCAAGGAAATGCCCCCGTTTTACTGTAGGTGACACTTACACATTCCCTGAAATTGAGAAGGATCCAGGGGTGAAAGAAAAAATGAGATATGGCCAGGAGCAAATAGGGCTTAAAAAAACTATAGTAGCATTTTCTTCTTACCTGGTTTGTTCCAGAGAGAATCTTCAACTATTTATTTTTTAGATTTTTTTTTTCCTCTAGGGCTTCCTCAATATTGAAAGATGTCGTGATGGGGGTGAGAAGTTGTTCACATGCTGGTTCTGGGCCGAAGCATGACCCAAACCTGATGCTGCTTTTACAGACTCTCAAGGGCCGTTTATGGGAGACTGTGGCCCTCAGGCTTATCTGATGAGAGGAACATACACTTTGCAGGGACCATGAGCATGAAGTTTTGAATTAAATATGCCTAGATTTCACACCTGTCTCTGCTCCTCTCCCCATTCCAGGCTTATAGAGATAAAACTCACGTGTAACAATGTGTACGTTTAAGGCGTGTACATGTTGAATGGATGCATTTATATACTGCAACGATTCTCATCTTGGGTTAGCTAATATCCTCATCCTGTCACTTAATTACAAGTTCTTTTCTTGTGGTGAGAACACTTAAGATCTACTCTCTTACCAACTTTCTACTTTATAATACAGTATCATTAACTACAATCACCATACTGCACACTACACCCCCAAAACTTACTCTTTTTAGAACTGGAAGCTATGCCCTTTGACCAAGAACTTCCTATTTCCTGAACTCCCCAGTCCCTGGCAATCACCATTTTATTTTCCACTTCTTAATGTGACTTTGGGTAAAGGATTAACTTTTACAATATGCCTCAGTTTCCTTATCTGTAAGATGAAGTCCTTGGGAGAAGCACTTAGTTAACGTATGCCTCCAAAGGATTATCATGTGAATTTAAGGGTAATTCATTCATCCAGTACCACAGAAGCATTATCTGACCCCTAAGTATTAACTTCTGTTGTTGCCTAGTGCGGATCATGCATTCGATAACTCAGTTTCTAGTTCTGTGGGACACGTGTGTTCACTCCTTACTTGATCAGTGGTTCCCTTTAACATTTTCCTCTTCCTCTAAAAAAAAAAAAGAAAAAGATAAAGAAAAAGAAAAAGCCTGGATATCTCTAGATAATCATCTAATGTTATTGTGGCGTATGTTGCCACCAGATCTTAGAACAGAAATTTGTTGCTAGTCAAGTCAGACCTCAGTTCGGAAAAATGTGTTTCATACAGTAATTTCCAACATCATGACATTCTCTTCTGTGCAGTGAACAGGGTGGCACCCCCTTCACCCGAGTTGAGCGGGAATACACTTTAGGGCCAGGGTGGCACCCCCTTCACCCGAGTTGAGCGGGAATACACTTTAGGGCCAGGGTGGCACCCCCTTCACCTGAGTTGAGCGGGAATACACTTTAGGGCCAGGGTGGCACCCCCTTCACCCAAGTTGAGCGGGAATACACTTTAGGGCCAGGGTGGCACCCCCTTCACCCGAGTTGAGCGGGAATACACTTGAGGGCCAGGGTGGCACCCCCTTCACCCGAGTTGAGCGGGAATACACTTTAGGGCCAGAAGAACTATCCAGCTCTCTTCTTAAAAGAAAACACTGAGGTGGGAAGGAGTTGGGTACCTTTCCCGGTGCTAAATTCTATTAAAGCACCAGGTCCTAGGTGGCATTTCATTGGAATATCACTTCCCCCATTTAGAGCATGTGCACTTTCCACACCCAGATATTCATCAACTCACTATTTGCAGCTACCCCGGTCGTCTCTGGGAAAGACCATCGCACAGGTCAAGGCAGTGGGGAATTTCCTTCTTCCTCCTCTCCGCCATTGGGGAAGTTCCAGACCATTCCTCTCCTGCTTGCTTGGTTGTTCCTGCCTGTCCGCAGTGAGCACCATGGTCTTCAGGGTCCTGGCACTCCAGAATCACACCGTTCTTTATTGGAATATTCTCTGCAAACCCCGACCTTTCTATTCCGCTGCCTCTCTTGTGATTATTATTTTCGCTGCTGCCTCTCTTCTGATTATTTGGATAGCCCCTTCCCAACCTGTCTCTTTACCAGACTGTTTATTTATCGTTTTGAAAGCTTCCCAGTTATTGGCCCCTCTGGTCTTCCCAACACAGATGACCGCATTGACCTCTTGTCCCCTTCCTGTTTAGAATACCCGGAATGAATTCCAGTTGCAGAGACACCAGCCATTCTTAACTACCCCACTTACCCCAGATTTTCTGCTGCTCCATTACATTTAAACTGACTATTGGAGCAGTGTTTCTACTAATAGTGAAACAGGAGTGATGGAGTGAGGGTCCAGTAGTAATCGCATGTCTCCTCTCTCTTTCTCTCTCTGTCTGGTGACTCTTGCTTGATTACAGCTGCAAATGTCTGGGGTCCTACAAGGTTTTTGTTGTTTGCTGTTGTTAATGTTGTGGCTGCTTCGTTTGCTTGCAGTAATTGCTGAAATCTGTTTTAAAGTATCTTTAAAAAGTTTATCCTTCAGTGTGCATGGTTTTTAGCCTAATCAATAGATGTGTAATAAAAAGCCACATGGACAAAGTTTTGGTCTTGTTGAAGTTTTTCTTTACAAATAAATCAGAAAAAAAAAATCTACTTTCTCTAAAAGTCCCAGCAGTTCCCAAACATCGTTAGAGGGCCCAGGTTTTGATTTTCTATTCGCACCATCCCATGGCCCCAGGTGTTTGGGACTGCTCTCCTGAGCTGCTCTATTTCCTGTCCTGCTCGTAAACTGTTATCTCATCTTCGAGAACTCGATTCTTCCTTGCTCACACTCTGTATGTTAAACTCTAGCTTTTCAAATTAATTTTAACCTAGACCTTCCACTACTTTTGGACATAGATGGACTATTGATAATGTTATTATAAACACATCTACAAATCTCTTCTTACAGTGATAATTTTATTACCATTTAAATATGCCACTGTATACACAAATTAATTAAAGTGATAATGTTTATAATTAAACACTGATAATATTTAATGCCTCAAACACATTTTGCAGAGTATATTAACATATTGACCTTAAGTGGAAGTGTTTTATATTAAGTTTGGGAAGTGAAGGTTTAAATATGCTCACTCCATGTATTCATTCATTGAATAAAGCTTCAATATAATGTTGAAAAGCGTTGATAGGGAAGACGAACAGAGGGCTTGGAGACCCAGAGAAAAGGAAAGAGTGATGGATCATTGTGCACACATGACAAACAGCTGCCTGAAAGACCATTATGGAGGGTGGGACCCTGCCCACCTGCCATCCTCCATGGTCAGTGGGGCAGGCCGTACTGGGAATAGTGGGGATGCAACCAAGTTACCCTTTCTGACTGCATGGCTGGAACATCTCTTTTGGCTCTTTCTAAGATGATGTTCCTCTAAACTCTTGCCTCCCTTGGATAGGCCTGGAGGGCCTCCGTGGTCCATAGTCTTCTCAGTATCCAGGGACCCCTTCTGTCACCAGTATGCCCCCTCTTCCTCTTGACATTCTCTGGATGTAACTCAAATCCAACACTGCCCTTCAATGCCCTGTGTGCCTTCCAATCCAGCTGCCTCACCTTGCTTTTCTCTGTCCTAAGAAAGCTCTTTTTCTATCTCTCTCATTCACTGGGGTCCAAAAATTCAAATACGTAAACACAGAGCAGATGGCTGCTGCCTCCTCCACGCCTGGTGGGTAACCATCCTACTCTGCCCAAACGATAACCTTGAAAGTGGCCCCTAATGAAGAAAACAGGAGGAATCCCACCAGAGTTGGGGCACGGAAGCTCAGAGTCCACTGTGTCCTTGCGGGAAAGAAAGCCAGACCAGAGCGCAGGGCCTGTGAGGCTGGTTCTGTGCCCCGAGTCTAACAGGACCCTGAAGGGAAGTGGTTCGTGAGCTCCTCTGGGATGTGTGTTATGCTGGAGCCCTGGGAGTCAGTCCCAAAGGGCTCCAGGCAAAGACACACTGAATGCAGAACCCTGTGCAGTGTGAAGAGAAAACTGCTGAGGGCAGGAGGGATGGCGGGCAAGCATGCTCCCGCTGGAGCACACTGCCTTCTGTGGTGATGGGATTAGGTCCCTTCCCCCTACATGCTGACATTCTCCTGTGATGATTTCCAGTAAGAGGGAAAGTTCCTTGAAGGCAGGCACCCAGCAGGATTTCTTTTTTAAGATTTTATTTATTTATTTGGGACACAGAGAGAGAGAGATCACAAGTAGGCAGAGAGGCAGGCAGAGAGAGGAGGAAGCAGGCTCTCTGCCGAGCAGGGAGCTGGATGCGGGCCTCGATCCCAGGACCCTGAGATCATGACCTGAGCCGAAGGCAGAGGCTTTAACCCACTGAGCCACTCAGCCACCCCCCCCCCGCAGCAGGATTTTGATGACTGCTCTCTTAGGTGAACCCTGTGAGTTGGTGGAGAAGAGAGACGGAGGTGCCAGAGGAAGAGATCAACCAGGTGAGTAGCAGTCCGAGTACTTTTAAGAAGGAGATCTGACAGTTCAAATAACTAGATTCTCTCTGAATTTAATAACTGCCGGGGAATCCTTTTCCTCCCACATGTCTCAGAAAAATCAAAGCTTCCTGCAAGCAGTTAATAAGTAAATGGTTCCTTGGTCTCTGATCATAGCTATTTGAACGCCTGAAACGTTCACTGAGCCCTTGGTAGTTTCTCTTCCGGCCAACAGTTGCAACTTCTTAAAGACACTTAGAAGTCATTTCTAGCTGAGGGATCCATTTTCTACTCCCAGAATATTATGAGAGAAGCCTGAGAAAAGTCACATGAGGGATCTACCCAACCTGGGAAGCTTCGACATCTGGCCATGGTCACATGCTGGGTTAATCCAATTATATGGGAATGGTAGTTTTTAAAGAAAACAAAATTCATGCTGAGTTTTGGCAGAACACTTATCACAGTAGATGAGAGGCTCCTTTTTAGAAATCACTGGCCCTGGTCATGTAAGTAATTGAGTTTAAATAAACTGGTGCTTTGGAGGTGAACAGTTCAGTGGGCACATGGTGCTATTTGACAGAGCGTTCATGTAATTGGGGAGGGTATGGTCCCCCCGAGAGCGCTTAAGCTAGTGAGGGGGACCCTGACTCTCTAGCTGCCAGTTGACTGTCCTCATTCAGGAATCTTTGCTGCTATGACTCCTCTCCAAACTTAGAAATGCTGTTCTCTGGAGGCTTCTGACTTATTTTGTATAGCTACACAGAGACAATACCATAAATGCCATTAATTTACATAGGCCAGGAGGGATGCTGTCAACATCAGGGTGAAGTGAGGTCCTGCAGCAACAACCCTAACCAAGTGAAAGCTTCTGGGTGGGGGCTTCCTTCCACCCATCTCTTGGGTCCCACCTTATCTTCACCATCATCACTGCATGCTTTCATACTGAAGAAGTTCTCTCCAACTTTCATAGAAAGATTGAATCAACAAGTAGATTTGTTTAATGATGCATTTTATTTTAGAAAAGTTTGAAATTTACAGAAATATTGCAGAAATAGAATAGACGATCCCCCTCTGTCCCCACCGACTTCCCTTTATGTTTAACATTGCTCCTTAGTATTCTACATTTACCACAATGCGAGAGCCAACAGTAGTACGTGACTATTAACTGAAGTCCACTGTTCGTACAGATGTCCTTAATTTTCCCCTAAAATCATTTCTGTGTTCCAGCATCCCGTGCAGGATACAATATTTTCTTTAGTCATCTTGTCTCTTTACGCTCCTCTTGACGGTGATGGATTTTCAGATGGACTGTCCTTGTTTTTAATAACCTTGAGAGTGTCTGGTCAGACAGTTTGTGGAATGTCATTCTACTGGGATTTGTTGACGTTTTCCTCATGATTAGGCTAGGCTTAGGGATTACCAAGAAGAACACTCATTAAGGTTTCCTCCTTGCTGTAAGTTCTGTAGGTTGTTTTTTTTTTTAAAGATTTTATTTATTTATTTGACAGAGAGAGATTACAAGTAGGCAGAGAGGCAGGCAGAGAGAGAGGAGGAAGCAGGCTTCCTGCCGAGCAGAGAGCCCGATGAGGCCCTCGATCCCAGGACGCTGAGATCATGACCTGAGCCGAAGGCAGAGGCTTTAACCCACTGAGCCACCCAGGCGCCCAGCTCTGTAGGTTTTGATAAATGCATAATATCATGTGTCCATTACAGTATAATACAGAATAGGCATGTAACACATACCATTACAGTATGATACAGAGTATGTATGGTATTTATTAAAAAAGTCCCTTGTCTTCACCTATCTGATCCTCCACTTCTGGAACACTTGGCAATCAAGGATTTATTTTCCATCCAATCTCTATAGTTTGCTTTTTCCAGAATGTCACTCAAATGAAATCATACAGCATGTGCCATTTTTAGAGTCCCTTCTTTCCCTAACTAACCCACGTGAATTGAAGCATCATCATGTCTTCATATGACTTGATAACTTATTTTGTTGTTGCTGCCAAATGCTATTTCTTTGTTTGGCAAAAACGCAATTCATGTATTCATTCATGTATTAAAAAACCTTGCTTGTTTTCAATTTTTAGCAATTACAATAAAAGCTGCTGTACACATTTTTATGTAGGCGTTTGTATGAACACAAGTCTTCAAATCAGTTGGATAAATTCCTAGAAGTGTGACTGCTGGATTGTATGGCAAGAATGATTAACTTTGAAAGGAACCACCAAACTGCCTGCTAAGGACCTGGGACGTTTTTCATTCCAACCTGATGAATGCGAGTCCCTGCTATTCCACAACCTCACCAGCACCTGGCATTCTCCCTGTTTTGGGATTTTCGTGGTTCTGATAAGGGTATTGTGGTAACTTTCAAACCCCTGAGGACAAATGATGTTGAGAATCTCCTCATATGCTTCTTCCCCACCTGTCTGTGTCCTCTGTGAAGTCTCTTTCCGTACAGACTGCCCTTTTAGTTCTTTAAGTTTTGAATTTTAAGAGTTTTGTATATATTTTGGATACAAGTCCTCCATCAGATATGTGTCTCACAAATATTTTCAACCAGTCTGTGGTTTCTCTTTTCTTTCTCATAACAATGTCTTTTGTAGAACTAAAGGATTTAATTTTAATCAGTTCTAACTTACCATTTTTCTTTCATGGGTGGTGGTTTTAGTGTGTGTCTAAAAACACATCACCAAGTTCCAAGTCAGATATATCTTTTCTTTTTTTTTTCTTTTAGAAATGTTAGACTTCTACATTCTACACTTAAGTCTGTCATCCATTTAGGATCAATTTTTGTGAAATGTGTAAATTCTATGTGTGGTTCTTTTTCTTCCTCTTTGCCTCTAATGTCCCATTGTTCCAGCCTCATGTATAGATAAGGTTATCCTTTCTCCATTGAACTGCCTTTGTGACTGTATCAAAGATCAGTTGAATATAATTGCACAGGCCCATTACTGAGCTTTCTTTCATGTTCCATGGATCTGTTATCCATTCTTCCATTGGTATAAGGTTTTCTTTCTTACTGTTTCTTTATAATAAGTTTTGAGATCAGGTGGCATGAGTCACGTGAGGTCCCAACTATTTTTTATGTTTCTTTAGTCTCATGTTGACTACTTTTGGTTTGTTGTCTTTCCATATAAACTTTAGAATAAACTTGTTGATATATACCCACTAGCGTGCAGACATTTTTACTGGGATCACAGTGGTATTGAACCTACACATCAATTTTGGAAGAATTGACGAAACTGAATCTCCCCATCCGTGAGCACAATGCAGTTCTCCGTTGACTTAGATCTCCTTTGCTTTATTTCATTATTGTTTTATAGTCTTCCACACACATATTGAGGTCTTTCTGTACCTAAGTGTTTCTCCCTTTTTGGTGCTATTGTAAAAGGTATTGCTTTTTAATGTAAAATTCCAGTTTTTCATTGCTGACATATAGGAACACAGTGGACTAATTCATACTGACTTTACTATATTCGCTTACTAGTTCCAGTCGATTTTTGTTAAATGTGGGGGATTCTATAAATCAATCATGTCATCTGAAAATGAAACTAGTTTTTTTGTTTTCCTTTCACATATTTTTTCCATATCGCATCAGCTACAACTTCAGTACCTAGAAGTCGGGAGAGAGGACGTTCTTGCTTGTTTCTGGCATTAGGGGAAATGGTCCAGCGTCTCACCGTTAGGTGTGAGGCCAGTTGGACTCCGTGTGGTGCTTGTCGCTGCTGTTTGCCAGGGTTAAAGTGCCCTTCGTCAGCTTGAGGAAGTTCTTTCCTTTCTTAGAGCGCTTAGAGACTTCGCCCTGAATGCTTGCTAGGTCTTGGCAAATGCTTTCTCTGCGTCAACTGGCATGAGCAGGTGATTTTGCTGCTCTAGTTTATTGCTCTTGTGGATTACATTAATCTAAGTCTGAATGTTGAATCAGGCTTGCACACCTAGAAGATATCTCGTTTGTTTGTGACATAGTATAGACTTAATTGGTCTTTTCAAGGAATCTTTGAATTGTGTTATTTTCTCTGTTTTCTGTTTTCAATTACATTGATTTCTGCTCTAATTTTTATTACTTTGTTTCTTTTGCTTTTTTCTTAGGGTTAAAATATCCTATTTCTCTGGATTCCTAAAACGAAAGCTTAGATTTTTGTTTCTGTTTTTATTTTATTTTATCTTCTTTTCTAGTATAGATAGGTGGATGGGGAGAGTGGCAGATGACAGATAGATGATAGATAGACAATAGATACAGACATATAAGTATAGTATATCAAATTCTCTCTAAGCACTGCTTTTGTGTCATCCCACACACTTTGACCATTGTATCTTCATACTTATTTAGTTCAAAACACATTTTTTGCTTCTGAGTTAAGGTTTTGTACTTGACCCAGACATTATTTTGACAGGTATTGTTAAATTGTTAATAATAATTGGAACATTCCAGTCATTCTTATGTCATTTATTTCTAAGTTGATTCCATACACCAAGAACATTGTAGATTTGCAGTATTTTAAATTTGTGAATATGTTCCTGTGACACGGATTGTGGTTTATCATGGTGAATGATCCACATCAGCTGGGGAAGGATCTGTATTCTGCTGTTGTTTGATGGAACATTCTATGTAAATCAATTAGGAAAAGTGGATTCATAATGCTGTTTGCATCATGTGTATCCTGACATGTTTTCTTTCTGCTTTCATCTATCTACTTATGACAGAAAAGTGTTAAAACCCTCAGATAAATGTGGTGACATCTATTTGCTCTTTTTAGTGCTATCAGTTCTGCTTTACATATCTTGATCTCTTTCTACCAGGTCATTCAGACCCCTTTATGGATAGACCGCTTTATCAGTGTGTGATACACCTCTTTATCCTTGCTATATATCCTTGTTCTCAAATTTGCTGTGCTTGGAATAAATACAGCTACTTTGGCTTTCTTTTAATTACTGTTAGCATGGTATATTTTTCTCTATCTTTTACTTTTAACTGTGCTGTATCTTTAGATTTAAAGGTGATTTCTTTAGACAAAAAAAAGGAGGGTTTTTAAAATCCACTTTTTAAATCCATTCAGGGGGCACCTGGGCGGCTCAGTGGGTTAAGCCTCTGCCTTCGGCTCAGGTCATGATCCCAGGGTCCTGGGATCGAGCCCCACATCAGGCTCTCTGCTCAGCAGGGAGCCTGCTTCCCCCTCTCCCTCTGCCTGCCTCTCTGCCTACTAATGATCTCTCTGTCAAATAAATAAATAAAATCTTTTTAAAAAATCCATTCGGGTGATCTCTGTCCTTAATCTATCTATTTAGATCATTCACATTTAAAGTGGTAATTGTTGTAGTTGGATTGATTTTTTTCCCCAAATATGTAGTTATTCTCATTTGCTTTATTTGTTTTTTGCTCATTTCTTCCTCTCTTTTTCTGTCCTCTCTGGTTCTAATTGAACATTATATGATTCAATTTCATTTCCTCTCTTAGCAAAACTTAGCATTTTATCTCTCTTATATTCCTTTTTAAAAACTTTTTTGTGTTTGGTTACTGCGTCCAATATGCAGTTTTAAATAACTTAAACCCCTCCGAATGTGAATCAAGCAACATATTTTCAAATTTTAAAAAAAGTTAAGTCTTACACGTGTACACACACACACACACACACACTCACATACAAATAGGAATGATTTTTTATATATGTATGCATATATTTTATAAGAACATTGCATGAAATATATTGCCTATGTTCCAGATATGAATAGACACTCTCACAGCCACCTTGGAAATCAAACTAAGAAAGAGATGAAGAGGAAGAGATCATTAATTTTTTTGATGTCTTTAGATGGTTTCACTATTACTTCAAAGATATATACATATATATATATATATTTATATTCATAGATACATTGTAGAAATATATATCTATTAGAAATAAATTTAGCCTGTTTTATTTTTCCAAATTTTATAAGAACTACATTTTGAAAACACTTTAACTTTTTTTCCCCTTTTCTTTATAAAGTACAAACTTTATAAAAGCCAGGTCTAGGGGCACCTGGGTGGCTCAGGTCGTTAAGTGTCTGCCTTCAGCTTGGGTCATGAGCCTGGAGCCCTGGGATCAAAACTTGCATTGGGTTCCCTGCTTAGTGGGAACCTGCTTCTCCCTCTCCTCCCTGCTTGTGCTGTCTCTTGCTATCTCTGTCACCATCTGTCTCTGTCTCAAATAAATAAATAAAATCTTAGGGAAAAAAAAAGCAGGGTCTATATATCTTTCTGAAGCTCTATTTCTAAACCACATGACAGAGAGACCATATATTAATTACTTCTTAAATGTGGGTTTGAATGAATGAATTTTTTAATAAATATTGAAAAGAATCATGGACAAAATGGGCTGATAATTACTGCTTAATATTTTTCAGAGGTTGACTCTTGATATCTGAGGCTCAAAATCTTATAATATATACATTTTAATTAGATATTTTCTGCCCAATGATAATATAAGAATATTTTATAATGATATTCCCAAATCCCAATAAATATTTTTAACAAAACGGTGTGTTAGAGAACTATTGAGCTACTTTCACAAGACCATTAGTCATTCAGGAAAATCACATATAGTCTATTTGAAAAATGCACTGTGGTTATGGAAGAAGACATGCATTCTTAGATGTGCCTGTGCCAAAAAGCATCACAGCATCTCGAGGTGAGACACTCTCTTGGTTTATCTATACTGACTGCATTCCCACTGGGCACTTTGTAATTAGACCTTATTTTTGCCTCGTTCTTGTTTGAAAAATATGGTGAAACAATTATTGAGAAAAGAGTTAGCTAACTCAGAAAACTGATTATAATAAGAAAAAAGGATGTATCACTGCAAGCAAGTAGCAGTTAACCATATTAATTAGACACCAGGAAACAGTGTTTTAAGCATTTTATATCCTAATATGATAGTTCAATTGTGTTTCTCTTGTGTTTTATATTAGTTGTAGGATTAGGACTGACATATCATATACTATAATTTTTCTCATGAGAAATATTTGGAAATAGAATCCTTGTGAGCATTTAGAAGAATTTCTGTTATTAGAAATGAATTATAATATTAAGTGAGGGAGGAGAGGAGGGTCTTGTATATAGTTTTCTTAAAATTTAGGCAAGTTAGAAGTGCTGGAAAGTTAGAGTGAATTCAGGGCCGTGACTAGCCCATAAGGCTGCTCTCTTGATTGGGAAGGGTCAAGGCTTGACCAGTGGACTGAATTGCACCATTCCCTGCTGCAGTCAATAGCTCCCACTACCTGCAAAAAGGGGGGAGTGGCCCGGCGTAGAAGAAGAGCCAGATTGTGCCAGACCATAGATGCTTTTCAGATGGGATCGCTTAGTTTTGATACCATGAACCAATGAGGTAGGCGCTGTTATCCAAATGTTACAGATCTGGAGAATAAAGTTGGACAGTTCTGGTAAACTGTTCAAATTTACATGTCTAGTTAGTGGCAGAACAGGAACCCAAACTCAGGTCTGTATGACCTGGAACAACTCTCCTGAGAGAGAATGAAGAAGGAGAGAAAATGAGAGAGAGAGAGAGAGACAGAGAGAGAGAGTACAAACTCCAGAGATTAAAGTCAATATTCTNGAAGGAGAGAAAATGAGAGAGAGAGAGAGAGAGACAGAGAGAGAGAGTACAAACTCCAGAGATTAAAGTCAATATTCTATGTGCTTACTGTGAACAGGACATACAAAAGAAAGAATTCAGTGATTCTCAAGAAAAATAAGAAATGGATGAAAGACCTCAACATGAGGCAGGGATCTTTCAAAATCCTAGAGGAGAACATAGGCAGCAACCTCTTTGACATTGTCCACAGGAACTTCTTTCAAGACACGTCTCCAAAGGCAAAGGAATCAAAAGTGAAAATGAACTTTTGAGACTTCATCAAGATAAAAAGCTTCTGCACAGCAAAGGAAACAGTCAACAACAAAACAAAGAGGCAACCCACGGAATGGGAGAAGATATTCACAAATGACACTACAGACAAAGGGCTGATAGCCAAGATCTATAAATTCTCAAGCTAGTGCCCAAAAAACAGATAATCATGTCAAAAAATGGGCAGAAGACATGAATAGACACTTCTCCAAAGAAGATATACAGATGGCCAACAACACATGAAAAAATGTTCATCATCACGAGCCATCAGGGAAACTCACATCAAAACCATGTAGAGATACCACCTTACATCAGTTAGAATGGCCAAAATCAACAGGACAGGAAACACTAAGTGTTGGAGAGGATGTGGAGAAAGGGGAACCCTCTTTCACTGTCGGTGGGAATGCAAGTTGGTGCAGCCACTTTGGAAAACAGTGTGGAGATTCCTCAAAAGATTAAAAATAGAGCTACCCTATGACTCTGCAATTGCACTACTGGGTATTTACCCCAAAGATACAGATGTAGTGAAAAGAAGGGCCATGTGTACCCCAGTGTTCATAGCAGCAATGTCCACAATTGCCAAACTGCGGAAAGAGCCGAGATGGCCTTCAACAGACGACTAGATAAAGAAGATGTGGTCCATATAAACAATGGAATAGTACACAGCCATCAGAAAGGATGAATACCCAACTTTTGTATCAACATGGACAGGTCTGGAGGAGATCATTTTGAGTGAAATAAGTCAAGCAGAGAAAGTCAATTTTCATATGGTTTCAGTTACTTGTGGAACATAAGGAATAAAATGGAGGACTCTAGGAGAAGGAAAGGAAAAGTGAATTGGGGTAAATCAGAAGGGGAGACNTTTCAGTTACTTGTGGAACATAAGGAATAAAATGGAGGACTCTAGGAGAAGGAAAGGAAAAGTGAATTGGGGTAAATCGGAAGGGGAGACACACCATGAGAGACTGTGGACTCTGAGAAACAAACTGAGGGTTATGGGAGGGTGGATGGGTGAGCCTGGTGGTGGGTATTAAGAAGGGCACGTATTGCATGGAGCACTGGATATGGTGCATAAACAATGAATCTTGGATCACTGAAAAAATACAAAAAAAAAAGGAAAAATAACTAAGTAGTGACAGGAAGTGGCTGTGTATAGAAAAGTTAGCCCTTATGGAAGTCCATTAATCTAAAGCAAATTGGTAAGGAGAGCAATTATCTTCTGGTTGAAGGGAAGAGAAGAAAGAAATGACTTAACCATGTGAATCTCGTAGAGATAAGATGCTTGCAGAGTACAGAGAACATGTTGACATTCTTTCCTTCAGCTTTCCAGTGACCAGAAAGCAACCTCTTGTCATAAAATACTATTGCACTTCTCCAGATCAGTGCTTCTGTGTGCAGGAGAAGAAGGTTAGTGGCAAGTGGCGAGTGACATGGTCTTCAGGAGAATGGCTCAGAGGAGACAAGCGGGCAACGATTAGGACTTTGGAAAAAAACAGAAGGAAGGCGATCTCATCCCTACTCCCCAAGAGCAGAGCCATATCCTTGGAGCAAATTCAGTTTAACCAACCTCACCCAAGAGACAAATACATAACACCCAAATAGATCCCTGAAGTCGTTGCCAAGATTGTCATTGTTGATGGGGCCCAGTCAGCTCTGCTGTAGACAACCCATTCTATCCCTGTGGGAAATGATATGAGCAGCCAAATTATAACCAAGATGTAAGAAATCAGTCAGGGAAGGGGCACCGATGTGTGACTTGAAGATTCTATGCACAGACGTGCGTGGATGGCTGTGTCTTTCTGCCTCACAGGATGCTTCCTTCGCTGGGACATCTCTTCTGAGAGGCTCTCCCCCAGAGGTACTGGGATGGGCTCTGCACTAACAAAACTTTATGGCTTGGGTTTTTGTTTTGTTTTTGACATTTTACAGGACAACCAGCCCCCGTATTCTCTGGAATAACACATCCCAGTGTAGTAGCACTACGCCTTATAAATCCACCTCCCACCCCCGGCTGGCTCAGGTGACTTGGGCATGATGCTGGGTGGTTCCTGTGCCTGTGGAAGTGGGTCCCACATCCTCCCTGACTCGCCCTGCACCTCAGTGTCCTGAAAAACACTTGATATATAGGCGATACCATAAATATTGGGGGATGATTCAATCATTACATTGTGAGGCATTGACAGAACTTCAGTTATTACCATAGAGTCAAAGTGAGGAAACACAGTTCAGGAGGGACCCAACACTGACCTGACACCAGAGAGCATCCTGAGCAGAGGCCCACTGAGGGAGCTTTCGCCAGTGTGGCCAGCCTTTGTCAATTTGCAAATCCTTGCTCCCACATTCCCTCCTTCCCATGTGTCTATTGTTCACATATATTTTTATGATAGACATTTACCGTGAGTTGATTGTGTTCCCCTCAAACCCATACGTTGAAACCCTGACCTCAAGTGTGAAAGCATTGGTGATGGAGTCTTCGGAGGTGGTCAGGGTCTCCTAAGGTCATGAAGAGGGTTCCTGATGGGGTCGGCGACCCTATAAGAACAACCAACAGAGAGCTCTTGTTCTTCACCATATGAGGACATGGCAAGAAGTCACCATTTGCACCATGAAGGAGGACTCTCTCCAGGCCCCAAATCCGCTGGCATCCTGACTCCCAAGTCCAAACCTCTAGACAATGAGGAATAAATGTCTGTTGTTTAAGCCCCTCATCTGTGGTGTTATTTTATAACAACGTGAGTGAACTAGGACGATATTTCCTTTTAATTTTATTATTATTCACAAGTCATGAGTATTTTTCCAAATCATGTCCCAATCTACTTCCTTAAAGAATCCCATAGTTCTGGGATACGAGAAGCATGTGGCTAGGGAACCAGTTCTATATTGACTTAGCCCATGACCTGGCTGGTCCAAAACTCAGTCAGTGCATCATCTCCATGAGAATGACGTCAGTGAAGGACGCAATGGCCTGCTGTAGGATTTCATGAAATACACTGTGATTTTTGTTTTCCCTGAGATGCTGTTTGTCAATATTCAGCTCAAAAAATTATTCAAATTAACTGTAGAAACACAGGCCTCTCCCCTAATGAGTGTATAATAAGTGAAACACACTCTGGTTTTGGGTGACGGTGGTACCCAGGGGCCCCCAACCTGGAGGCAGCGTTCATCTGGAGACAGGTATTATCACGATGGGTAACGACCATCGGACCCTGCCCTCCTTCTGAGAGAGCTTCCCTGGCTAGCAGGAAGAGCTGAGTGCAACACAAAATTGTGCACAGCAGAAAGAAGGAGGGAAGCTCTTCTTGAGACTCACAGATGGAGGACAGGGAGCTTGAGCTTCAGGGAAAACCACCTGCTGGTTTTGGTTCCCTTTGAATAGCTTAGGTCAACAACCCAAAGCGACTGAAAATAGTAAGTCCCTGGTCTTACAGCAAGAAGAACCATCCTTGATCTAGAAACATCACAGGACGTGAAGATCCTAGTTGCTCGGGAGACATTACCAGGGGACCAAACGTCCTGGCCCGCACATGGCAGGCAGGGGTCTGTGGGACACCAGGGTGGTCTGTTGCCTCGGAGATCCCCGGCAGGACCTCGGGGCAGCTGTGCCCTGGACAGCTCTTGCTCCCATGTTGAAGGAGGAGAGCACGGACTTCATTCTGAATCTGCACAGGAGCCTGCAAAGGAGGGGAACGGGAGGTTTCGGGCATCCTTCAGAGCAGCGGGTGCAAACCCTGAAGACAGAGTTGCGGTCTGATGCTGTCCATCTGCGGGCAGACCCTGGCAGAGACCTCACTGCAGACGGCACGTGGCTCTCAGCGGCGGGTGGCTCAGAACTGGTCACAGGCGCTGCCTGCGTGGATCAAAGTCCGTGGGTTCTGGGTGCCTCCGCTGCGTGGAAGCGGCCGGCCTGGTGGAATCCGTGTTCTGGAAGAACAAGAGCAGAGGGGATGGGACGGGCCCGATGTCAGAAAGCTGGTTTTATGCTCTGCACACGGGCACCCACAGTGATGCTGGGCGGCCAGTCAGCACGCCGTGCCTTTCCTGAACGCGGCTTCCAGGCTGCTGTGGGAATCACCGCGGCCCCAGTGAGAGCAAGCACAGGCTATTTCCATAGAGCTCCCTCTGGGGAGGGGCCCAAGGTGGGCCGGGCAGGGGAACAGAGTCACGGGGAGAAAGGGAAGGCGGCCAGGAGCCTGGGCTGCAGCCTGGAAGAAAGGCCCTGATTCTCCAGGGCAGTGTCTATGACGTGCTTTCTCTGCACGCTCCTGAGCTGGGAATGGGGTCAAAAACCAGGCAAGTGAAACCGTGGGTGGAGCCCTGAGCTTTCGGGCCCAGGGGCTGTGGGTAGCTCTGCAGACCTCATGGGGCAGTGTTCTGTTGTCCCGGGGCTCTGGCCTTTGCCCCCTGTGCATCCAGTGTCTCAGGCTTTCCCATGCCAGGACGGCCGGGCAGAGGGAGGAAGCAGGAAGTGGCCATGCAGGGAGGCTGCTTGTGGGGTCGCAGATGATGGGCCGGGGAGGGACCCTCCTCACCGGGAGGCAGCTGTGTTGCCCGCTGTTACTGTCCGACCAGGCTGAGACTCTGTCGTCACCAGGGTAGATGGACTGTTCAATTTATGATGGTGACACTTCTCCACCCCGTGCAGGACCGAGAGACCCCAGCCGACCCCATGGAGCCGGCGTCCGCAGAGCGGGGCTCATGCCTCGTGAGCAGTCCCTGTGTAGGAAAGCCCTTCGACAAGGGGAGGTTCAAGCTGTCTGCGAGTTGTTCTGTGGCTGTGAAGTCAGAGAGACCCTGGAGCCTCGGTGTCCCTGGGACGTTTCTAGAAGCTCTTTCATCTCCAGTGGAAAGAACACGGTGGCCACTTGCACGGAAATCCCACTCCAACACCGTTTGTCCTCTCACGTTGATAAAATCCTGAACCCCGGCCTGAAGGGCCCCCACCCTCTGCATCTCAGCAGCGGGACCCCATTCAAGCAGAGCCGGGTTAGTAAAGGGCCTCCCATCCTTGTGTGTGACCTGCCACCTGCCGCCATCTACTGAAAACACCTCTTCGAAGGCGGCAGCCCCACTGCAGGCGCCTGGCTCCTCTGCGTGGCCGGGGACGGAGAGGAGCCTGGGGAAACCAGGCTGAGGACCAGGCGGCCAGCCCCGCGGCCCCAGGTCGCGGCTCCATCCCGCCCGGCTCACCGCTGCACGCGAGGCGGGGAGGCTGACTCGCAGAGAGGGAGCCTGCCTCCCGCCTGGGCTCCCGAGGACCTGATGAGAGTCCACAAGGAGGCCCTGAGGACCCCGAGCCCACCCCCTGTGACTGGCTTGCTCTCTGCTCCCCCTCCAGGGACAGGATACGAGGTCAGCTGGTGCTCACCGCCCACGTGGGGGCCCAGATGTTCCTGCCTTTCCGGGCTGCCAGTCCCGGGAACCGATGCCCGTCCCAGCAGCACACCCCAGGACACAGCTAACGAAAGACCGGTTTGCTGAAGTCGTTTCACTGCACAGAGAGCCTCAGAGAGGTGTGTGGAGACAGAGGGGAGCCCTGCACGCAGGCTCCGGTGTGCGATATGCACTGTGGAGCCCTTCACCCCCCTGCGTCTTCAGGAGACAACCTTCTGCATCAGGCTGAGCTCTCCCTGGGGGATGCAAAACAGGTCCTACTGCGGTCTCCTGTTCAGTCTGGGTGCGATGCTTTTCTGACTCAGTGCTCTCAGCTGCTGCCCGCACCACGGTTCCCCAAGGGGCCATCTTTTTACACTTTTCTTAGTGGTTTTCTTGAGCTAACGTAACCTGCAGAGCATTGGATGCATTTCATACTTACCCTCTGATGAACTTGGATATACACACACACTCCTGATACCAACCCCACGATCAAGGGAAGAGACATGCCTGATGCATCCCAGACTTTCCTGTGTCCCTCTGTGTTTTTGCTTTATTTGTTTGTTTTTTTCACTTTTTTTTAATGTGTGATAAGAACATTTGACATACATACCCTTTAAGCAAAGTTTGAGGTGAACTTCGAAAATGAAAATGACTAGTAGGTCTGGAAGGGTGAGAGACTCCCAGGGAGCAGGCCAGCCTCTGTCCACACCTGAGGGAAGAGACACACAGACACCCCAGGGGAGAAAGTTCCAGAAGGCTCAGAACTCACCCAAACCGGCTACGGCCAGCCTACATCCAAGACACGCCCAGCATGCTGAGTTCGGAAGGACGCAGACAGATCACACTCCTTTTGGCACGTGGCACATTTGCATTTTACCTAAACATCTAGACAACTTTAAACAACGGAATCCTCAGGACAGTGTCGTAAATGCTCAAGAACTTATCTGTGTCCTGGAATATCATGATTAGATGATGACTGTTATTATTACCAGAATTACAGATTCTATAATGCTTTCCAAATAAAATACCTATTTTGTAGACTCTGTAGAATCTAGTATGACTTAAAATTCAAGTTACCTGAATGATTATTGCAATTTATTAATTATAGTAAGTGTAGCAAATGAAGTATTAATGGTATTATCAATAAAAATTACAGATGCCAGGGGCGCCTGGGTAGCTCAGTCATTAAGCGTCTGCCTTTGACTTAAGTCATGATCCCAGGGTCCTGGGATGGAGCCCCACATCGGGCAACCTGCTCTGGGGGAAGCCTGTTTCTCCCTCTCCCACTCCCCCTGCCTGTGTTCCCTCTCTCACTGTCTCTGTCAAATAAATAAATAAATCTTTAAAAAAAATTACAGATGCCATACAGAAAATAATTATATATCTTTATTTATAAAAATTAAATACAAAGCAAGTCAAGAATCCAAATCACTCCAAGCTTAGTTTGTCAAGATTGACAAGAGACACATTTCCTTTCCTGGTGATTTTCGGAGAGGCCTGCAGCTCTGTCTGGACACGGTTCCCTCCACTGGGGGAGCCCTATGTGTGTCTTAGATCACAATGCTCCAAAATCCATTTTTCTGACCTTCACATTTGACTTTGATTCTGCATCAACCATTTAAATAGGAAAATAGTACGGCGGCGTGAGTCAGATAAAGCCTCTTCCTGGGCAGATTTATAAAATGGGAAGAAGATGCTGGCGTTTGCCACGGGCATATGGCAGAGATAAAAAGTCAGATAAAAGCCTTTTTAAAGACAGAAAATAATGAATATAAGGGGAAAGGGAGATGCATGTTGTGTTTTTTTTTTCTTTTCCTTAAGTGCAAAGAAAAAGTTTTTTAAAGAAAAAAATGTATTTTTTCCCTCCCAGAGAAGCTGTCTGTTCTGGTCCTTTCAGATTAATCAAGTGTTTAAGCGGAGGGCTCCTTGACATTTTGAAGAGTGGAAAGTGAAGTGGTTCAGCTCTGACACCAGGCCTGCGGTAGCGAGTTCTTACATTTAATGGGATGCAGGGTCATTTCCCAGGAGCTATTTGGGGGACCTTTGTAGCTTGAAAATGCAATTCGTCCCTCAGAAGTGCCTAAAGCTGATTATTAAGCATGATTCATAAATTCTTCAGAAGGTGATCAAGTTAAGTTTATACATGCAGAGTGCGACAGAAAGCGGCCGCTCGCCGACAGTAAGGACCCCAAAAGACATTGATGGGGGGGTTGTAATTTTTTTCTTGTTTGCTTCCTTTTATTTGTACAGCATCCTTTCTGGGGGAAAAAAAAGGGGAATCCATTTGCATGTACTTAAGGATGGGAGGCAGAAGGACGTGGCCGAGCAGGGGAGGCGACGGTCAGCTTGGCCCGGCCTGGGCCGTGTCCTTGCAGAAGCCGCTGCAGGGGAGCCACGCATCTGAGCAAACAGAGGCAGGAGGGCCACGTCTCTAGCAGGCCTTCAGCACTGGGCACGGCTCAGCCTCCGCGCTGATGCACAGACTCCACCTGCGGCGAGGGGGGGCCGCCGGACGCCTGTCCCACGTCCTGCCACCCTTTCTTGGCCACCGTGTGCCCACCAGCCTGCCTGGCCTCAGGCAAGGAGCGGCTTCCTCTGCACACAGGAGCACGTCCGCATTAGAATATTTATGCTATTTGTTTGGCAGGCGGGAGCGATCATGAAAACCCAATCTGTAGTCCTGTGAATTCTTCCACAGATGTGGAGAGGACACACGAAAGGGCGGCCTGGGCCGGCAGCAGGCTGGGGTCCAGGCTGGGACCTCGCCGGGGCTCTTCGCTCCTCTGGCCCTGCACTCTCACACTGTTTGATTTTATCACGAAACTCCAGCCTTTCATCGCAACGTATCACATGTGGCCGGATTCTCAACCAAGAGTCCAGGAAATCCGAAGGCCCACATTCAAATTTCATCAGTTGTCCTTTGAGGCAGACATTTTCCTCAGCTTCTATGTCTCCCCTGCATGGACGGAGAAACGGACAGAGTGACGTTTCATTTTGAGAAATCCTAAAACGAAAGTCTCCATTACCTCAGGGAGAAATTGTCATTTTAGCAGAGGAGGGCCAACCAGGAGCCCATGCCCTGTGCATCCGGATGGACCACTCTGACTGTGACCTGTAGGACAGAGGCCTGAGGCTGTCAGTTTGGGAGTCCAAGCTTCCAGGGGCCCGTTTGCTACCAAACTCACAAGATACTGTCAACTACGGATTTGAAAAGTCAGACACCAACTCAACACCTGTAGAATTCGTTGGTTTTAGAACTTTGACCTCCCAGGAGTCAGTTTGATCCAAGCTTCATGTGAGGTGTTTTTTAGCCAAACAACTGAAACTCTGAAGGGAGTTTCAGAATTTTGTTATTTAAAAGATAGCTTAAAATAATTAAGTGAATAAAAGATAGCTTAATTATTAATAAATGTGGGAGCTGCTTCCTTCCAATGACAGCAGGTGTTCCTTGCCAAAGAAGACCAGCACAACACATTTCTTTGTACATTGTGTTATCATCCTCAGACCTGCACTGTTAAATAAGTTGTAAGCAGGGACAGCGATTTGAAATGGCAATGTGGTTTTATTCCCCCATACTGACAAGTCGCTTTCAATAGAAATAAAACTTTATCAGTGTTGGGATATGCAGGAACACAACTCAGTGGTTGTCCTTCAGAGACCTGTTTTTAGGCTTATAGGAGGATGGTCTGGGTTGACTGATGCCCCTCAGAATTCATGCGTAGGCATCCCAGCCCCAGTGCCTCAGAATGAGACTGTGTGTGGAGACAGGTTCTTTGAAGGGGTGACGAAAGTAAAACGAAGCCTTTACGGTGGGCTGTGAGCCAATCGGACATGTGTGTTTGTAGGAGATCAGGGCACAAACCCACACGGAGGGCAGACGGTGAGAGGACTCAGGTTGAGCAGGACGTCTACACACCAAAGGGCCAAACCAGCCCTGCCGCCCTCTTGATCTTGGGCTTCCAGCCTCCAGAACGGTGGGAAGACCTGTGCTTGTGGTTCAAGCCCCCGGTCTGTGGGACTTTGCTAAGGCTTCTCAGCAGAATAATACAGAAGGTGAGTGATTTTACCTGTTTCACAGTGACCAATAGACACTTTCAGCTACCTGTACTGACTCTTAAAGGTATGTTCATGGAAAGCTTGCATCCACAGCCCACTGGCATGGATGCTTGTCCTTCCCGGGATGACAGGCCTGCAGCAGCTCCCGGAAGATGGGCAGCAAGGCTGAGCCTGTCCGTTCTGCCCCAGGGAGGTGGGAGCACGACGTTCTGTGTGGGGCGGGCCCCTGCAGCAGCGACAGAATGGATAGTGTCTGGCCAGGCAGCATGTTCCACGGCCCCATTGGGCTGACTTGTAAGAGTTATTTTATGTGGCGGTTCCCAAGACTAAATCTGAATATTAAATGCAGGGGGTGAAAAGCAAATATTACAAAATTAATCTACTTAAAACAGAGCCATGAATCTTATTACATTTCCAGCCACTCTATGTTCATGGTTAAGCAACAGATGTTAATCTTTGGCAATGAAATTGCTTCTACCAGCTGTGTAGCATCACCCTCCCCCAAGCCCCCACCCCTTCCCAGCTCCCCCAAACAGAACATCAGCCTCCCAGCTGCACTCAGGTCTCCACAAACAAGCTTTTGTGTGGTTTTGGGTTCTCCTTGGGTCAGCGTTGTGAAGAGCCACACGGACCCAAACAGGGAACACCGGTAAGGAGCCGTGGAGTTACTTTAAACCGGACTTACACTGTGAGTCCTGTGGCATCGGATGCACACGGAGGTGGCCATACGCTGACCTAAGATCTACTAGTCTGTCGGCTCCCAGCTTGGGTTCTCGTGCACTCAGAGCACCCACCCGAGTGGGAATCTACCCAGACACCCGCTTCCTCGGCCACATGGTCTGCCCACGAGCTCGTTGGGCTGGGACACAAGGAACAACTGACCCCAGGCTGCGACAGGCCGTAGCGGCTGGAGCTCTACACTCTCTCTTTCCCTGTGGCAAATGTTCAACATGGGGATTGCCTTGTTATTTTAAATTAAATGTTCAGAGACCACCTGAGGCCCCAAAGTAAGCAGTTTTAAGCAAAATATCCTGAACATATCCTGAATTTGGCAAGCATTCTTCAAAGCTTAATGAGAAATATTCAGGGGACAGAATTCTAGCAATGTGCTGACATCACACCCCTTCAAGTCCTGGTTGGAGAAGCCAGGAGGAAAGAACAAAAGGCCTGTCGGCTCTGGGGGCGGGATTCACACTCTCACACAGAGACTTCAAGAAGGTCCCGCCATCCCCACTGAGCAGAAGCTCCGCAGAGGAAGGAGGTGATGAGGAGCATTGATTCACCCCAGACTCAGGCACCCATCCTTGGTGCACACTACTCCTCAGGACTGGGTCCCCTGGGACCTTCCATGGTGTTTCCTCAGTAGATCAGAGAGCTCATGCCTACGGAAATGCGAGACTGACCTGTGTGGGAGGAGCACCTTGGTGTCCAGCAGGGAGCAGGGAGCCCGACCGTGCATATGGACAGAGCCCAGATCTGAATGCCAGGGTCCCCTGACTCATGCCTCGCTGCTGGAGTCTGCATGATGTCTGCATCTGTGCACGTGACTGCTTCCAGAGGGACACATGGTCACCCCTCACAAGGTCCAGACCCACACTCTGGCTCCCTGCCAGCATGCTCTCCCAGCGACACTCAGAGCTCCAGGTACCTGCCTGACTCCTGCTCTCCATGGGGCGTTTCTCTGCGTGTACTGGTCTCGTGCCTTTCTCCTGACCTCCTCCCCTCAGCACTCCGTTTCTTCTGGACCCGCAATCCCTACTCTGACCTTTCTGTAGGCATCTTCCACGCACTTGGAAGAGCCTCTGGGGTGCTCCACTGTTCCCTACCCCATTCCCCTAGCTTCCCCATTGCCATGACTCATCTTCTATCCTCTGCTTTCATTGCACTTGGGGTCATGCCGGCCATGGGAGGGGAGGCCACGCCAGGGGAGCATCCAGACAGTGGGGCACTCAGCTTCTGCGAGGAGGGATGGATAAGTCTTGAAGAAGGAGGAGACCGAGGAGGTGCTAGCAGCTTGATGGAGACCCTGGAGATCCAGCCCTGATGACCATCCAGGGTTGTGAGGGCCCTCCACCTGCCATGCTCTGCTGAACAGGAACAAACCAGACTATTGCAGAGCCCTCTGCCCAGAGCCTAGCATCCCAGGGCAGAGGGAGACCACACGTGGTTGCACCAGAACGTGGACACTTCTCTGATCCGCATGTGTCATGGATAGAGGTGGTGGCCCTTGTGCTGACTCCTGAGGCTCAGGATAAATTGGCAGTGGGGCAGGGCCTTGTCTTGACCTCCTGCACTGGGGTTGGCTGGCAGAGATCTTCTACAGGTTGAACAACCTAGAAAGATGTGTGAACAAGGACAGGGACTAAAGGAATAATGACAGCAGAGTTCAGAAAAGCCCTACGTGTGAAGAGGGTAAGGCTCTGGAGGGAGGGCAGGTTGGGGAAGGGGCCTAGGGGAAAGAGGCAGGCAGAGTTGGAGGCTCATTTCCCTGTCCCTCTTGGTCTCAGCTCAGTTACCTGAGCCCTGAGACCCTCAGAGGGTATCTCGTCTCCCTTGAGTCTTGAGTCTCTCATCCTAAGAGCAGCCACATTGGAGGTCTATGCCAATCACCTAGCCCAGAGGGGTTCTGGCAAGTCTCATCTCTTAGAAAACCTTCCACAGGACGCACCCAAACTCCCAAGCTTATCACTCAGGACAGAGCCCCAAGGGCACTCTGCAGTGGGCTGTGGGGTTCTTGGCCGCCCTGTGGAGAGGGCATGGCAGCGCCCCATTCTCTCCCTGGCCTTTGGGCGAGGCCTGGGTGAGTCTGCAAGCCACAGTGCCATCTGGATGGTCCACGAAGGGCTGGACAATGGACAATCTTGCCCACTGGACACAGGGCCAACTGCCGAGCAAGGGCAGAGCAACTACCGTGTTGTAAGTCAGGACCTCTACGGGGAATGCATTTGCAAACACTCACTGGAATAAAATTATACTCAGTCTAAAGAAAAGTGGGTTAGAATGGGCTCTAATGCCCGGTTATCTGCTTCACTCTGGTTGGGGATGGGATTCTGAGGCCAGTGTGGTCAGCCCAGGCTGGGTACTCTGTTTCCTTTTCTTTTTCAACCCCCCTCCCTTCCTCCCTCCCTCTGTCCCCTTGTGTCCATTCTGTCCTCTTCTCCTCTTTTCCTCTGCCTCCTCCAATCCTGTTTTCCTGTCTTCTCTTCATGTCCCCAACTTTATGTTCATGAATGCGTGTTTGTTGAGAACACAAAGCTGTTAGGTAAATGTGAGCATGCAGGGTTCCCTCACTCTCTGGTCTGAGGACTCTCGAATGCTCGCCAAGAAACTGTAAATCAGAACTGAACCCTAACTGGAAGCCCACCGAGGCAGGATCCAGACCCATTGACAGAGGCACAGCTGGGCCTGCAGAGAAGGGGCTCTGGGCCCCTCAGGGCTCTGCTCCCTCTGCCTTCCCTCCTGCACCCTCCGCTCCCTGACCTCTCGTCTGCTCCCCTTCGGGCTTCTGTTCCACCCTCTTCCCAGCAGACTGGCCGCCTCTGCTCAGTTGTTCTTTCTTTTAAAGAAAATTAGACATTTTGGGCATCTGGGTGGCTCAGTGGGCTAAGCCTCTGCCCTCCGCTCAGGTCATGGTCCCAGGGTCCTGGGATGGGCCCCGCATCAGGCTCCCTGCTCGGCGGGGAGCCTGCTTCTCCCTCTCTGGCTGCCTGCGGCTCCCCGGCTTGTGCTCGCTCTCTCTCTGTCAAACAAATAAATAAAATCTTTTAAAAAAGGGAAAATTAGACATTTTTCTAAAGCTTTTGTTCTTCATTTTATTTCACATTACACATTCTTTCCTTTTAATCAAATATCACAAAAAATGTGAGATTTTATTTCACGTTACACATTCTTTCCTTTTAATCCATATTTTTATCCTTTCTCACATTATGTTTATAGATTAAAATAAGAAAATTCTGGTGTGTATTTAGTCATATGCTAGCCAATAAAAATGACTACTGAACATATATTTTTATCATTGTGTTGTAATAATATCCAGCTATAAGGTGAAAGGACAAGAGCGTTCTTACCGGAAACAAACATCTATTGTATTCAGTGTTATAAAACTTTATTAAATAATTTAGGGATTATTCACCAATAAGGTATGGCATGTTCCTTATTTCATTTGATTTTCTTCATGAAACCTCTGTTTTGGTTAGTTTAATAAAAAAAAATGTTACACATTAACTAGCCCAGTGGACCTCTTAATTTCGGAGCTTTGTACCCTTTCATATTCTTAAAAATTATTGAAAATCCCAAAGAGCTTTTGTTTCCATGGGTTTAACCTATTAATATTCATTATATTAGAAATTAAGACTTAGAAAAGCATTAAATATCCCTGTATTAATTTACAAATGAAACCATGGCATGTTAACATACATCACATATATTTATGGAAATCACTGTATTTTCCAAAACAAACAATAAAATAATTGAAGACAAGGGTGGCATAGTTGTACATTTTTGCAAATCTTTTTTCATGTCTGACTTAACAGAAGACAGGAGATTTCCACTCTGCTCCCGTATTTAACCCCTTGGGATATCCCACTCCCTGTGGTCTCTAGAAAAACCCATGGTCCACTTGTGGAAAAAATATGAATTGGTAAAGGTGACTAAGGTCTTTGTATTACAGTGAATAGTAATAAGAAAGTGGACAAGACCTTGAGGTCCAAGGAAGCCATATGCACCCCAACGTTCATAGCAGCAATGTCCACAGTCACCAAACTGTGGAAAGAGCCGAGATGCCCTTCAACGGACGAATGGATAAAGAAGATGTGGTCCATATCTACAATGGAATATTACTCAGCCATCCGAAAGGATGAATACTGAACTTTTGTATCAACATGGACGGGTCTGGATATTATGCTGAGTGAAATAAGTCAAGCAGAGAAAGTCAGTTATCACATGGTTTCACTTCCTTGTGGAGCATAAGGAATAACATGGAGGATATTAAGAGAAGGAAAGAAAAGTGAATTGGAATAAATTGGAGGGGAGATGAAAGATGAGAGACTGTGGACTCTGAGAAACAAGCTGAGGGTTATGGAGGGGAGAGGGGAGAGGGATGGGTGAGCCTGGTGGGGGGTATGAAGGAGGGCACGTGTCGCGTGGAGCACTGGGTGTGCTGCATAAACAATGAATCTTGGATCACTGAAAAAATAAAATAAAATAAAATAAAAGGAGGCGAAGTTGAAATGGGTATGTTGTTCCCACCATATGCACACAGTTAAGTGTCAGAAATGGATGAGTAATCAGGAAAACAAAGTTTGAAAGATGTTACTAGAAATCTCTTAATATAATCCTCTCAAATGAGGAAGCTGAGATGTGGGCAACTTTACCCAATAACCAAATTCACAAGGTCAGCCCAAGAGGTGGGTCTTGGAAGCCAGGTCTGGCACGACCAGTTGGGACCCGCTGTCACAACACTCTGCTCTGCAACTACAGTCTTAGCTCACATCCCCTGGCGCCTGAATTCTTCCACGTCGTAGATTTCAGAGGGACCCTCATAGTCTATTACAGTGTGGGTTCCAGAGGATTCCGCAGCCTGGCCTCAGGACGGACTCTGTTTTCTGTTGGATGGCTTCCTGAATTTCACACTACCCTGCAGGTGCTGCTGCGAGTGATGCTGCAGGTGCTATATCAGGTGGTGCTGCAGCGAGCCACATGCTTTTCTTACCTGGGATTCCTGCAACGTGATTTAACAGCTGTGTGGTTACACCGTGTCTGTGACAACTGTCCCTTGGTGTTCAGGGTCAGGAACTGAGGCTCCCTAACTCAGCCACTCAGCAGGTGTCTCTCTGGGCATTAACAGTAGCATCTGGAAAAGGAGGGAAATAAAGTCATTAATAGGGGTTCTCAAGGGTTAGCATAAATTGTGGCTTACAAGATTCCATTCTTTGCAAAATGGAATTTTGGACTTTCTTCCTCAAGCCATACCATACAAATTCCAGGGATGGACTATCTGCCATCAGTGAATATATATATAGTGTAGGCAGTAAGATTTTTTTTTTAACATTGTGCGTTAGGCACTGGGTGACAAGCCTGACACAATTGTCTCCTCTTGATTGAAGCTGCAAGGCCGGCCTGTGATCGTTCTGCAGCCTCCTGTCCACAATGATAAAACAACACGCCATTATAGAGTCATTGTCCTTCGATGACTCAGTTATTTTACTTTAACGGCCATTTGAGGGCTGATCTCTGCACTGAGTTCGGCATCTGCCTCCTCAAAGCCATCATCAGGACGCGCTCTCCTGGGTCGCGGTTCAGTCCAGCAGCATATGGGCACACACGCTGCTTTCTCGGCCCAAGGTGGGCGGAGGGAGTCAGGCCAGAGATGAGGGAGGCCTCCTGCCTGGGAGCCGAGACATTCCCTGATTGTGTGGAGGTCTCTGCTCACGGCCCAAGGATGCAGAAGAAACTTGCTAGAGGGTAAGTGAACATGTCTTCATGGAAAAGGATTCTAAACCTATGTCTTACCCACCTTGGATAGCAAAATATCCTACGTACTCCCACCATCCACAAAATCGTCAGTCTGGAGCCCGGCCCACTCACGGGACCCCATGGCCAGCTTGTCTGTTTGCTGACATTGGCCGTGAGCACAATCGGCCACCAGCTCCTTGCAGCGGTTTGCCCCAAATCCCCCCTGCCCACTGTGCTGCCTGTGTCTCGCCATGGACTGGAGAACGTCGTCTCTTATCCTACGACTCCTGGAGAATAAGACGAGAATCTTTTAAACATATTAAAATAAGCTCCGAGGCTTAGGATGTTCTGTCCACATCTTCTGATAATCAGAAAAAAGAGAATAGCCACAGACAGAAATGTAGAATTTTATGTAAAGGGAAAATACTAGGTTGGCATAGTCTGATCAGAAATAGTTTCTTCTTTGTTTAAATACGATGATAAATGTGTCCTTGGGTATCATTTAAAAAAGAGAAATATTCACGTCTGAGACCCCGAAAGGCCACTCTGGGTCACCTGGCAGGCTTGTCTTTTTCTAGGGATGAGTGGCAGGTGTGTCCACACGTGGACGCCGTTTTTGCCTCTTTTTTGATAGTTTCGATTGTCTTGCCGGCACTCTCTCCGTGAGGTTTTAAGTCTGTAATTTAATAAGTGCTGATGGAGTGCGGCATCTCTGTGTTCATCCTGATATTAATAAACTCTGATCCAAAGCTAAAATTCTAAAAGGCCGGTGTGTTAGCTCCCCCGTCTCCCGTTTTTAATACTGAATGTAAATCGACCCTCTGTACATTGCAAGATCAAGCTCAGAGCTCAATTTAGATTTGCGCACATTCAAAGTTCTTAAAGACCCAAGTTCTATTCAAATGTGAGGTTCTCGCTGCACACACAGCCTTAATCAAAAGTAGAGCTGTATAGAATGGTTTAAATTTAATCCAAATCTCGGGGAATTTCATGAATCTGCCTACTCAAGCTTCACACGAGTGGGCTCATAAATGCCATTTCTGTGTTTATGCATGATGGAATACGGCTGCCACCGCACCCCGGCTCCCGACAAATGCTGCAAACAGAGTTTTCTCCTGCCTTCATGTGATTTTTATAGCATGGGCAAAATAAAGCTCATCTTATTGATTGATAATGGGTAATAAAGTATGACTTTTCTTGAACAGGCCTCACTAGTAACTAGCTTGAGCCATAGATGGTAAAATTAAGAATCTTATGATCCAAAGAAAGACAATATATGTGCAGTAATGAAGAATTCAGTGGGTGTGTGAATCTAGGTGGTGACAGGTGTGGGGTCAGAGAGGATGTCAAGAGGGAGAGGACATAAAATCACCGTTCGATTAAAAGCTTCAGGGACTCTTCACACACTATGCAGAATGGTTTATCTCATACAGCAGAAAGTATTAAAATGTATCTAGGTTTTGAATTTTAAAAATAGAATAGGTGATATGTAACAGTTTCAAAATTTTACTACCAAATTAAACATACCTCTACCAATTCCTCTCATTTTTAAAAACAGTCTAACTAAGGTGAAGAGCTACTTGTCAGAGTCATCGAGGAGGTCTGTACTGAAAATCACTTAACCCCGAATAAGGATAGTTCTCAGGGCTCCAACTGCATGCTGAGGAAACTGATTTTCAAGAACAAATCAATGCATTCCCGAAGGCACACACGAAGCCCGTCCAAGGGACCCAAGTGGTCAGGAATGGGTCTTGACGTGAACAAAATAAAAGGCTTCCACGTTGCCCACACCTGTAGGTTGGCCCTGTGCGGTGCTGTGATGGGGAAAATTACCTTTCATGGGCAAGTCGAGTAGCTGATCCGGTGCACACAGAGCTGACCAGAGCCCCCCGTGAGGTGCCTGGTTTAGCGGTCACAGGGTCTGGCCTTTCAGTCTCAGAGACACTGGCTCCTGCTGTGTCCCTCTTCACACTGCAGAGGTGTCCGTGCTCTCTTGCTGACTAGAGCACCTTACTGAGGCCCAACCTTCCTTTAAAACCACCTAGACTCTTTTCAGATGGAGAAAACAGGCCTTCACGCCTGTCCCCTCTGCTCTAATGTTATTCTGTATTTTGGGAGAGATATGCCAAAATCAAACCTAATTATAAAAAAAAAATTAAGTTTCTACTTCTCATCAGATCTACTGAAGTATCATTTATTTGCACACAGTAAAAGCCCCCCCTTGAAGCCTGCAGGCCCCGAGTGTTGAAAACATTTATAGTTGCAGGAGCCCTGCAAACACCACACAGAACAGCACTTCCACCGAACCCGAGATGCCCCCTCATGCCCTGGGCAGGTTTTCCCGTCTCTAACTCCTGGCACCACTGACTGGCTTTCTGTCCCCACAGGCTTGCCTTTCCAGAAGGGAACTATACTCTTGGTCTCCGTCTGTGTCTGTTTCACCTAGCATCTAGCTTTTGAGATTTACCATGTAGTGTGTGTCTGTGTGCATCATTAGCATAGCTGCGCACTGCTTTCCATAGCTGAGTAGTATCGCCTTGTCCGGTGTGCCAGACTTTGTTTAGCTGTTGACCTGTGGATGGACGATGGAGTGGCTTCCCCTTCCGGATTATTATGAATAAGGCTGCCGTGGATATTTCTGTCTGTGTGTGTGTATGTGTGCATGTGTGTTTTCCCTTCTGTTGGGTCAATACCTAGGAGAGGAATGGCTGGATCTCATGGTAAGTGTGTCCAACTCCTGAGGAAATGCCCAACTGTCTTCCAAACCCATTACACCATCACGTTCCCTCCAGCAGCACACGGAGGGTTAGAGTTGATTCCATCTTTGCTAGCACTTGGCACTGTCCGTTTTTCTTCTGCTTTTTTCAGACTTTCTATTAGATGTCTGGCAGTGTTGCATCGTGGTTTCATTTACGTCTTCATAATGACTAATAATCTTCATCATCTTTTCATATGTTCATCACTCATTCTTTTATATTTTTTGGTAAAGTGTCTGCTCCCATCTTCTGCTGATTTTTTTTAAAGATTTTATTTATTTATTTGACAGAGAGAGATCACAAGTAGGCAGAGAGGCAGGCAGAGAGAGAGGAGGAAGCGGGCTCCCTGCTGAGCAGAGAGCCCGATGCAGGACTCGATCCCAGGACCCTGAGATCATGACCAGAGCCGAAGGCAGAGTCTTTAACCCACTGAGCCACCCAGGTGCCATTCTGCTGATTTTTTAAAGTAGTTCTAGGCTCATAGAAAAATTGAGTAGAAAGTGCAGATTTTTCCCACACACAGTCTCCCCAACCATCCGGACTCCCCAGCAGAGCTGTTGTAATTGATGACACATATGACATGTCCTCATTGTCCAGAGTCCACAGGTTCCATGAGTTTCTTCTTGGTCTGATACATGGCTTTGGACAAAATGCTATGTGTCCACCATTATAACCTCGCACAGAGTAGTTTCACTGCCCTAAATATGCCCTGTGCTCCACCTATTCAACCCTTTCCCCCAACAACCCCAACAAATAATGATCTTTCTGCTGTCTTCACGGCTTTGCCTTTCCAGCCTATCACCCAGTTGAAATCATACATGCAGTATGTAACTTTTGGAGATTGGCTCCTTTCACTGAATAATATGCATTAAAGATTCATCCGTGTCTTTTCATGGCTTGATGGGTCATTCCTTCTTAACACTGACTAATATTCCATTGTCTGGATGGACCACCGTGTTTATTTATCCATTGACCTAATGAAGGACATCTTGGTTGCTTCTCGGTTTCAGCAATTATGAATAAAGCTGCTATAAGCATCCGTGTGCAGGTTTTTGTTTGGACATAAAATTTTAACTCATTTGGGTAAACCCCAGGAAGTGTAATTGCTGGATCATATGGTAAAAGCTGTTTAGTTTGTAAGAAACCAGCAGAGTGTCCTCCAAAGTGGCTGCACCCTGTTGCATTCCCATCTGCAATGAGTGAGCAGGACTTTGCTTCACACCTTCGTTGAGTTCCTGTGGCACCCCTTCCTCACCAGCATTTGATGTTGTCAGTGTTCCAGATTTGGGGCATTCTAATGGGTATGTCGTTATGGATTTTCAATGTGAACGGATCCCATGCTCTCTAAGTATTTGGGATGGACACACTCCAGAAACATCCACACCACAAGATCTGAAGTGCTGAGACATCCAGAACAGACCTTCCAGTTCTGTTGTCTCAACCCATATCCTAGTCTGGGCTTCCTGTGGAAGATAGTGTTTCCTTCCCAAAGGCTGCCTGTCTATTTCATTTTTACCCATCACTAAGAATACTTACAACTAACTGTCTTTGTGCCCAAAAAGAGTAAATAAAATAGTCAGGAAAATGTCAAAAAAATTCATATTTTTTAAAAATTTGTTTTATTTGAGAAAGAGAGGATGAGTGAGAGAGAGCAAGCACGCAAGCAGGGGCAGAAGGAGAAGGAGAAGCAGGCTCCCCGCTGAGCAGGGAGCCTGATGCAGGACTCAATCCCAGGATCCTGATATCATGACCTGAGCCAAAGGCAGATGTTTCACCAACTGAGACATGCAGGCCCACCAGGAAAATGTCAAATTTTGAAGAGAGCACTAAACTAATTTGCTCCTATGTATAAAGTTTTTTTTATTTCACATCAATTCAGCTCAACGTAAGGTAAACTTACCTGAAAATTTCAACCTGAATATATACCATAAACTTAAGTGGATAATAATTTTGTAATCTTGAAAATAAACTTTTCCTGGAAATATCAATTATATGGTGACCAACAAACTATCTTGATTGGGTCCTAAACTTTTTGTGTGTGGATACAGATAAAATGAGAAAAAATGGTAGGTCCCTTTCCTCCTCTGGCTCCTGCATATGGGTCCGTTACTGCTGGAACAGTTAACAAGATGATTAACAATGTTGACTTCTTTTTTTTTTTAAAGATTTTATTTATTTATTTATTTGACAGAGATCACAAGTAGGCAGAGAGGCAGGCAGAGAGAGAGGAGGAAGCAGGCTTCCCGCTGAGCAGGAAGCCCGATGCGGGACTCGATCCCAGGACCCTGAGATCATGACCTGAGCCGAAGGCAGAGGCTTTAACCCACTGAGCCACCCAGGCACCCACCAATGTTGACTTCTTACTGAAAATGGATCACCGTGTGTGAAAGACAGGGGCGTGCTTTCTGCTCACCCTCCCAGATGTCCTCACTCTGGAAGGTGACTGGATTTGGGGCTTGGACCAGACCCCCATCCACGTGTGTCCTTCTCCACCCTTCACTTTGCTTTGCACTTTCCACCCATGTCCCTTCCTCTCGGGCCCAGTTGCCATTGGGTCGTGAGCATTTGTCGCTGGCTGCTTCCAATTGCCAGGTCCCCTCGTCCTCAGCCCCTCAGGTCCCTAAGCCATGTTGTCTTTCTACTGAAGCCAAGGTCGTGACACTTTCTTTGGTTCCTCCTCTGCTTTCCATTGACACAGCACCAAAGAAGAGCTTGAGAAGAGAACTATGGATGTGTTTGTTTTCATTAAAATTTTCCTTGAGGAAATCATTTCACCTTCATGTCTTGTGTATCTGTCAGTCTCCACACGATGTACTCCAATGATGCTTTGTCAGTTCTTGTCAGCTCTGCTCCCACCCAGAGTAAAGGAAGTGGAGGAATATACGTTGGGACCCAACCATGATGCCTTTTTGGCCATTCTCCCCCAAGCGTCACATGGACACTTTGCTCTGTGCCATTCAGGAGAGCAGGTAGGTATAGAGGTCATGTGGTTAGACCAGCGTCGAAGGGGCGATCCTTGTCAGCCATATTCATAGGCTCAGGGCCCCGTAATCCTAGCCTACAGGGGAGGAGAGCTTCTGGACCCTGCTGGCCTCTGTGTAGGCACTCGCACCTGCCACTGACTGTGCGAGGGAGGGAATTAACTAACTGCTGGAAATGAAAGAATGAATCAACAAAGACTATCCTCAGGATCTCGAGTATCCATCTCAGTCCCTCCAACAGAAAGAGGAGACGGGGAAGGAGGCCCCTGGGAGAGCCGGCCCATTACCCGGTTATAACGGTGGAGATGGCGCTGGTGCCCTCCCTGGGGATGAATTAGCACTCCCTGCCGCCGAAATCTCTATACATCGCATCATTGATATTTACTCACACCATTTAAGCTGTCATTTCAAAAGACGACTAAGTAATTCACAGTTTTATTCCCCTACACTGGATTTCAGAAAATCTGTAAATCCGAAAGAGGTTTCTCATCACTTTATATTACATTGTGTACTTTCTAATCTAGATGTTTTTCTCTAAACTTGGGCAGTAATAGTTTTTACATCCACAATAATTTTAATTGTAGTAAAGTATGCATAATGTACAATTTACCATTTTAGCCCTTTTTAAGTGTATACTTCGATGGCATTAAGTACATTCACACTGTGGTGCAACCATCGTATTCCCACTAAATACCAACCTCCAATCCCCCCTTCCCAGCGTCTGGCGCCCACATGTTACTTTCCGTTTCTATGAATGTGAAATCTCTAGGGACCTCATTTAAGTGGAATCACATAGTATTTGCCCTTTTGTGACTGGCTTATTCCACGTAGTCTGTGTCCATCAGGTCCCTGCCCGCAGGAGCGTGTATCGGGACCTCCATCCATCCCAAGGCTGAATAATATTCTGCCACGTGCCACACTGCGTTATCCCTTCATCTGTTGATGGACACTTTCAACTGTTGCTTTCAACTGTTGGCTCTTGTGAAAAGTGCTGTTATGAACATGTGGGTACACACATATGTCCATGCCCTTAATTTGGGGGGTTTTATAGCCAGAAGTGAAGTTACTGGATTGTGCAGTCATTCTACGTTTAATTTTTTGAGGAGCTGCCATGACTTTTACCACAGTAGCTACAAAGCTTTGCATTTCCACGAGGAATGCACCAGGGTTCCAATTTCTCCACATGCTCACTGGCACTTGTCATGTTGTCCTTTCGACAACGGCCATCCTAATGAGTGCCAAGTGGCACCTCGTTGTAGTTTCAATTTGCATTTCCCTAATGATTAGTGACACTGAGCATCTTTTCATGGACTTTTTGGCCATTGGTATATCTTCTTTGGAGAAGTGTCACCCTAAACCCTTTGTCTATTTTTTAACTGGGTTATTTGTTGTTTGTTGGATGTTGTTGAGTTGTCAGGAATAACATTTTCCCTCCAGTTATTCAAAGGTACACGTGTCCCTGCATAGGTTATGAAGGAGATGGATTGCATGGAGGGCAACATCCTCAATAGGAGATAGAATGTCTTTGGAACATGGATTCCCAGCCCCTACCTGTGGTGTTGCTCAAGGGAAGCTGCCTGATCTCTCTGTGCCCTGGTGCAGAACGGAGGCTGAGGATAATTTCCTCATTAATGAGGTAATGTATGGAGAAGTTCCTGATGCCGTGTCTAGTACATGGTAAGTACTTGATTAATTTTAGTGGAATCTGAATCTGAATTATCTTTTTTGGATATTCTGTGAATGTACCGTATTTCTGAGAGGAGAAAAAAACAAAGAAACAAAATGCAATTATCTGGCATAAGATACGTTAGTTGCGCTTTTTACTCTGTAATGCAATAATAAAGTGAAAGGGCAAGATAAGTGAATTTAATAAAACACTGTACAATATTGAGTGTTTGTATATATTAATGGTGTACTTAATGCATAAAATATTGTATATGTAGCAAATAGAGATAATTAATTTTATTTCTGTGAGCACCTGCTTTGTTTCTCTTGGCCATGGGAAGTTTGCTAAGGTAGCTGCAAACCACCCTCATTGTAGGATGAGAAAATGCATCATTTGTTTTGCCCAAACAAATGGGGCCAATCTGCCAGCAAAACTAATTTTTTTGCCTCAAAATGTTGGGAAGGGAAAACTTTTCTGTTTTTTTTTCATTGTTATTCACCATTATATATTTTAACTTTTTATTTTAATTCCGGTGCAGTTAACATACAGTGTTACATTAGTTTCAGGTAATAACATAGTGACTCAACACTTCTGTACATCACCCAGTGCTCATCGAGACAGGTGCTCTCCTAATCCCCATCACCTTTCCCCGCCCCCTGCACTGCCCCTGTGGTGACCGTCAGTGTGTTCTCTGCAGTAAAGAGTCTGCTTCTTGGTTGGCCTCTCACTCTCTTTTTTCCCTTTACTCTTTTGCTTTGTTTTTTGAATTCCCCATGTGAGTCAAATCATATGGTATTTGTTTTGTTTGAGGACTTATTTTGCTCAGCATTATATGCTTTAGTTCCAGCAATGTCATTTCAAATGGCAAGATTTCAGTCTTTTTTATGACTGAGTCATACTCTGTTGTGTGTGGGTGTGTTTTGGGGGGTGTACGCACACATATATGCCACGTCTTCTTTATCCATTTATCTATAAATGGAAACTTGGGCTGCTTCCATAATGTGGCTATTATAAAAAATGCTACTATAAATATTGGGTGCATGTATGCCTTTGCCTTAGAAGAGAAAACTTTTCAACAAAACCGTATAATGCTTTCCAAAGAGTATCACAGACTATCATGTTCTGAGAAAATAATGGTGAAAAACAGGTGTGGGTATTTATATTTTGTAGACATCTGAGGTAGTTTCCCTAACTGACATTCTCTGAGAGCCACAGTAAGGTTGAATATGTTGGCTGGGAAAAAGAAAGAAGTTTATTCTGCTTCATCTCAGACCCTCACCAAGAGGGACAAAAAACTGGGGGTACTTATGTTGGTATTAGAAACCATTTAGAAATGTTCACTCCCCGCACGGATGGTTGACGTAACAGACTTTGCACATCGTCGTACAGAAACACCACCCAGCCCTCCACCTTGTGTGGCCCACTCCTCCCCCGGCACGCCCACGCTCCAGTGCTGGACACGGACACCTGCGTTTTCCCACCTCGAGCACTTCCGCCGCACCAGCTGGCGGTCCTACGATTTAACTCATTTCCGACACCATCTACCTGGAGCTGGGGTCAGATCCCACAGATTCGGGGCTCAGTCCCCGGAGACGCCCTCACTTCAGACACCAATCACAAAGAACAGATCGCCCGGTTCCGTGAGACGGGGCTTCAAATCGGGGGCTCCCAGGACCCCTTCCCAGGTTTGACTAATCTACAGGATTAGGTCACAGAAGACAGAGGGGTTTATGGGTTTAGGAAAAGATGGGGTGAAGACACAGAAGAGGAGCTGATGAAGAGACGCGTAGGGTGAGCTCCGGCAGGGTCCCAAGCCCAGGAGCTCCTATCCCGTGGACCTGGGGTGCGTGACCGCCTCAGGGTGGATCCATTCACCCCCAGAAGCTCCCAGAGCCCTGGACTATTGGGACTTTATGGAGACTTCACCACAGAAGTGTGATCATCACCAACTCCATTTCCAGCCCCGTCTTCTCTCTGGAGGACGGGAGTGGTGCTGAACTGTCCAAGCTTCAAATCATGACTTGGTATTTTGGCCAGCAGCCCCCATCCAGGAGCCATGCAGGAGCCCACCAGAGTCCCCTCCTTAGAACACAAGATGCTCCAAGTGCTCTCATCACTCGGGGGAATTTCAAGGGTTTCAGGAGCCCTGTACCCGGAACTGAGCACAAAGACTAATATATTTATTTTCTATTATCTCATAATTATATAAAGGAGCACACAGGAGTCCTGTTGATGTAGGAGGTGATTAGCTTTGGAGGAAATCATCCCAATTTGCTCCCAGATCCCCCCAAATTCTCACTGCCTTTGTACCATGCAGTCTCCCTGGGTGCCTCACTGGTTCTAGCTCTCTTTTTGAGGCCTCTCCTCGCTTCCCAAGGCACCACGTTCTGCTCCCTCCCGTGCCAGTGAAGCCAGCCTGGTTTCCTGGCTCAGGAACATCAAATGCCTGTTGTCCGAGGTCTTCAGAATACTGTGAGTGGCATGAAGTCAAGTTTCCAATGATGGAACTCATCTTGGGGCTGGGAAGAGCGGAACACTTAAATTAAATCCTTCCAGCTGAAATGGGTTTTTCGATTCAGGCTACCTATATGCCTGCTAACTGGGAAGGAGGAGACTAGAGTTTTCAGTGGTCCCAGCACATAGTAGGTGCTCAGGAAGTATCTACTGAATGACCTCATGGTTGTGGGGATTAGACAGAAGCAAGGGGAGGCTGCCCCATGGCAGGAATTCACCTCGATAGAGAATTTTTTCTGGAAGCCCTCCCATGGTGCTGCATCTGAAGCTGAGTCTTCCCATGAGTTTCAGTCACTTGTTTTAGAGCACCTTGATCTTTGTGAAGATGGTTATGGTTTTCCACTTCCCAGTCTTTGTCATATATGGGAAGATGGCATTGCCTGTCTTCTGCCAACTTCCCACTGAAAGGGCAAGTTGATGGACAATCCATGCCCTGAAGCCCCCACTTGGACGGTCCAAGACCTCTGTGCTCAGGATAGCTCCCTGATGGAGCAAGCAGCTACAGATGAGGGAAATGCACAGCGAAGGTGGAATCTGGGTGACTTCCCACCTTGGGGGCCTTCAGTCCTGAGGGAGGAGATGTTGCTGGCCGTGCTTGGTCCAGGACAAGATGGTGAGCCCTATCTCAGCTTCTTTGCTTTTAGTGACAGGAGATGCCAGGAAAGATAAAGGTGGGTCTCAAACAGCCCCTGTGACAGGGCTGCACTTGGCTCTTAGGAAGACCTTGGGTGACTGCACTTGGTTCTTAGGAAGCTGCCCCATCCCCAGCCCACCCAGCTAAGCTAGAGCACTCACAGCGCTGAGAGTAGGAAGCCATTTTGCCATCAGTCCAGTTACTTTATTTAACTCACAGAGATGAGAGATTTGGAGTATCAGGGATCAGAATATGATCTGACTTGATTCTGACCCTTTACACATTTTAAACACGATTACGTTAAATACTTAACCCAGAATATCTCTATAACGTGCATGTCTCTTTCTCAAGAGGGGAAAATAAATACTGTCCCATGCAGGGCAGACCCTACTGTGTTTATTAATGACATGCATTGCTTCATTCTAACCACCGAGGTTATAGGATCACAAATCAATCTTGGAGAAATATCTTTCATGGACTGTGTCTCCTTCAAAACCTGGCATGCGAGCTTCATGCATAGAACACCATTAGTGACAATGAATATTTTAAAGGGAAAAGAATACATTCTTTATGTCTACCCTTCAAAGACCGCCATTTTGTGTGTGTATTGAAACCACAAGGCGCTAGAACTGTATTCCAAATGGTTCCTGGGAATACAGTTCTGTGTTTTATTCCAGAAGTCAGTTTATTCCTTAATTAGACTCTGAAGACCCACCCTGCATCTCTGTCCTTTCCTTGTGGACCATTCTAGTCCCTTGCTCTCCTTGTGGCTTGGTCATCCCGCTGGCAAAATGGCGATGGAGACCCTCCCTCCTGGTGGTGTTGGGAAAACCCTGGAAAATGAACGTGAAAGCCCTGTAAACAGTAAAGTGATTTGAAAGTATGACACGATAACTTGATTAGAAAATTCTTAAGGAGGGCACATACTGCATGGAGCACTGGGTGTGGTGCATAAACAATGAATCTTGGATCGCTGAAAAAATAAAGGTAAATAAATAAATAAGAATAGAAAATTCTTAAATCTAAGAAATTCCATAATAGATGCCATCCCCAGACGTGGGAGTTCAATATGGCGGTGACAGGTTTCGTTGAAATGGTGGCACGTTGTATTCAGACTAACAAACAGTGTAAGTAGGATCTGTACAGTGGCCAGTAACAGCTAAGAGATTATTCAAGGAGAACCAAAACCTCAGTGAGCAAAGGTTGCCCTGTGAGGGGAGGTTCCGGGGGCGATCACAGCAGATTCCAAACAGTGGGATATTCAGTTAGTTTGCTCAGTTGGCTGGTGGCCTGAGAGTGGTGATCCATCTCTTAAAATGCATGACCTGCGGGCGCCTGGGTGGCTCAGTGGGTTAAAGCTGCTGCCTTCGGCTCAGGTCATGATCCCAGGGTCCTGGGATCGAGGCCCACATCGGGCTCTCTGCTCAGCGGGGAGCCTGCTTCCTCCTCTCTCCTCTCTCTCTGCCTGCCTCTCTGCCTACTTGTAATCTCTCTCTCTGTGTCAAATGAATAAATAAAATCTTTTAAAAAAAATAAAAAATAAATAAAAAAAAATAATAAAATGCATGACCTGCATGTGGAGAGTTCTTTAATGATAACGACCCACATGGAAACTTCCAGAAGTCCCATGGCCTTCTCCTGTTGTGCTCAAAATATTTGGGCTCCATTGTGTAATGATGTATACAGATTATGCTTTCCCTGCAGTTTTCCCAGAAGCAACACCTTACGTGGACACAGTCCCAGGCTTCTGGCACGGACTAACACACCCTCCGACAATTACACGTGGGCTATGTGGATGGACAGGTGTCCCTACAAAAGTCCTAAGTTCAAGCCCTAAGCCTGACGTGACTGTATTTGCATTAAGGACATAATTAAGCTTAAATGATCTCAAAGAGGTGGGATCTGGGTCTGATGAAGTCCTTGTCCTTACGGGAACAGAGAGCAGAGAGCTCTCGGTGTCTCCTGCCCCTGCCGTGTGCGGACACCGGGAGAAGGCAGTGTCTCCAAGCCAGGAAGAGGGCTCTCACCAGGAATCTGCTCGGTTCTTGGATTTTCAGTCTCCAGTGCTGTGGGAAAACACATTTCTGTTGATGGAGCCCCCGCGGTCTGTAGTATTTTGTCAGGGCAGACCCAGCAGACTAAGACAGATTCCACTAAATTCTTAGAAAGTCTCTCTGCTCACCGAATGTAATTCAAGAGGAAGGACCGGTTGATTTGCTATGACACTCTAATTATGTTATTGAAAATTCTCTCTGGTATCCGCAGGCTGCTCCCTTTTGCATCTACAATGTGTTGATATGTATCCAAAGATAATAAAACTCTCAAAACGTTAAAGGAAGAAATCATTACACATAAAATATTTGAAGGCAGAGCCAATTTTGTATCAGAGCTTTGTGTCCCAGACACACACTTTCACGGAGGGGTGATTTTTCTTTCTTTAAAAATAAACCTGCATTTTAATTTGAAGAAAGTTTGGTTGAAATCGTTTTCTTTTCTTTATTTATCCTGACTGAACGCGCTCCTTTCTGCTGCAGAACACTTTTTATAATGTTGCATTTTATTCAGTAGACTTTATTTTTTTTTTCAGAGAGCAAGGCTTGATTTAATATTTCCCATTTCTGCTGCAGACACCAGAATAAGCAGAACATTCGGCCTGTGATTGCTTTGGGGACAAAACGTCTCTGGTAGGTAATTAGACAAAAGCCCTTAAAAGCGTGCGCGCACACACGCACACACACACACACACACACACACACACACACACACAGGCACTCACAACCACTTTCCACCAAGATTTATTTGCATTAGCGTAAATAAGGAAAAAACCAGTAGCCTTGGTGCAATGCTGTGGTGTTAAATTCTTTCTGGGTGCTTGAAAACAGCACAGTGCGTTGGAGAAACGTTTCCCGAACCTGGACTGTGCGGGGTTGTCAAGGTCGCATGTGTGCCTCCTCTTTGGGAAAGCCCCATAGCAGGTGGCCGTCCACTGCTGCCCATACTTGAATTCCTGCCCCATCACTCCTCGCTGTGTGACCTTGGCTAACTCACTTGACGTCTCTGAGCCCCCTCCTTTGTTCCCTTCATTTTCATTATCTGGAGAATGCAATTCACCCCTCCCTCGTGCATTTACCATGATCAAAGAGTTAAAGTGTGTCAGGTGCTTCTAGCAACATCACTGGTGTGGTGATTACTGGCAGGGTGTTGGGGATTTGATGCATGAGGCAAGAAGGCTGATTGGACCCATGGGTTATCGGAAGGAAGGAGAGAAGCTCTTGCTGTTACAGGGTGAATGGTGTCCCCCAAAATCCGTCTGTTGCACTCCTAAGTCCTGGTGCCTCAGAGTGACATTGGGCCAAGGTAGGAGTCATTTGCTACGAGGAGGACAGGCTAGTGTCGAGTGGGTCCTTAACCCACCATGACTGGTGTTCTTGGGAGAAAAGATACGTCACACGCATGGACAACACCACTTGAACTGAAGGCAAAGAGGGGGTGATGCAGGCATGAGCCAGGGATGCCCAGGCTGGCCCGCGGCCACCAGAATCTAGGCCAGAATCTCAGGCCTCGTGCCTCCCCAACCGGGAGGGAATGCAATCCTATTTCAGCCACCTGGGTCACGGGACTTTGTCATGGAAGCACCACCGGGAAAATGGGTCGAAAGACACAGATCCTTCTCCTCCCCCGCAGAGAAACTCATGGCCTGGGTGAGGACTATTCGTGCTGTAAGGAGCCTTTCTGTGCCCCGGGACACAAAGGGTTCTCCCTAGATTCAGGTGTGGACCGGGTAGCAGAGGAGAGGCAAAGCCCTCCAACGTTTCACCATGTGCATGGGGCATCCCAGCGACTCGGACAGATTCTTGGGTCTGCCTTCTCCCCAACCCTCTATTGTGGTCTCCAAGATCGGGACAGGTTGACTCTCCAGGCCCAGCACAACCCACCCACTGCCCCCTCATACCACCGTCCAGGGGCAGCCCAAGCTGGCTCTCTGCCTTCCCAAAGCCTGTCCTCCCCCGGCGCCAGGCTGGCCCCTCGGCCTGGGAAGCCGCTGCCCGTCTGGGCGTGGGGCTCTCCCAGAGGCTGCAATTCCTGCAGGTCTCCTCCCTTGGTAAACGCGGCCTTGGGGCCCCTGGGTTATGGGTACTGTGACGCCTCCGTGTGCGTAGTCGGGGAAGGTGGCAGAGCAGGGGCGCAGCGCCCAGCGCTGTGTGCAGATGACCCTCTCTGGAGAAGTCCCGGACGAGTGCTGCGGTGCCTTGACTTAGGGCTTCATGGCTCCCACATGGCAAAAACTCCGAGAGATAACAGGCTTGGTGTTCGGGAAGTGTTATCGGATGCGCTGCTGCTCAGTCCCAGGTAGGATGACGGAGAACGGAGGCCTGCAGCCCTGGGGGGTTCGGCAAGGCAGCGGAGGGGAGAGGGCCGTGCGCGGACGGCTGGCCGCCACGCCAAGCCTGCAGCCAGAGCAGCGGGGCTTGGGGCAGCTCCTGCACTCGCGTCCGTGGGGACGCCCCCTTTGAGGAGAGGAGGGCCCAGGCGAGATCACGGAGCGTGGCTGACGTAGGGAAAGTCGTCAACAGGCGCACTGCGCTTTCCTATAGAAAACGTGTGTGAATAAACACATGAATGGAATTCCGCTTCCTGCACCTGCATAGCCAACGGACAATGCATCTAAAGTGCCCATTACCGTCTTGTGAGGATCACTTCTAACACTGACCTGGGCGGGAGCACAAAATCAAAAGGGAGCCTGAGTCCTTCTTCCTCCCTGCTGCACCTCGCAGGCGTCCCGCACCTGCTTAGTGGGCGGGCTGCTGGGGACAAAGACGCCGGGGTCCCCGGGCTCTTTACCCGTCGGCATCTGCCTTGACGTCTGCTTCAGGGAACCGCGTCACACACTGATGGTTCCTACTTAAGGAACAAAGGGCCACGGGGAGGTGTGTTGGCGCGGTGTGCCCTCCCCGCCCGGCCACGACAGGTGCACACACACACACACACACACACACACACGCAGAAGGAAGCAGGAAGCAGAGGGGCTCTACTGCAGACCGCCCTTCTCAGCACCCGCCCGACCTCCGCACGCCAGAGGCCTCCACTGCCCCTGGCCGCTCCTTCTCGGGAAGGCCAGCCCTGACCGCACTACATCACACTCACGTCCATCCCCGGCTTTCCGGTTTCCTGACCCCCCTTCCTGTTATTTTATTTTTTTAAGATTTTATTTATTTATTGTCAGAGAGAGAGAGGCAGAGGCAGACAGAGAGGGAAACCGGCTCCCTGCCGAGCAGGGAGCCTGATGCGGGACTCGATCCCAGGACCCTGGGGTCATGACCTGAGCTGAAGGCAGCCGCTTCACTGACTGAGCCACCCAGGCGTCCCCAGTTCCTGCTATTTTAACCCGTGGCACTCCAAGCCTGCAAACACACTGACTTATGCACATTGAATTAAATGTATAGTTGATGTCAGTTGTCTTCCTGGACCATGACCAAAGCTCCTCCAGCCCCAGGGTCTCCGTCTGTTTGCTCGTTGAAGTCCCGGACACATACAGTGGGCAGCCCACAAATATTTTTAGATAAATACATGAGTAGAATCAATATCCCAAAAGACAAAAATAGGGCGTCTGGGTGGCTCAGTGGGTTAAAGCCGCTGCCTTCAGCTCAGGTCATGATCCCAGGGTCCTGGGATCGAGGCCCACGTCGGGCTCTCTGCTCAGCAGGGAGCCTGCTTCCTCCTCTCTCCTCTCTCTCTGCCTGCCTCTCTGCCTACTTGTAATCTCTCTCTCTGTGTCAAATGAATAAATAAAATCTTTAAAAAAAAAAAGACAAAAATAAATTACTTACCAGTCATTTGACTTTGGGAAAGTTAATCAGGGCTCTGGAGTCTGGAGCTCTGTGACCCACTGGGGATGTTGCTTCCCACCTGCAAGCGACTGCCCGTGTTACTGTGCTTTGGGGAGATTCGGCCCCTGACTTCCAGAAGGGCCTTCTCCCCAGGTTCTCAGCTCTTTCCTTTCGTATCAGAGTGGCTCAAGTGCTGAAGAAAGTGAGCTCACTATCCTGCTCGTTGATGACTTGTTCTGGATGCCGGCCCTCCTGACACGGGACTCCCAGCCCTTGGGCATCCTGCTGCTTCCCTTGGGACCAGGAGACGACAGGGGCCCCTCTGCCATCTGGCATCCTGAGTGTGCCCCCCCCCACACACGGCCACACTAAACGGGGTGGGCTCACGAAGCCTTGGGTCTCTGCAGCAGCCTCCTCGCTAGCTCGACTGCAGATATTTTAGCCTACACGGTTCCTGCATTTCTCAACCGGCATCGAATCATCTATGAGAAGGAAGGTGGGGTGCTGCTCCTGTAGATTTCTCAATGTTACACATGGAAGTCCATTAGGTAGTGAGCCTTTTGATGCCAAGTCTTTAACCACCTTGATTTTTCTCCTCTAAAACCCCAGTCCAGGGGTGATTGTGGTTGTCCTTCAATATATGTTGCTGAGAAGAGAAAAATAGACACTGGATATGATTTTATTTATAACAGAAACATTCTCTGATGTACCCACTAGGAACACCTTACGTAACCTTATTTTTGTACTAATTGGCTGAGTTGAAGATCTATAATGCAGGGCATTTTTTCAAGGTACCCAGCAAAAGATTCTGGAAAAATTACACATTTGTCAGCTGGGCATTTGCTCCTATGCTGTTTCTCTCCTGGGGACAGGGTGTTATCAGAACCTTACAGTGAATGGGCTAAGTCTTGCTAGATCAGTGATTTTCAAAGGTCAAGATGTTTGGTAAAGACATATAAAGAGATTATGCCGTGTCAGGTAGTATAAAGTAAAAAAGAAAAAAACAAAGAAATCTGCATTTCATCGAAACCCACCCTGCCGTTAATTCCAATATGCCCACTTCAACAGAAATGACACATCTTGGATGGAATCATCGGTGACCGTCCTGGATGTCACATCAGCGTGCTGAGGCCCCCTGTTTTCCGGCCCCAGGTCAGGGTTAATAGTCATCCACATGAACAATGCAGGCGCAGTCCTGACGTGGGGGTCCTGGGCAGGGGTGGGATCCTCCCATGTCTCCATGGCTCCCGAGTGCAGGGATGCCCTATGCATGGGGGACGGGTTAGGAAGGCCCAGCCACACACCTGCTCCAACCCGTCGGCCCGTGGTTTGCATGCTCTGCACCGTTGTCCCTTCAGTGGCAGAAAGGCTGATAAACTATTATCATTAATTAATTATTATTATAAGCTCAGCCCTCACCAGGGGAACGACCCTCGGAGGGGCGGTTCGGGGGGCCCCGGCCAGGCTCGGGGGTCCGGGATCCAGCCCCCCATCTCCCGCTTCCCCTCCGGCGGGCTCTGGGGCTCTGACCCCCCCCCCCCCCCCC
>LNAC01000118.1:3780697-3854970 GCA_002007465.1 Ailurus styani
GGGCGGCGGGCTCCCCCTTATCGCGGCTGCCCCACAAAGGCCGGCCGGCCCGGCGATTAGCATCCCCCGGTGAGCCCGTCAGCCCCCTTTCTGTCGCCCAGACAGATGGAGGCTTTCACTCAGGCTCGCGAATGAGTGACACATGGCCCGACCAGGAGGACAACATTGTTATTTGAGTTAAGAAATCAATTTGTATCAAATGTACACTGTAATTTATTTGTTGGCTTTGAAGGGAACCGAGCCGAGATAAATGGGATCGGCGGCTTTCTTCGCCCCCCTCCGCCGAGCTGATAAAGTTCTTCTGAACCCAGATAGCTGCAGCCAGAGCCGGAGTGACAAACATGTTTCAAGTTGCACAGTGATCTTTAAATCTCAAAAAGAACACCTTGTCGGACATGATAGAACATTTTTTACCTTTTCCCTCTATCTGTCAGAAAGCTGCTGTGACGGGCTGCTTTAGTATTTTGGCTGACATTTTCTTTATCAAGCACATCTGTTTGTGGTCGAAAGATGCTTATTCCTGTTTTCTTCCATCTACAGCAGGCTAAGAAAGCGGCACAAGGAAGGGAGAAAACGAGACGAGGGGTCGCAGCATCGCACTGGAATTCCCGGGGGCGGCTGCCTTCCGTCTGTCTCTCTCGGCGTCCCCGCGGTTTTGACGCGGTGCGGTGCCCGCCCTCTCTTCCTCCCTCCTCCTCCTCCTCCTCTTCCTCCCTCCTCCTCCTCCTCTTCCTTCTCCCTTCCTTTCGGATCGTGGACATACACGGAGCACGCCATGCAGGCTGATTTCATGAAACACGGATCATGTTTCCACCTGCTGTTCACACAGTTTGGGAATCTGCTTCCTCCCGCAGCCAGAACACAAACTGCATGATCTGGAGCTTTTAGACGTCTCTGACCTTCTGTGGGTCTGGCCTTGTCTGCTCTCCCTGAATGTTAGGCCGAGGCTCTATGGGGTTCCCTCTAGTTTAAGCTGAGGCCAGCGTCGTCCTGTGATGCAAGGTTACAGACCTGATCGCAGCCCCTCCGTGTGCACGGACACCTGGCCCCCGTGAGCAGGGCGCCCACCTTTCCCCGTGATTGGGTTCCTGAGCTGGGGGATTGCTTTCCTTTCTCCTGGAATTAAATTCCTCACTCAGTGCATCGCACTGGAAGCAGCAGGATGTAAGCAGCAGGTGTTTCTGTGTCATTAACACTGGAGTCTGAACGTCCCCTGCGCCTGCAGATGACTCTAGACTTCTCTTCCATCCCCTGGGGACTTCAGAAGGGTGGCGGTGGGAAGCAGGCCAGCGGAGGACAGTCTGCCGCGGGGGATGCCATCCCCCGTCTGGGAGAGAGGGGGTCAGGGTGTGCTGGTGGGGGAGCAGTGTGAATGCCGGACCCCGACAAGGCACGGAGCTGGGGGGGGCGCTGCCCGCCGAGCTCTCCCCCCACCCTTCTCTCCCCTTCCTGAGGCCCCCTTTCCCCCACGGGGCTTCTGGGCCCCCCCAAAGCTTCCCCTGGCGTGCCTCACCCACCACTCACCCTGACCGTGTAACTTGAACACACCTTCAGGTGTTGATGCCAAGATTTTCCATTTGCCAGGCTAAAATATGTGTCCCCAAACACGGGAGGCTGTTTTGCATAAAAATAATTAACCTTCAAAAAGTGTCAGAACGTACTCTCCAGAAACTATGCAGGAGCCGAAGATCGCGGGAAGGTGAGTGGGAGAGGCGGCGGGCCACGCTCTGGTTGGGCGGCCGCTCTCCTGAGATGCCCGTGCTGCACACTTTGCTCCTTTAAGGAAGACAGTGCAGCGGCTCTTGCTGGACTTGCGCAGTTATGCAGGTGTCACCATAACCCACTTGAGAACATTTCGGTCACCCCGGGAAGGAGCCCTCGGCCGCCGCCTCCGCCCTCAGCAGCACCTGCCTCGGCGGGTTTGCCCACGCGGGACACTTCCTGGAAACGTGGTCGTGGAAGTCGTGGTCTTTGTGTCTGGCTTCTTCCCCCGAGCATGGTGCTTTTCAGGCTTGTCCGTGTGTGTCGGGTGTCAGAAGGGCATCCCTGTTGGCAGGGAAACTCCATCCCAGTGCCAGGGCAGACTGCGTCATCCTGTTATCCGGCCAGCCGCCGCCGGACGTTTGGGTCGTTCCTGCACTGGGCTGTTGTGAGCAATGCGGCTACGACCATCCATGGACCCGACTCTGTGTGCAGCCCCCTTGTCATTTCTCTTGGGTACGGACCTGGGTGACATCGTCAGGTCAGATGGTAGCTCTGTGGTTAGCTCGGGACGAACCGGCAGGCCGTTTCCCAAGCAGCTGTAGCACATACGGTTTTTGTACACAATCCAAACAAGCTTAAGGAACTCTTTTCCAGTGAACAGAAGATCAGAGCCAGCAAAGGAAAAGGAATAGCAGAAATATTGGTTTGGAAAGGCACATCGAAACTGCAGAAATCACTTAGCTATGAGTTAAGAGTGACCAAGAGGACAGGAAAAATAAGAAGGTAGTGTAAGAATTAAAAGAAAAATAGAATCAATACGAGTTGAACAGCTTCTCTCTGTATCAAGAGTCCATACAGGGTCCCATGCCATTGATTTCTGAATAGTTTTCTGGCATTAGAAGGAAAATATAAAACTATGCTTAGTATCTTTAGCTTAAGAAGTCATACCAGCACATAAAATTCTGTTACATAGGATACAAACGTACAGAGTGATTGAAGATATAAGCGCCGCATACGTGAGAAATTCATTTGGAGCGTTCTCTCTTTCCAGGTGTCAATAAAGGGTCCCTGTGTTACCTGGAGCCCATTTTGCATCCGCTGCCATCCGCAAGGGGCTTTGCAAGCACCATCTGGCCATTCTGGTGGCATGGTGATGACCCCGCTGTGGATGGCGATGGCAGAGGGTGACTTCCTCACTAGGAAGAAAGAGAGGTCTGTGCACAGGGGAAGAGGCATCGTGAACAGGAGCTAGCTTTCTCAAAACGTCTCTTCGCTTATCCGAGTGCCGAAGAACGCGTGTATAAATGTTTTAATTTAAAAACATGCATTCCTGGCTATTCAGTGAGCTGTACTTTTTTATTATTACTTATGTCATGTGAGGTTGTAAATTGAATTTTTTTTCCTAAATTATTTATAAGCATTCGAGAGATTCTGTTTATTTTCCCCATGTATGGCTGCAGGGTCATTGTTGCCTATACATGTGTATAAATAAACAGTATCACTAGCAGAGAGAAACCCCAGCACTTTAGATGTTAACAGGATAGGGTTCACCAAATCCTGCTTAGACTAAGCATGAATCTAGGCCTAAATTGCTCTGCGCCCAAATCAGCGTCAGCATCATGAACTTGAAAGCAAGGCCTCACGATCCACACCATCCCCTTCCCTCTCGGGACTGAAGTGCTTTCCATTCGATGTGATAAAGTAGGACCGCATGATGACTCCATGCTTCGATCAACGTGAAATACACACGTACACGCGGCTGGCCCTATTCACCATCGGATGTGAAAAGCAAGGGGGCCTCTGTCCCACACCATCAGGACCTGCTCAAAGGGCGGCTTCGCACACGTGACAGCGACCATTCTTTCGGGAAGCAGAAAATCAAAGCTGCCCCATGCCCAGACCAGGCGGACAGCTGCCGCAGCCCAGCCCGACCCCACCCCAGGTTCCTGTGGCTGCCCTTGGGCCCCTCCGACTCCCCCCAAATTCCCCACTCCTCCTCTGGGAAGCGCAGACCCCAGAACTTTAAGGGGCAAGGCTGCCAAGCCTGCCTGTCCTCCCCGCGAGGCCACCATTGCTGCTACCCGCTGGGACCCCCCAGTGCTCCTGTCTTCCTGTGGAACCCACCTCGTGTGCTGGCCATAATCTGCTCCAACGGAACGGGCCGATGAACCATGGAAACCAAGTCGTCTGGGCTCCCTCGGTCCGTGACGTACCGTCACTATTTTTCATCAACGAAAAGCGACGTTGTTAGTTTTAACCTAGAAAATCTACTCCGTGCTTGTTGGACTGGGGTCCGGGCCCTCTGGAACCAGTCCAGGAAAGCCCCCATGCATCTCCAAGCACAGGGACAGCACCTCCTCATCAGGAATAATGGTGTGATAATCCCGAATTATAAAATGTGTATTTAAATGCATTTTTATTACTTCCATGTACATGACACACTGCTAAGCAAGATACAAATCTGTACTACTCGTAGGAGGTGAGTTAATGAAAAAAATACAGCATCACGTAATATATTATAATTATAAGAACCCAGTAGAATATGAGAGTTAATTGCTGGACTCAGAGCTGATATCATGCAAAAATATTCTAAGTTTACTGATTCTTTGTTTTGAAACGGAATTGTTTTTAACTTGAATTTGCTGCATTCCCGATGAGTACCCTGATCATTCTCAGACATTTTTTCTTGAAATACATAAATTTCAGTCAAAATCACATATACTAGAGGTATGACAAGAAAATCTCAGTGAGTAGAATTCAAGTAATTGTTCAAGTTCAAACAATATTTTAAAAAGAGAATGTACTGCCAAGTCACTTGTGCTAACTGTATTGATTATATGATTGTATTGATAATTGATTGAGAATATAAACTACAATTGGCAGAAGTGGAATTAATAGAGGAAGGAACATAGAAAGTGTTCCCTTATTAAGAACAGAACAGTTTCTAGTATTTGTTACTTAAAAAAAATTTAATTAAAGGGTTTACACTTTATCATGCACAGTAAAGAACTGACGGGCATTATTATGATGTGAAATGCTTCATTCTCCAGCAGAGTTTAATTTAGAGCTGCAACAAAGAGGAGCAAAGGGAAACGAAGCAGCTGAGATGTTGCAGCCACGTGGTTCAGGCTTGAGGTCCTTTTGCAAAAGCGGTTGGAGGGGGCGATGCAAGGACCACGGCTGCCCGGGGAGTCCCCTTTCCCGAAATTGTCTTGGGCAGAAGTGTTTATGGACAGCCATCCCTCTGCAGGTGGCCACACAAGCTCTCACCACCCCGTGAGGGTGTGCAGCCCCATCGAGGCTGGCCAAGTGATCCTAGAGCACAGCACCGGCCTGGGGTGTCTACCGTCACCCGCTGGACGTGTGGACAGAGCCACAGCTCTGACAGTCCACAGCCCAAAACAGACATGTGTGCCCTGCCCATTTGTGGTCTTCATTTCCCTTTTCACAGCTGCCTGCACATTCAGAAGCAGCTCAGAAAAGCAGTGGCTTTCAGTTAGGAAAGTCGCTAGTCACAAACACTTTCTGAGAAGGAGCCGAGAATAGGAGGTGGAGGTGAACGTACCAGTCGTCCACCCAAGGTGGGCAGCCTGGTCCCGGGTCTCAGACAGGACCCCACCCCCCCCGGCAGAGGGACCCAGCTCCCTTGCTGGTTCTCCCGCATGTGGTGGCCAGTGCTGTTCCAGAAGAAAGTTTCCGGGGTCCCAGCAAACCCCTGTTTTCAACCACTCCTTACCCTCTGTGCCCTCTGCCATAGATTAATAGGATTCTACTGTGTTACTGAGCTGTATGCATTGACAGTCTGTCAATTCATCTTATGTCTACTGTAGTTCACATCACATTATCTTTCTCTTCAATCAGAGTAGGCTCCTCGATGGCAGAAGAACAGGCTTCCCTCATAATCTTACACTCACCATGTGTTATATTTTCCTTGCCAGAGTAGGTATCAACACATGGGAAGAAAGAAGGAAGGGAAGAAGGAAAGAAAGGAGGAAGAGAGGGAGGGAAGGACGAAGGGAGCGATGAAGGGAAAGGAGGACGAAGGGAGGGAGAAAGGGAAAAAAGGAGGGGAGGAAGGAAGGGAAGGGAAGGAGGGAGGAAGGAAGCTGTGTTTGGGAAGGACCCCTTGGACTCTTGGAGCAGGGCCCTGGCAGGACCCATCACCGGGGAGGAAATGAGGCAGGTTTTTCACCATCAAGACAGTGCCAGTGCTGGGGGCTCCGTGGTCCAGGGCCAGCATCACTGGTGTGACTTTCATCAAAGCCAGTAGCAGTGGGCAGTCTGGGCTCCCCAGGAGTCTCTAGGATGCCTAATAGCCTTGAATTAATGTTGTTTTTTGGTCCAGGTCACTGCAGCAGATTCTGCTCTTTATAATTGACTATAATTTGTAAGTAAAAACCAGAACCAGTTGAGAGGTAGAACCCAAAACATCTCAGTGTCCAGGTGTCCCCATATGTCCTCACTGCAATGTTCAGGGTCCCCTTCCTTCTCGTCAAAGCCCCAACTTTCATGTAAGATCACTGGAGAGGGTATGAATTCAACCAGCTTTCTCACTGGTTCCAACTTTGGGCTTGGTTGTGGCGCCCTCAGCCCCGAAGCAGTTGGACAATGGGGGGTCTATGAGCCTAGACAAAGGCCCTGGTTCGCAGGACCCTTCCAGCCCCAGACTTGACATTCTGAGCTCATGACTGTCCTTCCATCTCCCAGTACAGCCATAAGCAGCCAGCCTACTCCCTATGCCCCACTGCCTGCCATGTCGTCCTGTGACATGGCCTTGTCCTCGGTATCACCTTACTGCGGGGACCCCAACCAGCATTTACGTAGACCTTTCATTACTGGGGCCCTTCGGCTGCTGGGTTCCATCCTTAATAGTATCAGGTCATAAATCAGGTCAAGACCCCAAGACGATCAACCAGCACCACATTCTCTTTCTTCATGATCTGGGACCCGCAAAACCAGACATGTGTGCCTGTGTTCAAGCCCCATAGTCTGTTAGAGCAGAAAAGGAATTCCCTAAGCACATTTAGGGTGCCCATGGGGACAAGTCTGACACAACGGCCTCATGCTGAATGTGCCAGCTTCTGACTAAGGCCCTGGGGATCCCGTTCACCCGTACACACTTCATCCAAGGAGCAGCACGTGAGCCCCAGGTGAGGCTTCCGTGCTGAGTCAGCCCGTTTACTCAGTCTAGAGAGGAAGGGCAAGAGGGGAGGTCACGTTCCAGGTGTCTCCCCTTTCGGGCAGGTCCAAGTTCAGGGTGCCTCTCTCTGGGAAAGAGGTCCTGAGGAGCCCTGAGACCAGCAATCTTGAAAGTCCCCAAGAGAAAGAGCTTTCCATTCCTGGAGTTTCAGTACCAAACGGACAGGGGAATTGCTAAAATGAGAAAGAAGGAGTGTCACTCACCTGATCTGACCCAGGTGGCCCTAACTCTTTCAAGCCACGATGCCAAATTTAAATCTTCCCAAGGTCCCCAAAGATAAACATTGCCAGTTTGAGTGGAAAAGCTTTGAAGCTTGGAGTTAGGCCTGCAGTTTGTAATCCTGCCGTGCGTGATGGAGACTGAGTTTCCCGCCGGTGCTTCTTCCAGGAGGATAAAGCGAAGCTACTGTTTTCCATCAAAATTCCCTGTCAGTTCCTGTCCATTGAGGGATCCTGCGTTTCTCTCCTCCGCAAGTCTGTTTCACTCTTCTGAGCGGTCTTTTAAAAAGAAACATACTGTCCTCATTATAATCTCCACAAATAGAGTTTGGCTTTCCTTTTAATTTATTTATTTTTCATACATTGGGTCTCAGGGGGTGGACCTCACATCCATGCCTGTCCTTTCCAGCAGGGCTTTGAGGCTGTCGTTGGCTGAGAGTCAACACGAAAAAGAGCGTCTTAAAAATTTGTTCACATCCATTTATGAAAGGGAAGGATGAAAGTGTTGAGTGAAGTGTTGCCGTCATTGGAAGGCATGCGATTTCACCTGTTTTAAATCTGCAGTATTTGTCACGACTCGAAAGCTAGAGATCTGATGGTTCTTCCAGGGTTTTGCTCATCAACACGCACACGGACGCGTCTCAGGGCTCCCACTTTCTTCTTTCATATAGACTTTCCTCTTCACACTTAAAATAGAAATGCATTTTCTCTGAGAAAGCGCTGACAGCAAGACTTGCTTTCTCAAGGCAGGAAAGGTGCTTGCCCCCAGGCTGTGAGCAGCACGGCACAGAGGGACACGCGGCTAAGCCCGTGGGCCGGCTTTCATGGCTTCCTGGGTTCTCTGCATTTGAAACAGGCCTGCCAGCCCCCGGGAAGGGGAGTGGGCAGCACGCTCCACAGGGTGAAACTTCAAAACGACGCTGTTAACACGGAGCCAGAGTTCTGGGCGCCCCGCAGGAGACCTCACAGGTGTTTGTTAAGGAAATAAATCTTCGTGACCATCAGACTGCTGCCATCCGTGTTTCCCTACCTGGGGGAGGAAAAAACTCAAAGAAAACCAAAGAATATTATGCTGTTTTGTCATATTGAATTATCTTATGAATAAGCATCACTGAACATAAAAATTACATTCTTTTATAATACGTTGCATTAATAGTGTGACTAACATCTCTGTGAGATGACCTCTTCACACACGTCAAAGAAACAACTTGCTTAGACTTTGTTTTCTTCATGGGGAGGCCTTGGTCGTAAGCCAGTGGTGACGCTGCCCTTCATTCTGATGCATCACATTTAATGCCAGGGACACCAGATTAACCTGCAACAGAGATTTTTTTCCCCTCTGATCAAGACACTCTACAAGATTTAAACAAAAGGGAGTTTAATTGTTGTCTTTTAAGCCATGTGGGAGGTACAGATGTGCCCATGAAGAAATATTCATGGAACTGCTGCTCTTCTGGCTGGTTTGTCCTCTCCACCCACTGTGCATGGGGAGGGAGCAAACTCACGCACAGCTATGCATAGGTGGTGGATAGAAAGGGCGTGGAAAAGACATTGTTCAGAAACCAGCCACTTGGATGTTCTAGAACATGGATTGGCCAAGAAAGTGATGATAGAGATGATGTTGTGTGCTTGCCAGAGGGCGAAGAGCCATGCATAGGACATTCCTGGAGGCATGGCCTCCGCCACCCCCACAACACTGCACTGGGCAATGAGATGAGACGACCTGGGGTTGGGGCTCTTTGTCACAACAGCAAACACACTGCAATAGAGATTCACCTCTCTGGGCAAAGAACCACAGCAAGCTGACTGTGGGGTGGGGATGGACAGCACTGTCCCCCAGCCACGGATCCTCTGAAAGCTAGGTCCATTCGGAACCAGCCAGAGGAGAGTCAGACTTCTCCCTAGGGCCTCCCAACACCAGCCTTCTTCAGAAGGCTACGTGACGACCTGAGCTGCCCCAGGCAGAGTTGGGCTGCAAGACCAGGTGCCAGGGCCACAGCAGGAAGGTACAGGAAAGGAATAGGAAAGATGCAAAGACTTACATTTCATTCTCTTTTACTAAAACCTAATATATTAATTATATATTTTCCATGTAATGCAATAGCTAATATATATAAGAAAACTTACAGAAAATAAGAAGCAATTTGTAACCAATAATTGGGGTTGAAGGTTCCAGGTCTTGTACAGCATTTCCTATGGATCTTCTGGATTCTGTTGCCTCCCTCCCCACCTGTCCCTGCCCTCAAGCATCGCCATCTTGAGGAACGGTGCCAACTTTCACTCCGACCTGAACTTTCAGGTCATCCTGAGGTTCTTTTCCTCTGTCCCCCACTTCTGTCCCATCGACGAGGCTTCTGCTACCTGCCTCCTAGCCTGGCCCCATCTTTATGGCAAGAAATTACAACACCACATGAGGATATAGATCTTGGACTGCATACCGGGTGAACAGAGGTCCAGGAAGATGGTCTTAACAGGTCTCATGGGATGTGTGGTCCATGTTGAGAATAAGGTGTGGATGGCTCTGCTGTGTCCTGAGAGGCTTCTTGCAAAAATTAAGTAAGTAAGAGTTAAAATCTCTTGGTGTAGTTTGACAAATATTTTGAAATTCATAATGTAGATCCAAAACTTATTGCAAACTGCACAACATTCTATGGCAGATATTTATTGTTGGCATTTCCTAAGTAGAACTCTTCGTCTGGTGGGCCACGAGATTTACAGATGCACCTTCCACATCTCTCTCTGTTGGGGGCTGAATAAACCTGATGAATATCCACATGCAGTGGAATTCTGTGATCTGAGGACACTGTTAAGTCCACGTGTCCCCCAAATCTCCGAAAACATGAATGAAGTCAAGTCACCACATTTCTCAAGTCCTGTATGTAGTGCAGTATGTTTCTAGCTTCATTTTGCCTTGAGATTGTATAACCTGAGACTATCATTCTTCATAGATATTTTCCATGTATTATACCAGAATTCATAGTAAAGCAGTAAAGCAGTGATCAGAACAAACCAAAAAAGTTGTGTTTAATTTCTTTGATCAAGCATGACATTTTCTCTGGCCTCATGCAGAGTGTGGTCTGTTGTTTTGTTGTTTATTTTTATGACTTTCCTTAAATCCGCTCTTATTTTCTGAAACATCTTATCTGGCTCAAGCTCTACAAAAATGCAGCAGAGCCATTTGGGTTCCCACCTTGTCAAGCCTTGGCACCAACCGTTTGTCAAGAGAAAACCTAAGATGTCTGGTGTGGGACTGTATTAAAAACAAGTATGGTGATGGAGAAGAACCTTCTCCTGGCATTCAGGCGGCCTGTGGAGTGCAGGGGGGGTGAGGAGGGGCTGAGGCCTGTTTCTGAACGCACCGCGTGCTTTGTGGCGAGAACCGTACTGTGCTGTCCCCCAAGCTGACCTTGCTCAGGCACCTGGTGGCAGGCCCGCCCCGCCCGTGCAGAGCTGGGCCAGACTTGCTTCCAGCCAGGGCAGGACTCCATGACCGATAAGCACACAGGGGTGCTCAGCCGTGCACATGCTTCTGTGTCCACGAGCGTCCACTAGTTTACCTCTGACTAGAGTCAGTGCTGAGCATCACACACAGAAGTAAGGTGGCTCAGCATCCTCTGTCAGGGCACTAAAATCAAGAAATAGTGCTTTTTACTTGGAAATAGCATTTGCAAAGACTCAACACACTCTATGGATAGGATAGACCATACAACAATACGGAGTGAAGTGAGCGTGTGAGGGGAAAGGCCCAGTCACCTTTCTGTCAGGGGCGAGGAGAGGAGGGAGGCAGAGGAAACCTCCAGGTGGAGGTAGTTAGCAAATCACCCATCGAAGAGTGGTGGATGGCCCAGGACATGCTTCGGAAGGGGCCTCCTGAACGCCGTCCTTCAGCCGTCACCGTGAGTGCGGCCCCGAGCCCCACTCCGCCTGGTCGCCGGCCCACAGCCCCTGCCCCGCCTGCTCGCATCCGAAACACACGTCCACTGCTGCGTCTGCTGCGTTTCAGGTCTGCTGCCTGTCTCCTCCCTGCCCGCCAGGGCCACTCAACCTGAGACTTGTGGCAGGAAGGGAGTTTTGCCACGTGAGTGAGCTTTGCCATGGCTGCAAGGGGGGTTTCCTCTCCTCTTGCTAAGTACAAGCAAAAGTTACCTTACGTTGGTGGCGCCTATTTAATAATTCATCCCACTTAAAATTCCGAGTGCTTTGCTAGACATTCGTGGGGCCATGGAACTCTTCAGAGGCCTCAGGACTGTGGAAGCTCTGCGGGGCCCGTGAAGGGCGCACTCACTCCTGCAGGCCGCCGGCGGTCTGGGCTCCTGGCGAGCTCCTGGCATCCTGCCCGGCCCGACGGCGGGCTCGGACCATGAAGAAGCCTTTTTGAAGAATGTACCCGAAATGAGCAACAATGATCCCAAGCCATAGGGTCACATTGTCTCCAGAGATGGGGAGAGAAATGGCCTCATGTCCCTTCCCTGATGTTCCAGAAGCTAGGGCCGCTGCCCGCTACGTTAACATAGAAGCATTTTAATCACGTTTACGGTGTTAACGACCTAGCACAAGGTGGTCTTTCTGAAAGAACAACAACATTCGACCTGTGTTTATATGAGCATTTGTTTTTCCACAGGTAATTTGTGCTCAAATAGAATTTCATGCAGCGTTTAGGTTTTTTTCTTTATTAGTCCTCTACAGCTTGGTCCCTTCATAGCGATTCCATATTACTTATGTTTCTAGTTCAGTAGTTTCTCTGAGATCCCAGATATGCCCTACAGAAGGAATAATAAAACTAAGTAAAATTTTATTACCGGGGAAAATGCCCATGGCTGTAAAAGTCTTTTTATAGTGGTAATGTTTGGTTTTAATATTTAATAAGCATAAACCACCATAAAGAAACATAACATTATGTTCAATCCCTTGAAGGATGGTGAGATTTGAAATTGTACAGGTGAAGTCTTATCTGATGTAACTAAAAAGGCTTTGGATGTACTTCAAACTTAGATCCAGAATCCAGATGTCGCCGAGCACCAGGGAAACCTAGAGCTTAATAAAAAGTTCATCAACCACACGTTCCCCAGAAACGAAAAGTCAAGGATTTGCACATATGGGGCAGTGACTCACTTTTCTAACATCTAAGAATGAAGTCAGATAATGATTTGTTGATAAAATAAATCTAAGCCACAGGTAAATGGCTTGTGTGCCTCTAAATTGAATTGGAATAAATGATTATATTTTTAAAAAATGAGTCACTAACCGCTGCTGAAGTCCTTTGAAGAATACTTAGCAAGTGATGATCAGTGTGAGGCCATTGTTCATAAGTAACAAATGCCATTCCCATAATTATACTGTAGGGCCTAATGTCAATCTCTAGGTTTCCGAAAATGGTGAAAAATTCAGTCTTAACCTAGTCAGAAAAGAGAGGTCAAAGGTTACTTATTTCTACTTTGAAAGGATGTCCTTTTCTTGACTTTTACAGCTGTCAAATGACATAGATTTATAGCAATCAATTTCAGCACCCCCAGGGTTCAAGTGTTTGTTGATATATATATATATTTTTTTATTTCTTTTGGTCATGATCTGTGCGGGTCTCCAGCTCTTGTGGAAAACGCTAACTAGACACAGAAATGCCAGGGCTGAGGGGTGGGGAGTGGAAACAGGTTGAAATTAAGAAAAAACAAATCCATGTATCAACTGAAACGAAGTTAATTTTGGGATAGTTGAAAAGTATGGGAAAGGTAGCTTTGTCGCCAGAACACCAAACTAGAAGAAAACTGTTAAAATGGGATCACTTGGTGCAAAATGGATGGGGTTCTTAATGCCTATTTGTAATTACGTGGGCAAAATAGGAGTAATTGTACTATTTTATTAAGTTTGTTATCTGATTATATCAATCCATCCCATAAAAGACAACAATTGCATAACCATGGGAATCCAGGTATATTTTTCACTGCCATTCATCAGACTGATGCATACATACATGCTGACCGATACACTGGAATCCTTCAGGAAAGTTCCTGGGAGTTGGTCCAAGGCAGAGCTGGGGAGAGGGGGCACAATGCCTTTCTGAGGACCTAAAGCTACTGTGCACAGTACAAGTGCCACTTGTACACATGTGTCCTTTATCTCAAATAAATTAATCTTTTTTTTTTTTTTTTTTAAGATTTTATTTATTTATTTGACACAGAGAGAGATCACAAGTAGGCAGAGAGGCAGGCAGAGAGACAGGGAGAGGAGGAAGCAGGCTCCCTGCTGAGCAGAGAGCCCGATGCGGGCCTTGATCCCAGGACGCTGAGATCATGACCTGAGCTGAAGGCAGAGGCTTTAACCCACTGAGCCACCCAGGAGCCCACAAATAAATTAATCTTTAAAAAATAGTAACTTTGAACAAATAGCCTATTTGGTAGTAATCCCAGAACTAACAACTATTTCCTTAGCAAATAGACAAAATGTTCTAACTGTCCTCAGTCCAGGTGACCAACCCCACGTGAGCTCAGCTGAATAGGACTCAAGGAGACTCTCAGAAAGAAGGAAAGCCAGGACCCGCTGGGAGGGCCAGCCATGGTTGGAGAGGTGGACTCTATGCATCTGTGCTCACTGAAATGCTGATGGGTACAGCAAACAGGAGTGTTTGGAAGCCTCCTCCAACCTGTATTATGTTCTTGTCACACCTATAAAGCTGATAACACACCAAATTCTGTCCTTTGGATCCTGGCCTGAAGGGTGCTTCATGTGTTGGAAGTTTTATGAAATTATTTTATTCCAGACATATTGGATTGCCATAATTTCAACTCACCTCTATGATGTTGAATTGACCTGAAAATTTATGTACTATTTGATGTTTAGTAGCATAAGCAACATTAAGCTAATTTAATTGTTTTAACTGGGTAATGAAATAGTCCATAAAAAGGATTATGGTTCCATATAAAGGCATTGCTTTGCATTTCAAGCTGTATTTTTCTTGCAGTTTTCTAAGGTTTATTTAAGGCAAAGACCATCAAAATTTAGTGAGACAAGAGGAAACAGAAGATATCTGTTAAAATGTCAGTTCCTTCTCCTGGGCATCTGATTCAAAAAATGGGGCCCAAACTTTGGAGTGTTAAGATGATTCCCAAATAATTTTGATGTGGGTGCTCCATGGACAACACTTGGAGAAATAGTTTTACAAACCATACATTTTATCATTTAAAATTTTTCACGAGGAAAAAGTAATCCCATCCATTTGTGTTGACACTAGCAAAGATTATTTCAAAATCGTCTGAGTATCACTATTGGCATTATTTGGCCTTCCCACAGTAACAGGGAAGAGGAAAGAGTGGTCAGGACACTGTATGTGGCCATCCACTGTGATTGGATCCTAGTATCATCCTTTATGAGCTAAACAGCCTCCGACCATTTTTGAAACAGCAATTTAAGTGTGCCTACCCATGCACAGTGGGCAAAGCAAGAGAATCCATGACGTCAGATAATGAGCATTGAACAAGCTGTCTGTGCATATAAGATATTTAACATCTAGCACAGAGGACAAGGTTAAGAAACATTAGTTACTGTTATTATTATTCACTGCTAATTACTACATCTAACACATTTCAGTAGATGGTAAAGTGTCTTATTTGATGAGGCAAATTATCCAGAAAAAGGCATTATAGCCACAATCTAAGCTGATGCAATTTAATGAAATTAAGAACTAATGACTTTATGTTTGCTCTTAAATTTGCTCACATGGCTTAGTGGAAAGAGCAGTGTTCTATCTTGAACCTTAAATTTATGGTTATTTTTGCAAGTCTTTTCTTTAATGCCATCCTCAGCAAAATATTGTCAACAATAGAGCAAGGAAAATAACACATTTGCTCCCAGAATTGTTGGGAGTTTCGCTAATGCAATGTTTCTGAATGCAGCTGGAAAAGTCTAGGACATGCTAATATTAAGGGGTGTCATATCTCACCAGGAATCTCACCACATTGAAGAAGCCATGGCTGAGCTTTCTTTATATCCCCAATGATTTAACTCTGCTGCTGTTGTCACAGGAGTTTGGTTCTTTTTCTGGACAGAAGAAAACCACAGTTTGCTCATTTTAGATAGGAGTATAAATACACTTACTCTTTGAGTTTTTGTATAAGCCTCTATGGAACATCAAACAGTAATCTGAGTCTGAAAGTCACAGGACAGGCTGGGCAAGAATCATCACTGAAAGATTGACCCTTTGGGAGGCAGCTGCTCAAAAGGGTTAGGATCAAGGTTCGAATTGTGCTTAACCTCTTATGTGATGGCGCAGCAAGTCAATTCAGTCATAAACATGTTTATGTGATTCCCAGATGGATGACAGCAAAAGAACATATGTGCATCTATATATTTGTCTATATACACCTAGCTGGCTTGCTGGATGGCTGGCTGGATAGATGGATGGATGGATAGATAGATAGATGGATGGATAGATAGATAGATAGATAGATAGATAGATAGATAGATAGATAGATAGATAGATAGATAGATAGTCTGAAGTGTTGGTTAAACAGTGACTTCTGAGAAGTCTCACATTTTTTTCTGAACATAATAAATGTTATGGATATTAACTATTTTTAAGCCAATCTGAATTTATTTTGTAATTCTTATTCCTATTCTGCATATAAAGAAGCTAATTATTATGATATTTTAACATGGAATCATAATGCCAGATTTGGAGGCATTTACTCATTGTATTTAGAATTGGGTCATTTACTCACAGACATACATGCACACAGACACACAGATTCACACGGACACACACAAACACACATTATTCCCTGTCCCCCACTCCCATTGTCTATGATATTTCCAGGAAGACGAAGACACGGGGGGCCTTTGGGAGGGAGGTGACCAACATATTGCACTGACAAGTCTCTCATGAGGTGGCCTCCTTACACATGCGTTGTGTGTCTCAGGACACTTGTCCATGATGTTTCCTTACTGAGGTCCATCAGTGCTCCGTGCTGCCAACAATGCCACCACCTTCACGCCCATGCTGCCCTTTCTGCTTATCTCACCCCACCCTCTCAACCGTGATCACTTAGAGCTCATCAAGGCACACAGCATTTCTATAGGATATTGAGTTAACACACTGGCATAGGCCAAATTTTGTAAACATGCTCAAATATGGTGTGTATTGTGCCACTGTTGACTGCTGTATATGCATATATATCGACTATGTGAAGTTCCTTAAAAATTTTGTTCAAATCTCTCATATCCTCTCAATCTTATGCCCCTTCCATACCTCTAGTTCCTATGTCTTCTAAAACTTCCCTATTTTTTTGCCTTTTCATAAGAAAAGCGTGTCAACCTTCCCTACCATGATTATGGAGTTCTCTATTTTTATATAATTTACTTTTGTCAATTTTCACTCTGTGTAATTGCAGCTACATTATTCACTGCTACACTTGCCCTGTGCTGAAACTTTCATCGCTATCATGTGATCCTCTTCACTTTTGTCAAGGACTTTTGCTTTTTAACCTCATGATCATGAAAAAAAGTGAAGGAAATATCCATCATCTAGATCTGTAAGTTACATTTTGACATGAGAATTAGAAATACACTTCATTAAGGGACAAAGAGACCCAAGGACAATCCTCGCATGCAAGGAAGATATGTGTGATGCAGGCGGAACTACTACCATTCAAAAAAATAAAAAATAAAATTGTAAATATTTTGTAAAATATAGACTAGAAAATATAGGTATTTATTCAAATAATTTGTATTTTCCAAAAAAAATAAATAAAACTTGGATTCTATAAAAATAATTTGAAAAATTCTACAAAAAATGTAATAGGCTGAATTTTTTGTAAAAGAAGCTAAATGAACTAAGAAAAAAAACTAAGTAAAATGGAAATTAAAGAGTATACACTAATATTAGGGTCGTTATAGTCCTAAATCAACACTATAAGAAAGAGAATCAGTGCTGTGGATGGCAAGCTTCAGAAAATAGAATTAAATCGCAAAGTGAATAAAATTCTCAAAGAGGAATTGGACATGTAAAGAACAGAAAGAGAGACCAAAATATTCATAAAATGTATTCCAAAAGAGGCTAGAAGAATAAAGCAAAAAAAAAAAAAAGGCCTTAAATTGATAGTCTAGAAGAAAACTTTTCTGAGCTGAAAAGAAGACAAGAATTTGCATTTTATTTCCGAAGAACAACAACCAAATGCATAGTCAAGTGAAAGTATAGACTTTGGTAGAGGCAAATTCGGACAAGATTGTTTTCTCTTTTTTTTATTATTATTATTTTTTGTTATGTTATGTTAGTCACCATCCTGTACATCATCAGTTTTTGATGTCGTGTTCTGTGACTCACTGTTTACATATAGCACCCAGTGCTCCATGCAAAATGTACCCTCCTTAATACTCATCAACCCCACTCCCCTCTAAAACCCCCAGTTTTCTTATTTCAAAGACTATGTGAGAAAAAGAATCACAATGATTGTGAAAACCAATCTGCTTCTTGAGTTTATTTAGACACAATTTGAATCACACCTGAAATGTACAGCAAGTAAAGAGTAAAGAGGGCATAAGATATGATGAACACTGGTTGTTATTCAACTAATGAATCATTGAACACTATATCAAAACCTAATGATGTACTATACCTTGGCTAATTAAATTTAAACTTAAAAAATAATTTAAAAATTTAAAAAAGAAGTAATTACAACAACTGAAGTCCCCTTGCATATTATAATTAGAAATAGTAATCAAAAATAACATAAGAATGATTAAAAAAAACAACTGATTATACAAAGGACAAAATGCAGAGACTTCATATAGCAAGATTCATATATCTTAAATACCATAACTTGTATAAAATTTGTCTATATTTCCTCTGTCTGTTTTACTTAATTCTGTATAATGTATCTAGGTTTATCTATGTTGCTGCAAGTGCCAGGATGTTTCCTTTCTTAAAAACCTGAATTTTATATATAGATATATATATATATGATACCATATTAATATAAAATCCATACATGTATAATATAAAACTATATAAAACATATGAGTTTATTAATTTTGTCAGATTATATATTGTATGAATTACATAAAAATATAAAATATTATGTACATATGTATATAAAACACCTATTTCATTTTTCTGTCATTGGACTTTTAGGTTGTTTTCATGTCTTGGTTATTATAAATAACATTTGCAATAAATACAGGGTGAAGATATCTCTTCAAGATACTGATTTTGTTTCCTTCAGATATACTCCCAGAGGTAGGACTACTGGATCATATGGTAGTTCTATTTTTTAATATTGTGAGGATCATCCCTACTGTTTTCCACAGTGGCTACACCAATTCACATTCCTGCCAATGGTGTGCAAGGGTTCCCTTTTCCCCACATCTCATGAACAATTGCCATCTTTTGTTTTTGTTTTGTTTTGTTTTGATTTGTTTTGTTTCTGTTTTATAATAGCCATTCTATCTACTGATTTGCATTTCCCATACATTGAGCATATTTTCATACATTATTTGGCAATTTATATTTCTTATTTTGAGAAATATCAAATACTGTAAAAGTCTACTTATATGTGGGATCTAAAATAGTCAACTTTATAGAAGCAAAGAGCAGAATGGTGGTTGACAGAGCCTGGGGTGGGGGGAAAATGGGAGGAGGTATTATAAAGAGGTACAAAGTTTCACTTATGAAATGTGAGTAAGACCTAGAGATCCAACATATAACATAGTGCCCATAGTAAACAATGCTGTATTGTACCTGAAAATCTTGCTAAGAGGACAGATCATATGTCAAAAGCTCTTATCACACAAATGATTTTCAAATAAATAAGTGGACAGGAAGGAACCTTTGCAGGCAGTGGACAGATTTATGGCAGAGATTATAGTCATGGTTTTGGAGGGTATACTTACCTCCAAACCCACCACATTGCATACATATAATATGTACACCATTCTGTATGTCAATCCCATCTCCATTAAGTGGTTTAGACAACAATTTTATGTAACATTCACAAAATAAATTTAAAATCTTTTGATTCGTAAACATAACATCTAGTACTTATATATAGATGACCCTATATTGATATGCTTGTATTTATATATCTCTTTTACCTTGCAAAAGTTGTAAAATCCTCCATGATTCAGTGGATTGCATATTCTCTGGTGAAAAAGTATAATAAAACAAAATTAAAAATTAAAATAATTCATTTATATCTTAATATCATTTGATATCAAATTAAACAAGATGTCACTTTAAACCAAATTTGACAGATAATGCATAAATATTTTATTTAAAATAAATTAAGGAACATGCGTACTTGTGAAATGGGAAACATGAAAATGTATCTTTAAATTTTAACCATTACTGTAGACTATATGAGAAGGAAAATTACAATAGTATTTAAATGATATTCTGAACTAAATTTTTTTAAATAAAATCATTTTTTATTATGTAACAGATGAAATGGTTTCATAAAAGAGAAAATTACCAACGTCATTAACTGTATTATTACAAAAGGAGTCCATGGATCCCAAATGTTTGGGAAACCCTAGGCTAGAAATGTTTCAGAAATTCAAGCTTTTCTCATATTTACTTAGTGGACAAATCTCCATTCCTCTTACTATAATTCAATTTAGATAACAGGCTCCTGCTAGAAAAGGTATGAGTGGTCACTAATATGGGACAAATACCAGGTAGAGAGGATTTTAGAAAGATACTTGGGGAGGGTCGGTGGTCCCCCTGCATCCTCTTACCACTTGGTCCCCTGATGTGCCTTCTCTTCTGGCTCCAGGGGATGGAAGGCTGCTGAACACATCCATCTCCCATGTAGAGAGATAACCTCTACATTGAAATTTAAGATTTCATGAAAAATCCTCTCTTGCCTAAATGAATCCAGCCATTGTTTTTTCACCATTGTCTGAAATTTTCTAGCTTTACTTCTGAGAATATGAAGTAAAAATCCTGACACCGTAAGTACAGACACATTATCACGATCATCGGGGAAGGCAGACACCTCTGTTGGAAGCCGTGTTGGCATCCCCTAACTCAGGACCACGTCACCCGAACAAGTGGAAACAAGTCCTGTCATGTGACTGAGCATTATTCTCAGGGGACCAGCTGGTGAGGTGGCAGGAGGCTTGGAAATGGAGGTCGGGCAGCCCAAGGGCAGGTGAACTTCACAACATGGCCTAAGGGCATTCAGCCTAAAATGAGTACTTTCAGCCTCATAATGCTTTCGATGTTGGAAGTCAAACAAAAGTTAGGTATTAACCTTAACTGGATCCTTCACAGATAAAACTTCAGAGATACACTCGGATGACAAGTTTTGTGATTTAAAGATTGGTAATAGGGCGCCTGGGTGGCTCAGTGGGTTAAAGCCTCTGCTTTCGGCTCAGGTCATGATCTCAGGGTCCTGGGATCGAGGCCCGCATCGGGCTCCCTGCTCGGCGGGGAGCCTGCTTCCCCCTCTCTCTCTCTGCCTGCCTCTCTGCCTCCTTGTGATCTCTCTCCCTCTGTGAAATAAATAAATAAAATCTTTAAAAAAAAAAAGATTGGTAATAACATCACTCTCTTCATTGTTTTTAGATATTTTATTGATTGATTGATTTTATATTTTTTATTATGTCATGTCACCATACAGTATGTCACTAGTTTTCGATGTAGCGCTCCCTGATTCATTGTTTGCATGTAACACCCAGTGCTCCATGCGATACATGCCCTCCTTCATACCCACCACCAGGCTCACCCATCCCCTCTTCCCCTCCCCTCTAAAACCCTCAGTTTATTTCCCGGAGTCCACAGTCTCTCATGGTTCATCTCCACCTTTGATTCCCCACCTTCTCCTAATGTCCTCCATGCTATTCCTTACGTTCCACAAATAAGTGAAACCATATGATGATCAGCTTACTCTGTTTGATTTATCTCATGCAGCATAATCTCCTCCAGTCCCGTCCATGTTGATACACAAAAGTTGGGTATTCATCCTTTCTGATGGCTGTGTACTATTCCATTGTATATATGGACAACATCTTCTTTACCCATTTTAATTTGTTATTTTAACTCAATTTCAGTTTTGCAGTTGGGATGGTTTGGGAGACCCTTCTCTCCAGTTTGGTGTTAGCCAAAGACTAACACTTTATGAGGGTGTGATCATCCTGAAATGCTTTTTTTTTTTCCCTCTAGGATGTAGTCTTTCTTGTGAGAACTTCACCACCTTGGGACCCATTGTCTTCCATTTTTAGAATTGGGCCACGTCCTGGACAAGGAGGGTTATTTTGGTTAACATCCCTTTGTCCATGAGTGTGTTGTAGCCACACAAGCACAGACGTGAAATGCTCTTGACATGCTGACCTAACTCCCGTGTGGTTGTGTGCTAAAGCCACTCCCAAGTTGCTTCACACGTAAAACCTCATGATTAGGAAAGTTCAACCTTCATTCATGACTGATAATTGTAAAATTTGTACAGATTTCTCTCAAAATGGCCCCATGCTGCACATTTACAAGTTATTTTCCCATAGGTGTGCCTAGTAACCTTTTATTTATTTATTTATTTATTATGTATTTATGTATGTATTTATTTATTATTTATTTATTTGTTTATTTATATTTTATTTTTTCAGTGATCCAAGAGTCATTGTTTATGCATCACACCCAGTGCTCCATGCAGTATGTGCCCTCCTTAATAACCACCACCAGACTCACCCATCCCCCCACTCCACTCCCCTCCATAACCCTCAGTTTGTTTCTCAGAGTCCACAGTCTCTCATGGTTCATCTCCCCTTCTGATTTACCCCAATTCACTTTTCCTTTCCTTCTCCTAAAGTCCTCCATGTTATTCCTTATGTTCCACAAGTAAGTGAAACCATATGATAATTGACTTTCTCTGCTTGACTTATTTCACTCAGCAGATCTCCTCCAGACCCGTCCATGTGGATACAAAAGTTGGGTATTCATCCTTTCTGATGGCTGTGTAATATTCCATTGTGTATATGGACCACATGTTCTTTATCCCTTCGTCTGTTGAAGGGCACTTTGGCTCTTTCCACAGTTTGGCGATTGTGGATATTGCTGCTATGAACATTGGGGTACATATGGCCCTTCTTTTCATTACATCTGTATCTTTGGGGTAAATACCCAGTAGTGCAATTACAGGGTCATAGGGTAGCTCTATTTTTAATATTTTGAGGAATCCCCACACTATTTTCCAAAGTGGCTGCACCAACTTGCATTCCTACCAACAGTGAAAGAGGGTTCCCCTTTCTCCACATCCTCTCCAGCACTTGTTTCCTGTCCTGTTGATTTGGGCTATTCTAACTGGTATTAATCTATTTTTTAAACAACGTTTGCTCAGTTGTTGACACGTAGACACAAGATTTGGTCTTGTCTTAATGTTGCAGGTCCCAACCCAGGATTCCCACCATGTTTGGGGGATACACTCCCAATCCTTCTCCCAGGAAACGGAGCTGGGGTTAGGGGAGGATCATTTACCAACTCTTCAGTCTCAGGCCCATACCCACACTTGATTGCCTGCTTGGTGGCAACAGTGTGGGACCCTGTTTCTCATTTCTCCTTTTCCATTGAGCCCAGTGGTAAGCTTTACCAGTAAAGGGTGCTGGAAAGACATTGAAGGAGGAAGGGGCCCTTGTCCCTCTTCTGGGGTGTTCTTTCTGGGCATGCCCTGCAGCAGACACTATGTCTGCTGGCCAGACTTGCTGTAGTTCTGAGGCTCAGCACTTCCTGCCAATGACTCCGCATGACACCAGATTATAAACCCCCACTGAGCATCCCACTCAGCAAACACTCCCCCATCCTTCCAGCCACAGACACACCCTCTGCCACAAGGTCTGGATCCTGCTCAAGGATGGGGCTCTTGAAGACTTGTCCCTTGACAGTGCTCCATGATCAACCCTACACTCCTATATTCTTTAAGGTTCTCTCTTGCCCTTACTAGTCTTACCCCCATGACTTCTGTATTCAGCAGAGCCAATAAACCTTTATCCTAAACATCCCCTGCTCACATATCCATGTGGTTCTTACCTCCCTACTGGGCCGTGAGGGACGTGGGCCTCCAGAGCCCTGTGGAACATCAGGACTCCAATACGAGTCCACAGGTCCCTCACCATTCGATTAAATCTCAGTGGCCTCAAAAAGCATCATCTGACTGTAAAATATAAACTAAATTCATATGTTGGGGGCTTCCTGGGCCTTACAACTAATGGACTAACCTCTGAAATGAGTGAAAGAAATAGGAACATATTGTTGCTTTATCCAAATAGAAAATAGAAAAAATCTTAACTGTTAAATAAAAAGCCAGTAAAAGATATCGTGGTGCCTTATTTTCTCAAAAGGATGATGAGTTGCCTTATGTGTCCCAAACGAGTTTAGATAAACGTCCAGATTGAGCATAGAACACCACTGCACCTCTCTGCTACGACGCTAGGAAAAAACAGCAACAACAAAACACCTTAATGCTGTAGAGCGAAAAAATGTTCAGCGTGTAAGATTTCCCTTTGGGACAAAATTTCACAACTTCATCCAAAAAAGTCAGCACTGTTGAAGTTTTATAAGGTCACAGAAGCAGAAAGAGGCCATGCTAAACAAGTAGTAAAGAAACATGCTGTCACTTTCAAGCTTTCACTTAATACTGCATTGGAAAAGAAAAAAAAATTAACAGTTTCTTTCAGAACCAAAAATTCCTTAGGGAATGAATGTCTTAAAAAGAAAAGAGAATTTCCGATGTTATTGGAAAGAGATCGTTCGGTGTGAAAATGGGAATATGGGAAAATGGCAAAGACGAAGTTAGTGACTTCATCCTAACAGGACACTTGTTGGCTAAGGATTCTGGCCGAATCACATGTCCTCTGCCTGCCGTGCCCACAGCGCACTGTGAGCTGCCTGCTCCCTGGGGTCGCTCCTCTGGGTTGCTCGGCCCCGGTGGAGCTCAGTGTGTCCCTGTCTGGGTTCTCTGTCTCCTTACTTGGAAGTGCCAGCTTCCCTGGCTTTTCTTTTGTACTCCAGATTTGACAGCATTTGATCCTGGGACCCAGGCAGGGGGAGGAGGACTCGCTACCACTGAACTTGAATGGAATCCAAATAACCTCTACCCCAGTTAAAAACTCAGCTAGATTATGAACTTCAGAAAGTATTTTTAAACAATTCACCCATTTAATGAGTCCTGCTTAGGGCCATTCTTAATTCAGAGCCATTCCTTACAATTCCGCCCTCGGGTTATGGGACGGCATAGGCTTTATCCCAACTCTGACATCAAATGTAGTTATGGTCACGTCATACGTGGGTTAGCAATGTCAGTGTTTTGTCCCAGTGGTGACGAAGAAAAAGATAGCAGGTCTCCTCGAGTCCTTTCCGAAGATTTGTGCTCATCTGTGTATCAAGAGCAGAGCCCCACAGAAAAACACACAGGCTAAATGGTCCTGGTCCTGTTTGGAATTCCCTAAACAAATTGTCTCGCCTACAAAGGGGCGGCGATGTGTTCTTGTCTGGGCAACTGTTCTCTGCCGGGCCAGACTCTCCCAGAGCTCACTGTCGGGCTCCAACTGAGTGATCTATGCCCGGTCTGTGCTTCCCCCAAACTCACTGGGATCTCCAGCCACCAACCATTTATTATCCTGAAGCCGTCTTTTCGGAGGCGTTCTGTGGTGAGCTAACTAGGAAGAGCCCCTCCATTTCGGCGAGGGAGCCCCAGACCAGTTCCCATTGTCAGAAGCTGCAGGGGACGAAAATACTTGGCATGGCCTCGCACTCTGCTTGGGAAAGTGCTCCCCATCCCAGCGCAGGAAACAATGTCGGAACAGCGAGCCTTCCCCTCTGCAGCGATGTGTGCGCAGGTTCATAAAGGGCCGAGGTCTCACAGCACAGATGACAGAGTCGCCGGGGAAACGGATTCCCGGGGAGCATTCATTTGAGGGAATTTCAATAGGGCCCAAGGTGGCTTGTTCCAAAATGTGTAATTTTCTGTGTCTGCCTCACCCCAGTTCCCAGTGTAATGACATTGTTTCCATACACATGGCGAGGCCCAAAGAAGTGATGTGCAAGCAGATTTGTCTAGGGATCAAGTGAAATGTTTGAGAAAATGACGTCCTTGGCGAGAGTGTGTTCTGAGACCCGTTAATCCATCTCCACGGCGGGAATGTGTGCAAGCGTGTCAGTGGGGTGCCCGGGACTCGCGGATGGTTGTGTGGTCAAAGATTGTGTAACATCGGAGAAACACTGAGGCACAGACAGATTTCAAGGGATCACATTCAGTTACCTGGGTGCTTATCCATGAGTATCACAAAACTAAATTATCTCAGCATCTCTTGCTCTATAAGTAACCATTTCAATGCACCTGTAATTATTCTTCTAACGTGCACCTGCACCACATCTCATTACAAATTGAGTGCTTTTGCTGGAGGCCGTTGTAGAGGAAACCACAAGGAAACCACTCTGCACAGCTTGGACCTCATGGTGGACCTCTGTCCTGAGCCCCTCTACCTCCCAGAAGGCCACGTGGATTTGCACAAACCCTACCGTTTCAACCTGCAGCAGTGACCGTGTCTGCTTTCATAGCTGTTGTACAGTTACTGTCCGTGAAGTAGGTCATTGGAAGAAGAGTATCCGACCCCCCCACAGGCACCTCCCCCGCCGGCCATGTAATTGTCAGATCCCACGGTCCAGTTCGCAGCTTCGTCTGAGACCCAGGTTGGCGGGGCTGGAGAAGGAAGGGGATGCCGGGCCTCTAACCCCCCTAAAGCCAGGGCCCATCCCCTGCTCCCCCGGGCCCCTGCCTGAGTAGCTAGCAGGCTCCGCCTAAGATGCCCACCCAGGAACCTGCAGCTGCCTTCTGGCTGGCGGCCCCTCTCCTGTGTGCAGGGAATCCTGTGTGTGCAGCAGAGGCAGGGACAGGAGGGGGGGGACTGAGAACAAGCTGTGTATATTCACACATTTTAAAGAAGACATCTTCTCTACTTTTTCCCATCTTCATAATTGTTACATTATCCTGTCTGTGTGAAAACTGAAAAAAAAACAACAACTTGGAAACTAATTCTGGGTTGATGATCATATTTCTCCATGCACAGATTTTCCAGGGTTTAAATTGTATTCGAACACAGAAAAAATTGTAGCATCATCTTTAATGCTGAGTTCACGTTTGATATTTTGTCAAGGCGATTTGCTCTTAATGTTTCACAACGTCCCCTAACGTGACTGTTCCTATCAATCAGCTTAAAGGACGGCAATTTTGCGATCACTTTGGTTTCAAAAGATAAGATATAGCAGTCAATGAAAATTTGTTTTCATTTTTTTCAATGGAAATTCTTTAAAAATGATGAGTCATATATAAGGAAGACCTTTCATTGGCTTTCTTGCGGTATAATTTAAAAAAGTCAAAGTTTATATGGAATAAATCCTATATGAAGTAGTTTTAGAAAAGAATGCACTGCCTTGGAAAAACTTGGACTGTTAAAAATTATTTAAAATAATTAACAGGAAGGACGAAGGATGAGCTAATGCGTCCATGCTGGAACGTGGATACAGCACAGCCTCCATACAGTGCTCGCCTGTAAAATGGTAATTAACCTTTTACCACAAGGTGATGCTTGCTGCTCAGGGCTCTTATGAAAATGGGCACAGTCCCTCCTAACCCTTACTGTATTCACCTGGAAATTGGAGGATACAGGTGAGATCCTGTGCAACGCCCCTTGGATTTCTAGAACATGCCATGTTTCCGTGACTGCAGGGTTCGCCCTTCATGCATTTTCTGGGTCATCTGGACAGGAGCAAGCCTCCCTTCGTCTCTGATCTGGGTCCTGACTGCTTATCTAGCAAGCAGTCACAAACTCTGCAGGGAATTGTGGCTCAGGCCTTCCAAGTAGAACTACACACAGAATGTTTTATTTGAATCAGATTTTCAAAACAAATCCGATATTGCCAGGATTCTCGTCTGACCTCTATTGATTTCAAGTACCAGTCAGAGAACGAATGGGGGTCATCCTACGGTTTGTTCCTAGACTTCACTCGACAAGCCACCCTCGTTCTGTGCAGATTCTGTATTTGCAAATTTGCGTACTCACTAAGTTATTTTTAACTCCCGAATCAATACCCATGGGGCCTTCTGATCATTTGCAGACGTGAGCCCGAGCCGAGCAGGGAGAATGCCCAACTTGCATCTCCCCAGCTGAGGATGGTTTTGGCTGCCATACTCCGGATGTTTCTTTGTAGCCTTTTTACCACAAGTCCTCCAGATTTTTAAGTGAATGAATTGACAGTATGTATGTAGTAAGTTGTCCTCAAAGAGAAACACACTTAAAACAAAGTTGCGTATTGGTTGGTTGACAACAGTACTGTGATCAGAGGCTGGCGGGAACCTAGCCTGTTTCCCTAGGGGCAGTGGTTCGGCATTTGCCGAGTCAGCGTCCACGGGGACACGATGGTGGGTCACCCCCACGAGACAGGGAAACCTACCAGAGTCGTTTAGCCTCCCCCTTTCCTGTCCCCTCCACTTTCTCTCCCTCTTCCCCTCTATGTGATCCTGGCGACAGGGTCTCCAGGGATTCGAACCATGTCTAACACATAGTAGGTGCTTGATAGTAGCTTCACCAAATAAAACTACAAATCACTCCTCTGTTCTACATTCTAAAATCATAGAAAGGGATGATGTGAACTTTTGTTTTTTATTTTGTTTTTAAGATTTTATTTATTTATTTGATGGAGAGAGAGATCACAAGTAGGCAGAGAGGCAGGCAGAGAGAGGAGGAAGCAGGCTCCCCGCTGAGCAGAGAGCCTGATGCGGGCCTCGATCCCAGGACCCTGAGATCATGACCTGAGCTGAAGGCAGAGGCTTTAACTCACTGAGCCACCCAGGCGCCCTGTCATTTGAAATTCACTTCTTCCCGTGTTAGGAAGGCTGGTTTCTGTTTTGTGCTGCTCTGTCCACTGGCGTTTGCTTGGCCAGCTGCATGTACCATCTAATGACTGGCAGTTTCTGACAGATGAGACCATGCACCTGGGTTACTTATGAACCGGAGATGTGGAATCTACTGAAACGCACTTCCATGGTTTTAGGAATTATTTCGAACTCGATCCTTTGTCACTTTAGGATTTTTAAATCATGTTTAGTACATAACCAAGAAGCCATTCAGAAAAGGAAGAACCAGGAAGAAAAACAAAAGATGCTTCACTCTCTATCTGAACTTGGCCCCTTAAATAATTTGAGTGGAAAAGTTTAGAGCAAGAAATCACTTTGTTATCTCTGAAAGAGTTTTAAAATAATCATACTTTCCTTTCACGTAGCATAGGCTTGGCAGTTCCCGTGGCACCTCTGGGTTCAGTTCCTGATGTGGTGTAAGAAGTGTGGCCTGAAAAAGATGACCCATCCCTGTGATGTGGAATTCACCCCGAAAAAGCAATGTTGCTGGCAAGTTCTAAATAGTCAAATGCAGAAAACAAACAAACAAATAAAACACAAGTGAGACCAAGGCTGATCGGTCCTTCTTTGACATAACACAAGCACACGATGATCTCTTAACCCGTTTGCCCATCTCCCTGTGGGCGCTCTGCAACAAATAATAACACTGAGTTACGTTAACAATGTGTTTTATGCAAAGGCATCATTTTGTTTCTTAATACAAGCCTTTTGTGACCAAAATATGACTATCCTGATCCATTTGGGCAGCTATAACTGAATAGCACAGACTGGGTAACCTATAAACGAAAGGAAGGTATTTCTCACAGTTGAAGATCTTGGGAAGCCCACGATGGAGGCTATGGCAGATTTGACAGAGAGCGCTCGGAGTGTGAGCCCCTTCCTGGTTTGTAGATATGGTCTTCTGGCCGTGTCCTCAGGCAGGGGGAGGAGGGGAGAGCTCTCTGGGTCTCTTCTCCAAGGACAGGAATTCCACTCACCAGGGCTCCGCCCCCATGGCCCAATCACCCCCCAAGCTCCACCTCCAAATACCATCACATGAGGAGTTAGGGTTCAACATATGAATTTTGAGAGGTACAGACATTCAGTCTATAGCAGTAATGTTTGGGGACCATCGCTTGAAGAAGTTTAAAAATAATGTCTCAAACCAGTTTGATGGACAGTTTCCTTTATGGGATGCGTTGGTTATAAAAACTTGGCTCTTGTCCCCAAAAGGGGACATTTCTGAAAGATTGTCCAAGCCCCAGAGCCTCCACTAGGTTGACCAAGACCTTCACTGGGCTGCATGGAAACTCACCTTCTCTGCCCACCCAGTCCTGTTGCCTGCCCCCGCACTCCACAGCCATGGACCCCCAAGAGCACCCCCAATTACCCCTTGAGGTATAACTTCTATCTAATTACATGGATCTGTGCCCAACTCCATCCTGTCCAGGGACCTGGACCCACTGACATTCCTTCTAAAACATAAACCTGATTTTTGTTTCTCTTTTAGCCAGTTAAAGCTTTTGTCAAAACACTGACCCTTTCTCAAATTTTAGGTCAGTTAGTTGTCGTAAACCCTTAGTTCTATGACAGTGACACCAAAATTTTGTTTTGGGAGATTATGTAACTTTTTCTTATTTCTGGGTGGGAGCAACATCCTTCTAGTTGTCTGTCTCCTAAGCAGAAGCTAGAAGTCACTGATACAATCCTAAAATGTTACAACAAAAGGGAAGGAACGACTTGTCCTACCAGATACACAGAGTACAACAGTGACACTTACCACGGACGGAAACACACAGGGAAGAGTCAGTGGACACAGGAAGACAGACACCGCCAGGGATGAGTCGGAGGGCTTCCCCGTTCCAAAGCACCAGTGAAAAAGAACGACCAGTTACTAAATGTCACTAAAGGATGAACAACTAGCCACCTGTCATTTGAAAAGCTATATGAATGTCTTAAATCATTAGTAAATCTAAATCACAACTAACTCTTGTATGCAGAAAGCCAATCTGAAATAAATGCAAACAAAATGTTATCATAGGGTTAAGAAGCTTTCTTAAGTCACAAGAGGAAAATATAAGAAATTAGATCAATATTAAAAATTCCTCTATGACAACATATTTTTTAAAGATTTTATTTATTTATTTGACACAGAGAGAGAGATTACAAGTAGGCAGAGAGGCAGGCAGAGGGAATGAGGAGGAAGAAGGCTCCCTGCAGAGCAGAGAGCCCAATGTGGGCCTCGATCCCAGGACCCTGAGATCATGACCTGAGCCGAAGGCAGAGGCTTTAACCCACTGAGCCACCCAGGCACCCCATGACAAGATATTTTTAATAAGGTTAAATTCATTGGAGAAAATTAGAGAAGCACTGAAAGTCACAGAAGAGTAAGACTTGGAAAGCATCTCGACTAATTGTGTACTCCCGGTAAGGAAATATGCACCCCCAAGAAATGGACAAAGGACGCATTGTAGGAAATTTGCAAAAAAAGAAGATACATATGATCAATGCAGGTATGGAAGGAAAGCCAGCCTCACGAGCAAGCGAAGACACAAGTTGAAGTAGCAATGGGTTTATTCTTCCCTTGTCATGTTGGAAAAAGAAGTGTTGTTGACCACATGGAGTGTGCTAAGAAGCAGCTGTCCCCAACCCCACTGTACTGGGGAAATCTGGTCATTGGGGCACCTCAGGGGGCGCAGGGCGTCTTCATCCCCTTGCTTGGCTAAAACTGTGCAATTGCTGGGAGATGGCGTGTCCTGCACCCAGCCGATGCTGGACCTGGCCGTGTGCATCCTCTGGCCAGTGACATGTGGGCTGGTGTGACAGGGCAGTTAAACAGGCACCCTGATGAAATCCCAGAGGAGAGCGAGCCCAGGCAGCCATGACCCCTGAATCTTGGTCTCAGGAACAAAGACATTGAGGTGAACATGAACCCAGCTGAGCCCAGCCTGGACTTGTCCAAGCACTGCCAGCCGGGGTAGGCGTGAGAGCAGGGGAGGCGTGGGTGTGATGCAGGGGAGGTGTGGACGTGAGTGCAGGGAAGGTGGGGGCATGAGGCCCCGGACTTCTGCGGTTGTCTGGTTCCCGATAATGTTGCAGGACTGACTACTCCAGCTGCTCTGGAAATATTCTGGCAGATTCTATTAAAGTTAAAATTGCACATTCCCTATAATCCAGTAATTCCTTTCTGGCTATCTTACAGAAAGAGTAGTATCTGTACTAACTGGGAAAAAAATTTAAATAAGATGATTGAATAGTCATAGGAGAAGGGTAAATGCAGGCTAATATATTCGTAAGATGAAAGGATACATGAGGTGCATGTTAGGAATATGGAAAGATCTTTGAAAACACATCACTGCATGCAAAAAACAAACTGCAGACCCATAAATACGGTGTAATGCTGTTTGTGTTTAAAAAATGCAAATCAATACTCTAAATTTTTAATGAATGTGTGTTTAAAAGCATTAAAAATCATGTGGAAAGATACAAATCTCTAGTAGTATTTATATGTGGAGAAAGGTAGAATGGCCCATATTTTGGGGAGAGATCAGAGAAAAAGGAAAATTTTACCAGTGTTCTGATTTCTCCAAAGATAATATTCATATATTAATTATTTAAGTACATATATTCTGTGTGAATGTGTGTGTGTAGAAAACTGGAAATAATTATGTCCAAAAACTGCACTGTTTTATTTTCTGAGGTAGAAACTCAGATGGTAGATAGATGATAGATAGGCAGATAGAAAGATCGATAGACAGATGATGGATAGATGATAGATAGTAACTAGCTAGATAGAGAAAAAGATGATAGATAGATAGATAGATAGATAGATAGATAGATAGATAGATAGATAGATAGATAGAAAAATAGAAAATAGATAGACGGATGATGGACAGATGATGGGTGGGTTGTAATCTCTGGCCTGTGACATTTCTCCCACAACAGCACGTCTTGAAGTGAGGAAGTCAAGAGAGCAGGGACCAGTAATTCTTTTTAGGAGTGAATACGTGTGATCCAGGATGGCTTGGGAGCGGCATGCTTGCTTGCTTACAGAACCCTCCAGACAGAGTAAGAGAAGGGTGATGTGGGCAGAACTGCTGGAGAGACACTCCTGTTGAGAAGAGGGGCCAGGGGTCTGGAGCACACTGAGGGCTTGGCCACCGGAAGTCTGCCTTTGTAAGGGGAGCAGAAGGGGCAGGAGTAGAGGAGCCACCCTCTAGAAGCGTTCTCTTCCCGGGGAGCTCCAGGCAGCGGCTGAGACTGGCCACCCACGTGCAGGCAGGAGGGACACAGGGGTTCCCAGGAAGGACCCCAGGGCCCCACACTACCCTGAGCCTGGGGGGAGACATGCTCTCCCTGGCATTTCTGGGTCCCCCGCTGTCAGAGCAACCCCTGCCGCAGCCGCGCTGGGAACAGAAAGTGGTACTTGGAGCGAAGGATGAGGCACACCCTCTTATTTGCTGGTGTTTAACACTAATGAGAACTAGTATTATAACTGTTACTAGCCGACGCTATTTCTATAAGTATGAGACATTAAATTAATGCATACTTTGATTCATTATGATTATACAGTATTAACAACTATTAAATAATACTAAACCATTTCTAGTTTTCTACTATTTACTCTAGAAAAGCTTGTCAATGGCCTTTTCAAATCCAAAATATAGCCCCTTCTTTCTCCTCAACATTTATGTTCCAGGTTAGAGACAGGTGGCATTCCCTTCTGTCCCAGATTATGGAAATGTGGCCCTTTTTGTTTTGTTCTATTTTCATAACATAACTTTTGCATACTTCACTTTTTTCCTCTAATTTATTAGGATAAAAGTTTTGGGGGAGAGAATACATTCCCCATGAAAGTCACAAATTGGAAATTTTTGAACATTTAATAAATATTTTCATGCTTATTATGCTTATATGTTCAAGAGCAAGGGAAAAGTTCAATGACATTAGTTAAATACTGTGTTACATGGCTTAATCCTAACTTACTTAGCAATTTCTGGCATGTCATTTTATTCAAGTCCTTCAAGAGACCAAGCTGCTTACCAGTGCTTGGAAAGAGACAGATTAGAAAATATTACGTGCTGTGATATTTATGCCGTAGGGGTAACATATTATATACTCTCTGTGCCATTTTATTCAGAGGTAGACTGGTTCAGCTCAAATTCAGATTCAAGTCACTTGAGATATGCAAGAGTCTGGGCTAAGTGTTTTCCCATGAAGGAAGCACTCCATAAAGATCCAGTCGTGATACTGTGACCTCAAATTCACAGTCCCTCGAAGATAACCCCAAACAAGTATGCCCAGAAAGGCTTCGGAGGATCTGTTCTCATGATGTCAAGCTTTCAGTTTGGGGGAAAAGTCATCTCCATCACAGCACCATTGGAATGGGGGCCATCCCGCTGTCTACTCTGGGCTTTCAGAGGCATCCATCTGGCCTCCACAGGACAGGAAAAGCCAAGGCAGTGATCCTGGCATGAGGTCCCCTTGAACACAACCATGTTGGAATGATCGGGAAAAAAATTCTTAACTCTAATTTGGATTACAGTCACAGTCAACCTTCCACCCAAACATGTCAGAGGCTTATTTTGAGTGAAATTAATTATTCAAAGATGACTGTTTTCCTACATAGTTATTTAATTCTGCAAACTAGGATGGGGTGAAAATTCGGAAAATATTTTGTCCCAATGGAAGAACTGCATTCCATCCAAATAAAACATATGGTCTAATGACAGCCTGAATCTTACAGCATTTCCATTTTAATTTCTAAAAGTGTCAAAAAAAAAGTCAGTGTGCTTTAATGAAATAAAAGTCAGTGAAGATCTTTTTCCCAAGGTCTTACAGTAAAACACAGGGATGAAACCGTACGTGGAGCCTCTTTTCCATCCCGACTCCAGGGCTAGAAAAGATCTGCCCTTGATCGTGAGGTTTTAGACATGAAAGACTTTGAATCTCTCCAAGCCCAAGATGAGCACAGAATACTAATGCGGACCCACGTGACGCAGTAGAGAAGTAGATCCTTTATTTTAAACTGTTAGTGGCCCATGTTTCTCCAGCTCCATAATACAAGTCTACGAGAGAGAGAGCTACGTCTGCACCAGGCAGTGATTATTAAAATACGCCACGGTGTGTGTCTAATTCCCTGCTCACTGAGGGAACATGTCCTCCCCCTGTAACAACACATTTACTCAAACGCTGACTTCAAAGCATGTTACGGTGTCATGAGAGAGACATCTCTGGCCTTTTTGCTTGAATGTAATGAGCCTGGTTGTGCCATGACCCTCCCGACGTTCTCGAACTCAGTCCTACGCAGGTAAAGACTAGGGAGAGGGAATGAGGAAATGATTTGGGGCTGGAGCCCACAGCCCCGGGCAATGCACACACCCTGAAAATGCCCTGAACTTCCCCAGGGTCCTTCCAGTTTGGCCTTCCAAGTTAGACCTTTCGGGTGTGGGTCATTCTGCAAGGAGCAATCGTGGGGGGTGTGGCTTCGGTGGATTCAGTCTGCCGCTCAGGGAATGTGTTTGGCAATTTTTTTCTCCTGACAGCACAGCTTGATGGAGCCCAGAACCAAACTCACTATCTTCTTGGCCCACGGGCTCCTTGACTTCCATGTTGGATGAATGCGTATAATCAGCAGTCACTCAAGATGAGAGTCTGAGCCCCTCAATCCCTCAACCCCTCCTCTCCCCCCGAGCAGAGGCTCTGCCCGGGGTCATCCCTCCCTCCTCAGCGCTCTGCTGGAGTCCTGCCCTCCCTCTGCCCTTCCCGCTCAGCCCCCCCTGCAGGCGCCTCCCGCATGGGTCTTCCTCGGTCCCTGTACCCCCAACATCAACATGTTTAGCTGTCCCACGTGTAGGACCCTCTTTGGAGCCCCTACAAGGAAGCCTCCTAAAACCTGGAGTTTCTGGGCTCCCTTCCATGACAGCCTGGCATGTATGCTGTGCTCCAGTCAAAGGATTTACCAACCATAAGTCATCTCAGAGCCTACTCAGGGTAGGCACTTTCCCAAACACTTTCCCTGCGAGCCCCCTGGGGTGGGGAAGGGTCAGAGCATTAAAACTCTCGGAGAAACACACACTTTGTACACGCCGCCTCTGAGAGATCTCATCCGGTTCACGCCTCCCCCTCCTCCTGACACAACCTCTCTATTTCTGGACTTACTGAATTGGACGAGGCGAGTGGAACTGTGGCCGTGAGTGGTGGATGGTGACCAAGAGCAGGTGACGGGGTCCCCACCAGCACCTGGTTCTGCCTCCCTCCCAATCAGTTAGGTGAGGTACTATTCTTTTATACTTCAGAAGCGTGAATCTCAAATCCTTTAGGCCATTTTACTCTCCTATAAAAGATACTGAAATCTCCCTTCATCTCACAATATTCTTTTTTTTATAAAGATTTTTATTTATTTATTTGACAGAGAGAGAGATCAAAGGTAGGCAGATACATAGGCAGAGAGAGGAGGAAGCAGGCTCCCCTCTGAGCGGAGATCCCAATGCGGGGCTCGATCCCAGGACCCTGAGATCATGACCTGAGCCAAAGGCAGAGGCTTGAACCCACGGAGCCACCCAGGCGCCCGATCTCACAATATTCTTAGAAACAAAAAATTGAGTTTCTGAAGATCCACAGTAGCAGACATGATGCTTTAGAAAACTCTCAGATATAATTTTATTAGCAATGGGGAAATGGAAATCAAACTCATGTCCTGAATCTGTGCTTAGGACATTAATTTTTTTTCTAATTATAAATATTCATTGTTGAAAACTCAGAAATACAAAAAATCTATAAGACAAATATTAATTTTTACTCGTAGTCTCTCTACCCAGAGAGTTGCAACATTTTGAGGGATATTTTCTTCTCTCCCCGTTCACATATATTTTCAAAATAGATTTTAAATCATACTTTATGTAGATTTTCATCTAATATTATATTGTAATCCTATTACAGGGATATCAAAGCTATTTAATATTCTCTCCTTTTAATACCCATATAACATTCCATATTATGGATGTAAGACTGGTTTATGTAACCATTACTACTGTGTTGGTCATATGTTTATTATTAAAATATTGAATATCTTTGTCTTTAATTCTATTTTTTCTTTTTCTATTATCATGTTCAGGTAGTCAACCTATAGTGAATCATACTTTTTGATTCAGTGTCCAACCATTCATCAGTTGCATATCACACCCAGTGCCCATCGTATCACATGCCCTCCTTAATGCCCATCCCCCATTACCCCATCCCCTCACCCTCTTCCCTTCTTTTTTTTTTTAAGATTTTTATTTATTTGACAGAGAGAGACACAGTGAGAAAGAGAACACGAGCAGGGGGAGTGGGAGAGGGAGAAGCAGGCTTCCCCACTGAGCAGGGAGTCTGATGCGGGACTCGATCCCAGGACCCTGAGCTCATGACCTGAGCTGAAGGCAGAGGCTTAACTGAACCATCAAGGCGCCCCTCATCCTCCTCCCTTCTTTAACCCTTAGTTTGTTTCCCGGAGTCCAGAGTCTCTCACGGTTTGTTTCCTTCTTTGATTTCTCCCCATTCATTATTATTATCATCACTATTATCCTTCCTTCCCCTGTGGTCCTCCATGCTATTCCTTATGTTCCACATCTGAATGAAACCACATGATACTTGTATTTCTTTGCTTGACCTATTCATTTAGCATAATCCCCTCCAATTCCATCCATCTTGGTGAAAATGGTGGGCATTCATCCTTTCTGATGGCTGCATAATATTCCATTGTATATATGGACCACATCTTCTTTATCCATTCATCTGTTGAAGGGCATCTCGGCTCTTTCCACAGTTTGGTGATTGTGGCCATTGCTACTATGAACATTGGGGTACATATGGCCCTTCTTTTCACTACATCTGTATCTTTCAGGTAAATACCTAGTAGTGCTATTGCTGGGTGGTACAGTAGCTCTATTTTTAACATCTTGAGGAACCTCCATACTATTTTCCAAAGTGAGTGTACCAGCTTGCATTCCCACCAACAGTGTAAGAGAATTTCAGGATATTTATTCACTTATATTCCGTATCATCCATATCTAGTACTAAAACCCTCTACATAAAACATACACACAATGAATTAACATAAAAATAAAAATTGGATCAGAATTCACAAAATTGCACAACAAACCTGTATGTGATGGATGGTGGATGTTGAACACATAGTCCTTGATTAAATAAATTTTAGGTGACAAACATGAATAACGAAAATGAGCAGCATTTTTAACAGTCTTTCAGAAAACTTAGAATACTGTGATTAAGAACAAAGACACATTAACTCCTCAATCAAACAGATGGTTGTCATGTCTGTTGACATTTCAAGGTCACTTCCAACAACACGCCGGCAGGGTGGTGGCTTGTTCCCAGGTCTTCAGATATCGGAGAACACTGTGAACCCAGAAATGGAAGTGAATTGAGTGGTGCCTGAGTGTTAATTTTATTTAATAAAAAGCAAAAACAAAAACAAAAACTCATGAGCCATGTAAGGTCCCAACAAAACCACACATTCCGTCGCTGTTACGACAGAGTCTGTAACTCTGTGGTCAGCTGTTCCTGGACCTAATAATGCTCAAGAATCCAGCGTTTTCTGCTGTATCCACCCACTACCAAAGTGAGCATGGGCTAGCAGGTGGAACGGCCAGGAACGGTTGTCTGGGAACCAGGCCACATGCGAAGCCACGGATGCCAGGAGCCAGGCTGCAGCCGCTCTCCTAAGACAGAATCTGACTGTGACGGCAGCGTCAGGACGGCACGTAACCCCCAGTACCCCACCTCCATCAGCAAGTGGAGGTGGCGGTGATAAGAGCCAGGCTGTTGCCGCACAAAGGCGTGATTTGGATTTCAGAGTTAGCACGTGAGAACCATTGATAAAAGCCAATGTGCGAACACATGGTTGAATGCTATCTGAGAAAGAGCATGGCTGTAATCCTGAGCGCTTGTAGTCGCAGGATCCAGGGTAACTAAATGCACCTTTCTGTGTTTGTTTGTTTGTTTCCTTCCAAGGATTTATTTCCATTTTACTTGGTTAAAAGATTTGATCCTGATGACCTGTTTAGCTGCTATTTTTATTTTAAGGCACATTCCTTTGGTTTTCTTTAAAAATAGAAAATATCACTAAAATCTCATTTAGGAATAATAAGATTCCCCTGCCATAGAGTTGGAACATTTGATCTGAGTATCTACAAAGTAGTTTTTAAATGAATTCAGTCAGTGTGCAATTATATTATTGTTATGTTTTCCACATTTCACCACATTTTACCAAAACTTGTAGACAATGGTATTAGAGCCAATGAAAAGACACCACACAGCTCTGTCTGTTGCAAAATTCAAGTTGATATCTTATTTCTCTAGATTATTAAATAGATTAATAAAAATAATCACATCGCCATAGGAAAAAAAAATACAAAATCACTCCAAACATCAGTGAACCTTGTTCGAAATGTTGGGTTGATATTCTTGTTCAAACCAAGAAAGTTCATACAAAGGAATATAATTTCCTGAAGTCTGCTGTTCAGTTGACTTGGGAAATCCGTGAAAATATCCTTTGTGAAAAAGGCATGGAGCTCCCCTCAGCTTATTGCTTTTCACATTGTTCCAATAGCAGGAAAGTGCGGACAGCTCTCTTGAGGATGACTCAGGTGAGCCAAATGACTTTCGAAAACTAGAGATAAAGTACTTTTTTTGACACAGACAGAGGTAGAGACACACATGCACACACACACACATAATCCCTCCTTGTCCGCATCTACAATGACATTTTCTGATTACAAGTTGGATTTGTGCAGTCATTTCATTCCGATGCAGAGATAAATTCTGTATTAAGGGAAGTTTGACACTGCATTTACTATAAATGTAGTTTGCTTTCTATTAAGTATGTTTACCTGTGCTCTTATCATCCTATAATAGTCACGGGGGCATCTGTGATGCCTCTGTAGTTAAGTAAGTGAATTTTTGGTGAAGAAGAACATTCCACAAAACCATGAAGGGTAAAGAAGAACTCACTGTGTTTGAAAGCATAACTGGAACTTGGGACTGGAGAAGCCTACTGTCTCGGAGAGTGGGTCTGGCAGAGGTCGTACTTAATTACGTATTAGGGAAATCCAGGATCCCTTACTGTTGCTACATCAGCTTTGGGGTATGACGCAGAGCATCAGCAGTTCCATTGTCTGTGTTTTTATCTGAAATTTGAAAACCCGGTTGACCTGATTCCCAGGAGGGCTGTGAAGCATTTACTCCGTAACTTTGATCTACTTCAAGAACATGAAAGTACTTGGTTTTAAGTGTGAAATAGGAGATATGTTATCAAAATAATTAGTTACACAAGTTTAGAAATTTTGCAAGTCTCCTTCACCAGATAAAATATCCGCTAAATATTTGACTTGGCTCCTGAGATGAAATATCTCCCTCCGCATCAGCTGTGTCCATCTGATCTTAGTTTTGACTTTCATTTCAATACTAAAGTTAAATCGTGTCAAGTTTTTTTTTTTTTTTCCAATACCGATATCAGTGGAAACCATTCTGTTCTAGGGAATTCCATCTAATTGGGTCAAACTCCTAATTCTCTGTCTAATGGGAAATGCATTTTCTGCCCAAGATTTGTGCAGATCTCTGTGGTTTCTGACTCTGAAGACTTTCTCACTCTAGCCTGGACTCAGCTCAGGCCACACTGCCCGCCAGCCCTCCAAGCTGGGTTTCCTCAGGAAAACCAATCCCGCCAGGAGTTCGTTTGCTTGGAGGCTTTGCCTGGGTCAGGAGGTGGTGGGGCTACGGGGCCATTAGCCGCCCCAGCAGGGTGAACCGCTCTGCACGGGGCCCCATCTCCAGGATTGATGCTGAGCCCTCATCAGCTCATCGTCCTTTCTTCTTCTCTCTTTCCGTCTTCACGTCTCCACTTAATTCCCCCCTGTGGAGGTCTGTTATCTCCTCATTTTCCCCTTTCCTACCACGACAGCCCAGCAAAACGTGGACTGAAAGACGTGGAATTGGAAGGGAGATCACGCCCTTCCTTAGGAGCACAGGGAGCCACAATCAGTGGTTAATTCTAAACAACTCTTACAAGAAGACTAATATTTTAAAATAATTCAGCAATTTATACTTTAAACTGTGACTATAAAAAATGGATTTTAGAAATCCAAATCTAGACTTCTTTCTTTGCTTTGTCCTCAAGGTCATAAGTCCATCGTCAACATTCTGAGTCCACCTGTCCTCTTCATGCTGAGGTACTCACTTCTCCCACTCAGACCTGTGCTTTCTCTCGAAGCTTATTCTGGGGGCTGGCCTGTGGAGGATGTTCTCCCTTGTCCTCTTGAGTCCACCAGGTACAAACAGAGGGGTGGTGTCTTGAAAGATTGTCCCCTAACGGGCCCATTCTCTTCAGGATATGTGGGACTATCTCTGCTGGGGGTGGCCTTTGTGACAATGTAGAGTGGCTTCTGCAAAGATGACCTCATGCTGCCTCCTGCAGACAGTGTGTCCAGTTTACCCTGTCCCTCCAGGCTCCTCCTGCCCCGCCAAGGGGTGAGACCGTCACACATCACTCAGTTATCACACAACCTGAAAAAAACTCACTGACATTATTTCAACGAAAAGAAAATTAAAGAAGAAACCAAAATCATGGAGCCTCAAGAGTGGATAATGTTGACAAGAAACACATACATGCGATGGTCTGATGCAAAACTTCTCTTCACCGTTGGAAGAAAGGTAGGAACCCTCCCTACAGATCGATGGCCCTTCCATTTCATTTATTTAATGTATTTACTTGTTAGGAATGACTTCATGATTGATTAGTGTGATATCTTTTCCCTCTTTTTGTAAATATTTAAGACACCAGCTACTACCAAGGCCCAAGTAAAAATATTAGCTTATATACAATGTCATCTTTCTCTTTTACATTTATTATTTTGTATATATTTTAAAGCACTCCCTGAGGAAATTACTATTGAGATTTAGGTGGGGAAGAAATGTTTCAGGTGTCAAGGTTATAAGAGTGTATTTCCATAAACACTGCAACTGTAGGTAAGATAAAGTTTCTGACAATGCCACTATAGGTCAGCTGGGCTATAACATAGGTCACAGCTTCAAACAATCCCGAAGGGATGTGAGTATCTCTTTCAGTTTCTTTGAGGATTATACTAGATGTTTCATTCAAGGGCACAAAGGGATCATTTAACTGATTGTTTAAGAAAGGCCTAGAGAGCATGGAGTTCTCCGTAGGAAGCTAAGCCCCAGCTTGTTGTAACTGTTCCCCCATGAGGAAAGCCCTTTAAGAAACTTAATCAACACTTTCAGGATTGCCAAGCATATTTATTCAATTAGGGCTTCAGGGCACTAAAAATATACTAATAGGTTGAAATAGTGTGGCTTTCCAAACATAATCTTTTTTTTTTCTTACATGGGCTAAAATTACCCTTAATATTTAACAAATAAATAATAGTGTCTATGTCCACACTCTTTTTTTTTAAAGATTTTATTTATTTATTTCACAGAGGGAGAGAGATAACAAGGAGGCAGAGAGGCAGGCAGAGAGAGGGGGGGAAGCAGGCTCCCTGCTGAGCAGAGAGCCCAATGTGGGCCTCGATCCCAGGACTCTGAGATCATGACCTGAGCCGAAGGCAGAGGCTTTAACCCACTGAGTCACCCAGGTGCCCTATGTCCACACTCTTAGAGAAAAATAATTCTGACACTAAAGATTGCTAAACCATGGAATTCAGAACAAGAAAACCACTTATTGATAAAACTTGATTTAGTGGGAAAGTAAAATAAAAACAACACTGATTCCTAGCCACGTTTCCATCTAACAGAAGGCCCAGAGCTGGTGTGGCTGCGCAGTGATACTCACTGTGTTTCTGTTGTCCATCTTTAGGGTAATGTGAGATCCACTTCTGATCCAAAGCACTTCTGACTTAATGATAGAGCTAACACAGAAATGTTCAGTATGAAACAGATTGCCAGGTGCTTAGCAATAATGTGTTATTTTAAAAGGTGTTCTTGGTTCTAGGGGTGGTTATAGACTAAAGTTAACAAAAAGGAGTCTTTCTTTACCACATTTGTGGGTAGCAGAACAAAGGAAAAAACAAGTAGGGCCACCACTTTGGAAACAGAAAGGTGTTCTTACACCATCTGCTTCCACTAAAACTCCACGCTTTCTAGGAAACTTAGGGCTCCATTTAGAAATGGCAGAACAGGAAAACAGTTTTAAGATAAATTAAACATTTAGTTACTCCAACATGATTTCCAGGAAAATTAATTTTAGATATTTTTTCTATTGTCTTGTTTGTTTCAATGATACAATTGCAATCACAGAGTTTCTAAAGTATTTGAGAATACATGCAAAAAGGTAAAAGAAACAGTTCAACAGAGTCACCAAACACTGGACCAGTTTCAAAAGAAGAAAATTGTACCCACTAAGATTACATACTAGTGAGTTTAATAGAAATGTGGCAAAATTATGGATGGTGAGATATTGGTTACTCTCCATTTCTTAAATTACATGGTGTTCAAATATACAATGAAAATGGGTTAATCAATACCAAATAAGTTTAAAAAAAACCCTAGTTTGAAGTTATATTTCTAACGCGACAGATCACAGAAAAGCTATGGAAACGTCGGAAGTTACTGGAAAGTAAGCTTGGAATGTACTTGTCTTAAGATGTTATTCACTATAAGGAAGTAGATTCTTAGGTAGAGGTGGTTCATAGGTTTCTGACCACCTCAAGGGGGATCATTTGGTATTAATAGTTTAGGGTTTCTTGTTTTCCAGCAACAGAAATGCATTGTACAAAATAAACAAAGGGACTTTATGGTAAAAATTTTGGGAAGATGACTCAGACATTTCACAACCGTCCCACAAGAGTGAAGTGCAGGAACCACAGTCACAAGCTTGTAGCTGAACCTGCCTGGGCTCCTGCACCCATGTGATGAATAACTCCCAACTCATTCCTCAGTCCCTGCATTGCTGGGTGGTTGTGCAAAATACCAGGAGGTGATCCCATTGGCTGAGCTCAGACCATGTGCCTTTCATCTTGCCTTTAGAGACTATCACCAAGAAAGGCAGAAATCACATCTGTCCCCTGTGCATTCGCCATCTTCCCACAAAGACCGCTCATAGTGGAAGGCAGATACTTATCCCCCACAATGTACTATTTTGATTCTGAGTAGTAGGATGGATGTTTGCAGCAAAGCTAACAAGCTTTCACCCCAAATGACCAATCAAAGAACTGTTTAAAGAAGACTTAGTAGATGAAAAATTGATGTAGAACTTACCTGGAATGTTTCCTGGCTGCAACACAGTACTTGTCACATTGCAGTCATGAAATACCATGAGTTGAGCAAAGTGATCCATTGCATATATGATCCAATTGTTGTGTTATAAAAATGGGCTGTGAAGCCACCGACTCAGAAACTAGATTTTCTCACAGGAAGAAAGGGCAAAGACATCATGTATGATGATGCAAGACCTAAGGGAAGAAAGCACGGAGTGAGTCAACAAAAGAAAAACAGGAGATGAGAGGGAAGCAGACAACTGAGCATATGAAAATCTAACCTGGTCTCTATCATAGAGAAACATCCTCACTCATTGAAATTATGCCTGATATTAAATGGGGGCAATTTGAAAAAAAACTCTGTGGCTAGTTCATAATGAATGATATCTGTGAGGAGCACCTTCCTGCAGAGATACAATAAAGACCTGCGAGCATGGGCAGGGGAGATGCCAAGGGGGCCATACACTCAGGCTGGTACTATGGAAAGATATCTTTATAAGAGGAAAAGAAGCAATTCGTCTGCACTGCATTGACACTGGGATATTCCAGGTGCCACATTTTTGGAGATATTTCAAAAGAAATCATCTCATATATAGTCAACTAATGGAAACTATAACAAAATAGAAACCAATAGGAAGTTGAGAAAACTGGAATTATTGTGACTGAAGAAGAGAAAACGGGATTACATGAGTTTTGTTTTGTTTTGTTTTTCCAAAGGCCTGAAGTATTATTCAATAAAAGATTATCATTTCTCTATTTATCTACAGTCCCTTCTTTCTGGAAAATCAAGCCTTCCTGTATGTTCCCATCTGTTTCATTGTTCTCTTTTGTCCTGGTGCTGGTATTTACCATCCAAACTATTATACCCTCGGAATAATTCCTGACATCCAACAGAACAAGTTCTGTCTTATTTCCAAGAGTATCTTGATTATTCTTAGTTCTTTACATTTTTCGTGTTTTAGAATAAGCTTGTCAAGTCCTCCCCAACACACACACACACACACACCCCAAATCTGTTTATATGTAGAAGACAGCTTTCCTATCTTGCTTTATCACTCATATGCTGTGCTTTTTGGTTTTTTTAATCTCAGTGTTGTAATTTGTGTATTTAATGTTTGTAAGTTTGAGTTCATAAATTCCATTTTCCTCAGGGTCCAGTTGGCCACTAAGCTTATCCACTGAGTTATATTAAATTTTAAATATTGTATTTTACAGTTCTAAAATGCCCATCTGAATCACTGTATATATTTTAATTCCTTTTGATGCTCATCTTTCTGTCCATTTTCTGCTATCATCTTTACCTTGTTAATTGCAGTCCTTGATGTACATACTTTAACATCTGGATCACACTGGATCTGCTTTTCTTGGTTATTTTGTCTCTTTGTGGTCAAATAGTTCTTCCGTTTCCTCTGTCTAATGATTTCTAATTGTGTGCAAAAATTGTGGATGAAACATTGCAGAGGCTCAAGTTTATTTTTTGTTTTGTTTTGTTTTTTCCCCAGAGGGAACATTGGATTTGTTCAATCATCAGTTAGATTGCCAGGTGATGACCTGGATCTTGATGAAAAGTAGGTCCAAGCTTTACCACAATGGGTCTGTGTTGGTTTGGCTTTTACCCCGAAGGCATAGGTAGGACTTCAGATTGCATATGTGTGACACATGAACTCCTTTCTTGAGTGCCAGCTCAGTGTTCCCTCCGGCTAGGCATGTTCTAGCAACTCTTCCGGATTGAGATCTCTGCTCAGTCTCCCAGCAGTTGTTCTCTGCTGGGGCTTCTGGAATCTGACTTGCTCATGTGTCGGATAGCCAAAGACCCAAGAATTCTTAAGCAGAATTTTTGAGACCCCTCTCTGAGGTGCTTTTTGTTGTGGTTGTTTGCTTGTTTTATTTTGTTTTGTTTTCTGGTAGCTAACCCCTACAAATCACAGTCACCTTAGCATTCCCATCTGCATACCTTGTCACATTGTCCTGTGAGACTGTCACACTATGCTTGGGCTCTGTCTGCTTCATCAAAGATTTGGAAGATGCCATCAGGGAGAAAACCTCTCAAACGCTATAGCCCTGCCTTGGTTATCATCTGGTGACTGTTGACAGTTGTCTTGTACTTTCTTGGTTTTTATACCTATTGATTGCCACAGAGTAAGTCTAACACCAACTTTTCTGTTTGACTGTAGCTGAAGGTCCACACACTTGTATCAATGTCACCTACATCAGAGATATGCAGAAAACCAGGAAAGACTGAATAACTGTGATTTTGAAAGTTTTTTTTTTTTGATTTTTATTTTTGGTCACACCCAGTGCCAATCAAAAATGCAAAGTATTTTTGGACAAAGTATTCCAACACCAATACACTCCCAAAAAGGCAAACTACGTAAACAAACAACAATTACATGACATCCAAAAGCCAATCATCTCATGAAAGGAAAAATACTGACATTTTAAAAAACATTTTACTTATTTATTTGAGAGGGAGTGGGCGAGAGAGAGAGAGGGAGAGCACAAGCAGGGGAGGGAGAGGAAGAAGCTGAGCACCCACGTCCAAGGTGGCCGACACAAGGCTCAGTACCAGGACCCCGGGATCATGACCCAAGCTGAAGGCAAATGCTCAACTGACTGAGCCAGCCAGGTCCCCCAGAAAAGTACTGACATCTTAAAGGACACTTCATTTTCATTTTTCTCTCATCAAACCATCAGAGCTTATAGGGGTTATAATTCCCATTGGTGATGAAGTTGAAAGAAAACTAGGAAACCCTCATTTGCTGTGGTTCAGTGTAGGAATTAGGGCAACCTAACTCAACTCTGGGGAACAAGCTGAGTGTGACATTTCTCCGATTTCTTCTAAAAATGTGAATACTGCTGTACAAATGACTCCATCTCCAGGAACTTTCCTGAGGAGCTAGTTACACGTGTATTCTAAGCGGTAGCCATAAAAATGTCTGTCTAATTATTATATGTTTGAAAAGGAAGAAACTGGAGACTACTTATTAGAGTAGAGGGTGTAAATGTAAGGTCATTAAGGAAGAATTTAAAGCATGGGAAAATTTCCGTTTGTTAAGTGAAAAACTATAAAATATGTTAATCTATGATCTTGTTTTGAGGAATAAATATGTGTAGATGAATTGTAAGTGATTTTACATTATTCATATAAATACTCCCATTATTTCCATGATTAAGAATCTATTGCTTTTGGGCGCCTGGGTGGCTCAGTGGGTTAAAGCCTCTGCCTTCGGCTCAGGTCATGATCTCAGGGTCCTGGGATCGAGGCCCGCATCGGGCTCTCTGCTCAGCGGGGAGCCTGCTTCCTCCTCTCTCTCTGCCTGCCTCTCTACCTGCTTGTGATCTCTCTCTCTGTGTCAAATAAATAAATAAAATCTTTAAAAAGAAGAATCTATTGCTTTTGAGGTGGAAAATATAATTTAATCTTACAAAAAAAGAAGACTTTCAAATGCTAAGTCATAATATAAATATAAAATTCTCTGAGTTTCGACAAAGAGCATAAAAAGTGTTTTGCTGTTGTTATTGTTAGTAAGAAATCTCTTTAAAGTTGTTTTCTATATATTATCGTACCGGTTAATAATAATAATAATTCTTGTTCTCCTTCTTCTCTTTTCTTTTCTTTTCTTTTTTTCTTTTCTTTTCCTGATAAAGTAAATAGATGCAAATCAAAGAATAATGCAAATGTTCCAAGACTATGATTTATTTAGATAAATTTTTGGTAAACTATTTTTATATTAGTGTTGTAGTTTTGTAACACCACCCATTATTCAGATAAGCTTTTATTAAATTTCCCAAGTATATGATTTTTAAAAGTTTGAAGGCAGTGATAGAACTCTAAAGATTTTGCTCTACTGAAGACAAGTAGCTTAAATCTTGCCTGCTTCCAATTCTGATGGTATTTTTCTAATCCTTGCCTTTACTGCTTAGGTATAAATTTAAACAGTAGCTTAAATTCAAGCCACCAAGGGTTGGGATAAATACATCTTCAGCTGCATGAGATATATGAAAACAGCATGTGAGAATGGACTACAGAAAGTAGTGTCTCTATGAAAAAAATTGACAGAAATTGAGTTTGAGAAGCACACATGGAGATTTTTCTTCTAAGGCCATTTTGATTAATCTAATCCACCACGACAAATTCACAATTCAATATGAGACATAAGGGTGCCTGAAGATGCCCTTTACTATCATCCAGGGGGAAAAATATGTCTAAGTAAGAGATGAAAACATGGCAAGCCTATGTGTGTGATAAAGATCTGAACTGTGGCTAGCGCGATAATGCGCAAGTGACAGCTCACGGGAGAAGATGAGGGCACCCCATGTTCTCCCTGCTCACGGGGACCAGGACAGACCGCAACCAGCTCTACATTAAATATGTTCCCTCCTGTACCAGGGAGGGAACGCACGTTCCCGCACGCTTCTGTCGTATGCCCAAATCAGCACCCGCAGAGACGTACTTATTAAAGAAAAATCATGTTTTCTAAGTAATTATGCCCTTGGGTTTTCTGAAACTATTCCTGGTAGAATATTGTTGAGCTTCCAAGAAGCACAATTTGATACAATTTGTACCAAAAAAATGAAATAAAACAAGAGATAGTTAAAGCAGAGTATGGGGTAAATCTAGATGGACTGAACGAAGGTGCATTATCTTTCTCTTGTTTTCCAGTTGATTAAGCTTGATTTCCTTCAGATGGTGTCTTTTTTTTTTTTAAGATTTTATTTATTTATTTGACACAGAGAGCGAGAGATCACAAGTAGACAGAGAGGCAGGCAGAGAGAGAGGGGGAAGCAGGCTCCCTGCAGAGCAGAGAGCCCGATATGGGCCTCGATCCCAGGACCCTGAGATCATGACCTGAGCCGAAGGCAGAGGCTTTAACCCACTGAGCCACCCAGGCGCCCCAGATGGTTTCAAGTATTTTTTTTTCTCTGAATTTTCTGAAGTCTCCTCAGGTTTCGTCTGTCCACACACCTATCCTCCATCCTATCAGACATCCATCCAGCATTAAATGCCCTCCATTATCAGTCACTGGGTGACATAAGGTGGTGACTCCAGCACCTTCGGGCTCCGGGAGACACAGGCAGCACACACATAAGTCCATACATTGTTAGAGCATCACGAAGTGATAAGCATTAAGGAGGAAGCAATGGGAAATGGTGAAAACAGCACACAAAGGACAAGGGATACTTGCCGAGTTTTAGCACTGGGGCCAAACCAGCTCTGGGAAGTAGGAGGAGTCACATTTGCCCCCAGACCTGGAATGGTGGGAGGCCAAGCACCCCAGACAGAGGTAGCAGAGGGGAGGCCATGAAGCAAAGAGGAGGTTAACCTGTTTCAGGAACTGAATGAAGACAGCTCTGGTGAAACTCAATGCACAGAGAGGAGAGCGGTCTCACCAGAACCCTTGGGGTCCAGCCAGCCGTGGCGAGCTCTTCACTTTATTAAAAGTCAGCTGAGAAACAACTGAAGGGTATAGTGTACTGGAGCAATGTCTTCTAATTTTAATATTTATAAGATCTAAAAGTTCATTCCTGTTTGCACACATACACACAAAACACATCCTGCTCAAGGTCAAAGCTGGCAGGTGAGTCCGCCTGGTCTAGGAAGAGGAGGGAAGGAGGACAAATCAGTCCTGAGTGGGCTGGCCAGGCTGACTGGCCCAGTGGGGCACCGAAGGCCAGGGCCACACCAGAGGGCCATTCAGAGGAAGGACACTGTTGCCGACCTCTGCAGCTGGTTGGAGACACGTGCAAGGGCAAGGCTGGACGTGGGGACCGAGGGTGTGAGAGCCAACTAAAATGCAGTTCCGAGCATGGGATGCTTGAAATGCTTGCAAAAAATCCAAGACCAAGAGAATATGCAAAATAGGTGAATATATCATTTTAAAGCTTAGATAAAAGGTCCTAGCTGGAGGGCACATGTAATGTGAGTTACATCATTTATTAAATATGCCCCAGTCTCTTAATTCATAATAACCAACGATGCCATTAGTTTACCTCATTGGTCAAAGGTAAAGACAACAAAAATCAGATAAGGAATTTTATTGTTTCTTGGAAAAGTCAATTAGAGTAAATCCCCCTTAATCTTAAACTAGGATCACTAACCAAAATATGAGAAGAGCTTGGTAAGCCATGTGGCCCCCTTCCTGGACACCAGCAAACTTTGCTGGATTCTAAATATGCATGGTCTTTGTCTTGGTCTGTTCAGGCTGCTGTAAAAATTTTTCATAGATTTTATTTGCCATTTATTTCTCTGAGTCTTGGATTCTGAAAGTCCAAGGTCAGAGTGCAGGGATGGTTTGTGCCTGGTGAGGGTGTCCTACTGGTTCCCAGATGGTCACCCTCGCACTGTGAGCTTACACAGCAGAGAATAGACAGAGGAAGTGAGCATCCCCTCTCTTCCTACAAGAGCCTAGATCCCACTGGGGGACTCCACTGTGTGGAATCTTTATGGGATCAGTCATTCTTACTTGGGGAGTTGCCACAAGGATAGGATGGGACATGAGCAAGGAGGCAGAGATCCTGCCCCAAGGGGCTTTCATCACAGGGAAACACTCTTCAGGTACCAGACAACCGCATGTGATGAGAGGGGGAGCTTTACGGCACCTCCTCTGAGCAAAATCAAAGCAGGATGGGGTTCGAATTTGAGATGGTGATCAGGGAAACCCTTTTGGAGGAACATTTGTGAGGACAAAAGCTTGTCCGCACAGAAGACAGTAAGCCAGCACCCAGGAACTCATTTTCCTGTGGAGCAAAGAGTGTGGTGGGCTTAGAGATTTATCTGGAGCATGGCCACCTCTAAGGTATTCTAGAGAGATGGAGGTGATTACAGATGAGTAAAGCCTTTCTCAGGCCTGCCGAGGTGAGGGGCAGAATCAGATTACCGGAGGCAGGGAGATAAAAAGAAAGAAGGGAGTGGATCCCCAGGTGGACATGGAGGTTAACAAGAATGAGGTCATTGTTGACTACCTCGTAGCTCAAGGAGAAAGTGCAGGGTCTTAGCATTGTTGAGGAGAAGGCGTGTGTGTGCTATTAAAAGAATATGGATCACTAAATTCTACTTCTGAAACTAATAAAAAAAAATATGAGAAGAAGCAATAGCAGATCCTGACAGAATATTTTGCTTTAATTTGTGCATCTCTGTTTCATCTATCCAGGTCAGTATCTCACACTGAGACGCCAGTGGTGGCTTGAGTAGTCTACGCCCAGGGTTCCAGAGCCAGAAGACACCACTTCACTCTGGAAGCTCCCGGAGAATGTACTATTTCTTCCCCGTCTTCTCAATAATGTCAATAGTCTGTGTCTGTCACGTATTGAGTGTCTGTCCTAATGCTAGCCTTTATCTTAAAATAGTAAACCTAAATTTCCTCACTAAACAAAATGTCATTCGAATTCCTCTCCCTCACCAACCTCTGCCTTGGATGTCATATTAAGATAAACAGTAAGAACTTCATAACACAATTAGCAAAATCTGTTTATGAGTAATTATCATTTTTATACATGGTAAAAAGGTTTATATAGCTCTATATACTTAAAGTTATATACTTTATATAATTTATTACATATATATTTTCCAGTAGAAAACTGGGAAATTTTGTCATAATGGCAGTTGGTCTCCAAGGTCTAATTAGAGATGTTCTCCTTCAACCATACTATATATTTTAAGTACTAACTTTGTAAAAATCAACCAAAGAAATGCTTCCTTGCCTACCTCAAGGCAATCTGATGTTTTCAGGCCCACACAAGTTAAAATACATAATTAGAAATAACAGGGCGCCTGGGTGGCTCAGTGGGTTAAAGCCTCTGCTTTCGGCTCAGGTCATGATCTCGGGGTCCTGGGATCGAGGCCCGCATCGGGCTCCCTGCTTGGGCGGGGAGCCTGCTTCCCCCTCTCTCTCTCTGCCTGCCTCTCTGCCTCCTTGTGATCTCTCTCCCTCTGTGAAATAAAATAAATAAAATCTTTAAAAAAAAAAAAAAAAAAATAACATCTTTCCTTTTTACAGAAACCCCCGCAATTGCTTCTAAATCACTTATACCCATGCAGCAGAGTCAGGGCTATTTAGAAGCTAAACGAAATAATCACTCATTTACCTGTTTCTCAAACAATGTGTTATTTAAAATACCAATCACATTGACTTCCCACTTTAAATACAAGGAGAAACTTTGTTCTTTCTTTAAATATAATTAGGTATGTGCGGTGGACCCTATGCCCCGGTGTGAGGAGAGGATGAGCTCTTTCACTGCTACTGAATAGAAGGACATGTCTTCATCCTGGCCGTTTATTGCTAGCTTGAAGATGGTCAGATTGTTTGCTGAACACTTTGTGAAATCTCCAGAAGGATGAGGGGAATTTGCTCAGATGAAGAACTTACAGTTCTCTGTCTCTCAAGCACCATCGTGGGTATGGAACACAGTCATTACCACCAAACATCACGAGTGGTTTCAATTTCCTCATTTTCAAAGGTGTAAGTCCATGTGCATGAAGTGAGACTACATGAAAAATTTGCATTGGAAGGAATCCATCCACACAGTAACAGTGACCGTTAAAACAACAAATCCAGACATGATCTTAAAGATCATAATTATTAACCAAAAGAATGTTAAGCCATGCATATACATTATTGTATTTTATGATCAGCCCCTGTTCTTCATCTTATGAACATTGATGTAGTTATCAAAATATGACCTGTGAGGTCTTCATTGAGCTGCCAAAGGATTGTGAACACTGAATCCCCGTGTGTTTGTGACAAGAGACACAGCGACTTCTCAGCCCTGATGATACCATCTCGGCCTCCCACTGAAACATGCATACATACTTACATACATACATACATACATAGACTTATTTTTGCCCCCACCAAGGCGATTGCATTATTCTTTTGCCAGTTTGTCACCTGAAATAGCAAAATTAAAAATATGTCAAATCTCTTGTTTAATGTATCCCTAATTTTAAAACCTCAGATTTGGGGTGTTAAGCACTCACTTACCTAAATATATCAGCCCCTGTGTGCCCTCTGACTCTTTTTCAGCCAAGTGAATGTTGTGTTCAGACGGCAGAGGTGGTCCCAGCGTCCCCTGCGAGGTCCCCGCGGTGCTCAGCGGAGGCGTCCACCTCCCATCCTGTCCCCCCGGGAACTTCGGGGACACAGGGGCCCTCCTGCTTTAAGTCAGGAGCCCTCCCTCCTCTAGTCTCCTCTGGAATAGGAAACCTCTCGGACGCTCCTCACAATGGTCGCTAACTCTGATTTTACCCCCAGGCAGCGCGGCGAGTCCAGGTGTCTCTCCCATGGAGAACCATGGAGTGGAGGTCGCCGCTGCCATCACGGCAGCCAGCGTACGTTCCCGCGTCAGCAAGTGCTGGGTGGCAGGCCAGCATCTTTAGACGCGGTCTGTCCATTATTCCTTCCCGGGGCGCCTTAAGATTCTGCCCTTACTGCTGTTGCACCGACGAAGAAGCTGGAGGCTCAGAGAGGGTGAGTGCCTTGCCTAAGAACACACAGGTGGTGAATTCAGACCCAGACTTTAGACCTGACACTGACTCCGACTCCAAAGCACCCCGTATCTAGAGTGCCTATAAGTGCCTAAGCACTTGGGGAGACATGAACCTTTTCTTTGCAGGGGGCTCTGCTTAGTGGCATCTTCTCAATACATTCAGATCATCAGCTCACGGGGTTGGGGGGCAGAGCTGAGATTGCTCCTTCAGATGGGCGTGTGGCGGGTGCACCAGGGCCTCCCCAGTGTCCGGGTGCAAAGGTGTCCGTTTGTAGGGGGAGCTAGGTCCCAGGAAGTGAACATGGCTCAGTGTCCTTGGACAACTGAGGGACGAGAAGAGTAGGCAGTGAGCCATCTGGAAGCCCATGAAATTGGCTGCTATGTTACCAGCTCCCCAAGGGTTCTGAGCCCAGCAAGCATCCCAGGGCTTTCCCTGAGAACCTGAGCACATGAGCTCGTGTCTAAAGGAGCAGAGATTGTCCTGCATACTGGATGGAGCCAATGTCTTTGGTGAGGGTCCTTCCAGCCACGGCTTTGGTGCTGCTGGCAGAGAAGCAGGCCTTGTACACTGTTGCTTGGCCACACGTGGTCATCCTATAGGGAGGAGGCCAAGCCTGGGGTTTCTCAGGAGCCTGTCCTTGTTTGAGGTTCTGGAACCTTCTCAGAATTCCATGGATAGCCACAGGAAACTAAACCCCAGAGTGGTACCTCCATCCAAAGCACACTCGTCTCAGGAGAACACGAAGCTTTGCCTTCAGCGGGGAGGGGGTGCTGACGCCATCGCTGGGACAAGTGTGGAGGGAGACAACATTGGCCCCATTGAGAAACCTTCCGCTTGGATGCCAGGGACGTTCTTCCTGATGGTAACAAAGCGTGTTTGGCCAGATGGCCCTGAGGACATCTTCCCTGCTCTAAAATACTATGATCTGCACAATTTCACCCAAAGCTCCCCAAATGCTTTCCCGTTGAAGCTGTCTGAAGAGGGGTCCTGGGCTTGAACCTTCCACCCAGCAATGCCATCTTCAGTCTGGGCTTCGGAAAAAAAACAGAGAGGCTCATCAGCTTCGGAGTCTTCCCGAGTTGTTCTTGGCAGAGCCCAGAAAGTTGCGCCTTCAGCTCTTGGAAGAGGAAGTCGTTTTTATCAAGAGACAATTTGTTCGTTCTGCTTTGTGGTTTTTTTCATGTAAAGTGATGTCCCGCGGCATCTGGGGACCTCTGCTGAACCCCCGCCGCATCAAGAAAGCACGGGGAATTGCAGAATCCCAAACGAGGGTGAGAAGCAAGCGAGCCAGCAAGTACCTCCCGTCCAGAGGCTGCCCCAGCTCCCCTGAGACTGGGTGCCCACGGAGCTCACCCGCATGCGTGTGCTTTCCCTGCTATCCGGAGACTCCCCTTTGGGGACAGGGCCTTCTCCCCCACAGGCACCACCTCCCGGAGCTACCTGGTCACGGGTTCATCATCTCCCTCGGTCGGGTCCCCTTCCCTCCCTCATGGTCAGCTGGTCCATAGGGCATGCTAAGCTAACCGGCAACCCCCTTGTATCTCTTCCTACCTCCCTGAACCCACTGCCATTGCCTGAACTCCTGTGCAGGCAGCCTGGCTTCTGATGCTTCCCCAGGGAAGAGCCTCCACTCACTCTTGCTCCCACCCCACACCCCTACCCTCATTCTGGGCACCTCGGCCCCGAGAGCCCCTTCTGCACGTTCTGCGCCCATCAGAACGCCGGACCGTACACCTGAGGCCAGACACTCTTGTTGGCCGTCCCCTCTGTCCCACTCAGACCCCAAACTGCCTTCAAAGATTCCTTGGGCTTCCCACAAAACGCCTCCTTGTACACCCTAGTGCCTTTCCTAGATCGCCCGCGTCCGCCTGACCAGCTCCTCAGCCGGCATGGCTCCAGTGTTGCTCGGCGATGTTGGCACACATTCCTCAGTTCTTCAAACGGAAGATCCTCACCGTCACACAAGGGCTGTGCGAACTGGTCTCTGTTAGGAGTATTTAGCAGGGAACTCAGCAAAAAGGAATAGATCCAGTGATAGGAACTTGTCATCCTTACCCTCACCTGTGACCTCATCAAAGTCATTGCATTTCTGTTATTACTTCACAGTGCCTCCTCCTCTGCTCTGTTTGTTAGTTTGTAACTGAAAAAAAAATCAACTCTCTCTATTACCATAATTCAATAATAATAAAAAAGGAAATCTAGTTCCATATCCGCTCTGTGGTTAAGAACGAACGAACACTGTATGAGTAAATTTAATAAAACCTATTTGTGACCTAATCATCTTGGAGATGTGTTAATTTCAATTTCATATATTTCAGGCTATTTAGGGAGAAAGAGTAAAATCAAGCATTATTAACTCCAGTTGGGAATGAAGAGAGTTGAATAGACAAAATTTCATTGCTTATGATTCAATTTTATTTTTATGCTAAAGTCAGCTAGATGGAGAAGAGTATATGCCTGTAGCCCCAGGAATAATGTCCCTACAATCAAATCAGCCTTGGAGGACCTAATGGTGATCGGGATTTTTAAAGTAACATTAAAAACCCAAGTGACCAAAGTTGAATTTAGCATCACTGGAAAGGCTTATAAAAGAAAGCAAGGTCACTAATTGTCAATATCCTACCTATTCCTATATTCTGTGGATCTGTCCACAAACTCATTAAGGAATTTTACGCCTTAGATCAAAACTGCATGGGGCGCCTGGGTGGCTCAGTGGGTTAAAGCCGCTGCCTTCGGCTCAGGTCATGATCCCAGGGTCCTGGGATCGAGGCCCATGTCGGGCTCTCTGCTCGGCAGGGAGCCTGCTTCCTTCTCTCTCCTCTCTCTCTGCCGACTTGTAATCTCTCTCTCTGTGTCAAAAGAATAAATAAAATCTTTAAAAAAAAAACTGCATGTTTCTTATAACTGTGTACGCGAGAGAATACAGATCAGAAAGGAGCAGGTGCCCCCAGCCTTGCCTTGCTTCTCCTTCAGTCGACCTCTGAGTCAGTGACCGGGGGGACCCAGAGCCTGCGCAGAGGGGATCTCTAGTCGCTGGTAAATTAGATCAGCTGGATTCGCTGTCATCGGCCTAGTTCTCATCCGATCCTGTTTCAGGATGCTGTCACTGACACAAAGTCGTCTTGCTGGGTTTGGACTCTAAATAAATACAATTAGAAGTGGTGACTCTATTTTAAAAGAATAAATGCCCAGAGTAGCGTTTCAGAGCAGGTAAAAGGCAGCAAATGGTCCCCGGAGGGAGGAAGGGGCGTCGGGGGGATGCGCCGAGCTCCCTCGGCCGACCGCAGTGTATAATCAATATTAACCACATCATACACAGGGAGGCGCCGTGTGCAGAAGAAGGACTGCCAGCTCGACTTCCTTTATCCCATGAAGGTCATAATAAGATGGGCGAGGTGAGGAGAAAAACGGATGGAATGTGGTCGGTTTGGCAACAGAGGAAAAATACCTCTGTTCTGACGAGGAATTCTCACCAGCAATCTTGCAGAAGGATGAACCTCTGCTGTAAATTTGCTTGAGAACTACAATGGAGAGTTTAAATGAGATTTTTAGTGATTTCTGGCATCATAGAGAGCTGGAAAATGACATTCGATTTACGAGACTTCCTGCCTACAACAGGCAGAAGGAACCCCTGGCTGGATGGTGTGGCAGCCTCATGTGGCCTCTGCCTCCTCCTCGGTCTAGAAAACACCAGGTCTAAACACTGCTGACCACATCGACACAGGCGTCCTCTGTGCCAAGTAGCAAAGGACTTGCCAAATTGATCCCGATTTCCAGGGAGCGAAGCAAGCAGTGGGCCTCCCCCACCCTGCCAGAGGTAGGTTCAGGGAGACAGATGTAAGTAATTTCACCAAGTAACATTCACAAAGAAACTAAAAGTGTCTGGTGTTCCTCTGAGTTTTCTTTTCCTTTGGTGGTGGTTTGCAGATTTCCTTTGAATGCATTTATTTTCTTATTTTTTAAAGATTTTATTTGTTTATTTAGAGAATGATTTCGAGAGAGCATGAGCAGGGGGAGAGGGAGGGAAGGGAGAAACTCCAGAGACTCACCCCTGAGCGAAAAGCCAGACACGGGGCTCGATGACCCTGTGATCATGATCTGGGCCCAAATAAAGAGTCGGACGATCGTCCGACTGGGATACCCAGGCAGCCCTCTTTGAATGCATTTTGAACCTCCGTGGTGTATCTGACCTGCCGAGTCCTGGCCTTGGTACGCAGCCAAGAGGCAGGGCGTGGAGCAGCACAGAACAGTGGCTTCCTGTAGGTGGATGGCACCCCGGGAGACAGGACTGGTCAGCGACCCCACAGGCAAGATTCCAGCACACTCCAAGATCCTACCCAAAACACATACCTGGATGCAGTGAGTTCTTCAATACAGCGGTCACCTGGGAAGAGCAGGAATAGGAGTTTCTGGTCTCAGAAATCCCATGCCTCTAGAGCATTCTATTTTTATTTAAATCAATATTAAGGAGGGAAAGCAAAACACTTAAAGGGCCTGTTGTTAAAGAGGAATTGGTATCCCTTTCCTTAGCCGTGACTTGTTCCAAGCATGAAGTTCGTAGAGCTGTTGCATTTGTGGGTATAGGCGCAGGTGTTGGCATGGAGGGGGATGTGGGTGCAGGCGCTCGGCGGGGTGCAGGTGCAGGGAAGGGCACATGATAGAGAGACACAGGTGCTGATGTGATGTGGACCCAGACAGACACTGATACAGTGTAGATATTGATCCAGTTGCTATAGATAGGATATTGACAGCTACAGGGAGACGTAGATGCTTATAGACAGAGACAGACCCAGAGGCACGGACGCATACCTGTCCCGGTGTCGCCGTGGAGACGGATGGGGTACAGACACAGATGCAGCCAGGGACTCAAGTCGGCGACTTTCCACTCTTCGCAGGTGCAGCCCTGCGCCCAGGAGCAGCTGGAAAACACGGAGCAGGCCTTACTCTCACGTCGCTTACAATCTAGTGAAGGAAATCTGGGAGAAAAATAACCAGTGGAGTCATAAAATCATCATCCGACCACTGGAATATTTGATACCTTGACGAAAAAATTCTTGGGCTGCCCTAGAAAAACCCATTACTGAACAATTCTCGAAGGTCACTGCCGTCTGTCCTGGCATGGGCGTCTGAGGGGGACACTGGCTCTTCCCTTTTTTTTTTCCCCAAGCATATTTATACTTTATTTTATTTTTTCAGTGATCCAAGATTCATTGTTTATGCAGCACACCCAGTGCTCCATGCAATCCGTGCCCTCCTTCATACCCACCACCAGGCTCACCCATCCCCCTCCCCTCCATAACCCTCAGCTTGTTTCTCAGAGTCCACAGTCTCTCATCGTTCGTCTCCCTCTCCGATTTACCCCAGTTCACTTTTCCTTTCCTTCCCCTAGAGTCCTCCATGTTATTCCTTATGCTCCACAAGTAAGTGAAACCATATGATAATTGACTTTCTCTGCTTGACTTATTTCACTCAGCATCATCTCCTCCCGACCGGTCCATGTTGATACAAAAGTTGGGTATTCATCCTTTCTGATGGCTGAGTAATATTCCATTGTAGATATGGACCACATCTTCTTTATCCGTTTGTCTGTTGAAGGGCATCTCGGCTCTTTCCCCAGTTTGGCGATTGTGGACATTGCTGCTATGAACATTGGGGTACATATGGACCTTCTTTTCACTACATCTGTATCTTTGGGGTAAATACCCAGTAGTGCAATTGCTGGGTCATAGGGTAGCTCCTTCCTTTCAGGACAAGCACTGGCCTTGCAATCCCCCTAGATTGACTGGCAGGGACATCTGACCCCGGCAGCACATCAGGGGAGCAAAGGGGGCAGGCGGGACTGACCAGCAGGGCTGCCTGCAAGCCACTTGATCTCTTTCCTAGACTCATCCATTGTCCCGCTGGAGCGTGGTGTTCAGTGGAGCCCTAACCCACCCCTGAGAGATTTCGACAGTAGGACAACCAACAATTTGGTTTTCCCAATACAAAATTATATTTGCAATTTTTCAAAACAGTGCTCCATTTAAGAAAATGAGGCAGGTGCAGCGGGCCAGCCTATTGGTCTCACTGACCCACAAACCCTGGGGAAGCAGAGTTCAGAGTTTTAGTCTCAGGCAAGACTGAAAATGACATTCTCATACACAGTCATGTCAGAAAAACCCCCTCCCACTAGTGCCAAGCAAGGTGTTGGTTTTCTATAATCTATAGACGTGCATAAAAACATGACATGCCCAATGCAAGTTGATTGGAAATATTAGGGTTATGGTAATAGTGTTTCTTTACTCCAACTCTGGGAACCCCTGCCACAAAAGAAATTGCTTATCTGTGAGGAAAAGTTATATAAATTAGGAAACGAGAGCTGGGGTAGAGAAAAGTCTTCTGGAATGTTAGCTATTCCCCTTATCAGTAACAGTTGGCATCTTTATGTGTATTTGTGCGCACACACACAGGAACACACACCCGGCCCTTGAGCACCGTAGCCACACTCTCTGACCCACGAAGTAAAGCAACGCCATGAAGTAAAATTATTATGAAATGATGGGGAAAGGACCCTGAAGCTTAGAAACACCCCGGTAATGTGCCAGGGTCACAAAACGTGAGTGTTAGAATCAGGATTTTAAATCCAAGGTTGACGGATTCTAACGCTGTGGGCTGCCCAGTTCAATGGGGGGAGGAGGGTCTCATGACAAGGAATGAGTCCTGTTCTCCCAGCCCCAACTCCTACCCCATCGCCCTGGCCGCTGGCTGAGACATCCAGAACGCCCCCAGCGCCGGGGCCGAAGCCGGCAGGCTAGCACATGGGCTTCCCAGCAGAGATGCCCTCCCTCGGACCCGCGGGGACTGTGGTTGTCTCAGAAACGATGCTTGGGTGGAAGGTGCACAAACACACGACCGAGAAGAACCTTTCACCGATAAGCCAGTGTGTGGTCTAGTTCTCGAAAGATGATGACTACAATTCACACCTAAGTATTCCTTATGCTTTCGGGCCATGCCCTCCACACATTTCATGCAGTTTAGAGGGAAAGTGATGCCGCCCCCACAGTCATGCTGGGGTTGAGCTATCAGGCCTCATGCCTGACTCTAGGGGAGCTGTTTCATAGAGAGCAGCACGTGTGTCTAGTTATTCCCTAGAGGCTCCGGGTAAAATCCCGCAGCTCACAATGGGAAGAGGCCCATGGCTCCTTTCCGCAGCACTTCTGTAGGAACACCTGCTACCCTGATTTTCCAGAAAGCCTTCTCCCACTGAACGGACTGCCCAGTGAACCATGAGCTAGCCCTGAAGTCAGGCTGAGGGTCACAGACCTCCTCCAAATGAGCCCATGAGCATCCGTGCGTTCACCTGCCCTCTCCCTCGGGGCGTTTTCTCGGTAGAGGGAACATCCCCTGGGTGGTTGCTTCCATCTGAGAGCCCAGAAGCCTGCTCGTCAGCAATTCCCAGGTATTCGTGGAACCAGCTCCAGATTACTCCCCAGTAGCAATGCGTAGCCCCTGTGTCGCCATGCATGCATGGTCCCAGCTCTTGCTATGGGGGTGATGGAATCCTCAGGCTTGTGTGGGGGGCACAGCGAGGGAATGAAAAGTGCAAAAGCAAACAGACACGATTTTTTTTTTGGAATTCCCCAAAGTTTCGGACCCTGAGATTCAATATTCACCAAACTCGCTAGACACTTACATGGGTGATAATTTCTCCAAGAAAATAAAAATGTATCTTCGTTTTATATATATATAAAACGAAGATACATTTTTATTTTATATATATATATATATATATAATTTGACAGAGAGAGAGAGACAGCAAAAGAGGGAATGCAAGCAGGGGGAGTGGGGCAGGGAGAAGCAGGCTTCCCACAAAGCAGGAAGCCTGATTCAGGGCTCGATCACAGGACCCTGGGATCATGACCTAAGCTGAAGGCAGATGCATAACAACTGAGCCACCCAGGTGCCCCTTGAATATATTTTTAATCATAGGCAACCTATTTGTGATAAATGTGTCTTCACTGTCATGGGAACTCAGGAAAACTGTGGTGATGTTCAATAGGACTAGAAGTAGTTTATGGGTCATAACTGAATCTTATTTGCTGGATGCTTTACATATAAATGCACAAGCTTGTCTGTCATTTTATTTCACAATAATATTCCAAACTAAGTCATGCTCCACATTACAGGGATAAGAAAAGTAAAACAGTGTCCTCAGCTAAACAGTGACAGAGTAAAGACTTGAACTCAGGCCTACCCAATTCTGATAGCATAGTATCATATATATATATATGTATATATATAACCTTTCGTTTGTCTGGGATGGATTGGTTTGACCATCCGTGTGGGCACCAAAGTAGAGCTGCCACGTTTTGGTTCCTTCTTGTGTTTGTAGAGATTTTTAAAGACCCAGCATAGCAGTTTCTCCAAAGATTGTCTAAATGTGTCTTAGTGAACACACAGAGCACATAGTCAAGATCGCTAACTTGTTTTCTGAACAGTATTCACGTATTTTAGAAGCTGTCCATCTTGGGTGTAAGGTCTCCTTCTCTGCACATTTGTCTTACGGACACTGTTACCCTCGTCCCGAACCTCTGAGTTGGCGCCCTCCCTGGAGGCGGGGGGCATGGGAGCCCTGGGGGAGGGGGNGGAGCCCTGGGGGAGGGGGGCCAGGAGCCCTGGGGGAGGGGGGCCAGGAGCCCTGGAGGGCACGGGAACCAGCTCTGAGGGACAAGCACCGGGGACACGGGCTGTGCCGCAGGCAGGACTCAGGGAAGGCCAGGTGCGGTGACTCTCCGCCCCACTGCTCACCAGAGCTCCCCCAGGAAGTGGGTCAGACCAGCCCTCTGCTCTCATAAGCCCCAGGGTGTCTCTCTAGAAGCAGACGAGGTCCATGGGGTGAAGGGATCAATTTAAAACATGCGTGTTGACTGACGTCCTCATGAGTCATGACCAGGAGCTGAGGTGTAGGCAGTCGTCTTGGTAGCGAGATCCTGCAAACTAACGTTGGCAATCTTTGCCAGCCCCAGTGCGAGGTCTGAAAATGCTGCTCAGAGCGCCACGAGCAATGCATTTCCTTGGGATGAATCCCACAGCCCTGGTTTGCCCCTGCTCCCCGCGGTGCAGGTGCCAGCACGCTCGGCTCCGCGCCAGCCCAGGGAAGGCCACAGCCCAACAGCCGAGGGAAACACCTGCTGGAGGCAGCACCACGCCCTCCGCTTGCCACGCCTGCCATGGAAGCTTCCACAGGGGGTCCAGGAGGGCCCAGGCCTCCCTCAGGCCACAGCTGCCCCTCCTCACTCCACAGCTCGATCTTCCGGGGGCTCTGTCACCATGTGGCCGGCAGCAGGGACAGCACAGGAGGCTTGGACTTCTTGTTTCCACCTGCTCCCTAGCAGAGGGAGAGCTCCCCCAGACCTCCCCGGGTTGTGTGTAAATTCCCTCCAAGGGAAGGGAAGCTTCTCAATGAGGAGGCTGTGCCACTGTACCTGCAGGGGGAGCGGAGTGGCCGGCGGCTCCCGGGAGGCCCCTGTCTCCGCGGGCCCGGGAGCCGCCGCACGCTTAGCTGCAGACTGGGCCAGTCCCCGGGCCGAGCGCTGCCCAATGCTTGCGGGCCGGTGGGCACGGCAAGGTGCCCGGGGCAGGCACGGCCCCGTGAAGATGTCCCCAAACAACCCCCAGCTGCCGTGGGCTCCACTTCCCACCACCTTCCCCCATTTAAAGAGTGTAAGAAAAAAGTTCTCACGTGCCGCTGTGAAGGTAGAGGATCAACTTTTGCCTTTTACTTACACTTTTTGTCTCAGATGAGAGCGAGCTGATATAACCTGGAGATGCCACACTTTTCCCCAGGAAAGACAGCTTTGCTATCAGTCACCCACCCAGCAAATTCCTCGCTGGAAACTTCCCTTATCAAGATCACACGCAATAGACAGAGCTATTTTGAAAGTCAATGTCTCCCTCTTTTTTGAAAGCTTCGCTCACTGTGTGTTTTTAAGGGCAAGCTTCAAACTGTCAGAGTTTTGTTGCCGTTGATAAAGCCGGCCTGGGATTGATGCCCAGAGGGGGGTCTGACTGAAAATTATGAGTTAAAACTGGAATTAAATTAATTCTCCGCATAGCTCAGAGAAAGAAGACACAGTGTCCAAGCTGCATGAGTGGATAATCCATAACTGTTACTGGTCAATGCGTGACTTGCTTTCCTACTTTAATGACATTTCTTTTGCACTTCATATTTGCTTAGATAATATTTCTGGTGACAGTGGGATCCAGTAGTCTCTGCGAGCCTCCATGAGACATCGCCGGCAGCATACAGGAAGCTTCTAGATGCCTGCTAGCCAGTCGTGTGAATACAGATCTCAGGAAGGAAAACAATTGTCCTTCTTTAACCATGTTAAATGTTTATACCGTAAACCTGTTAGCTTTTGATCGACTTTAGAAGACAATTTATGGTATAGATTGTCTTATCCAGTTTAGGTACATTAAGGCTTATGTAAAATTATCAAAACTTCTCAGTAAATACATGGCCACACAGATGATGTCAGGTACTCGAAGCAGTTCAACCCCGAAGATTAAATGACTACAACTTTGTTCGGGGTGATGAACATGCTCTGGAATTAGAACATTATGATAATTGTACAAGTTTATGAATCTACAAAAAGTCCACTGGATCGTACACTTCAAAATGGTGCATTTTATGGCACGTGAAGTATATCTCAATAAAAATAAAATAATCCCCAGAGTCCAGCATGGCCATCAACTAAATCGACCAATTACTTCATTTCGTTGGTTCAGCCAGACTCCTTCTGAAGGGCTCCGTTTCCTAAATGTTCCGTTGGCGTACTTTCTTATTTCTGTCCCTTTGAGCAATAACCCTGGGTTTCTCAGTGTGTGAGTTGTCAGTGGTTAATGGGGCCATGAAGTAAGTTTCCTGGATGTTAGAGACTTAGTGGTTCTCAGCTCTATACCCACTTACTTGTGTGCTGGCTCACAAGGTAAAATGGACCATTTGCTGTAGTTGACATTTCAAAATTCAGGAAGCTTCTCCAGTAAGTCTCTGATGGAACTCTTTGTATCCAACAGTCAGATATTTCTATCCTTACCTCTGGCCATTTTGAGAGGTAGAAGGGTCAGGCTATTAAGTTGATAATGTCTTAAGTGCTTAGATAGCACTACACAGAGGAGATCTCAAAACATAAAATAAATCAAACCTTTCCATCTGCTGGCTAATCCAATAGACCCACCCATTCGTTCTGCTTTTGGAACAGCCGAACATGGTTAGTGCTCCTTGCCTGTGACTTACAGTCCCGGTGTGAGCAGGTCCACCATGGGCACCATGAGAAACCTCACCAGCCCTTAGGGATGTGTGTCTCCACTGAGGGACATTTGTGCTCATAGAAATCATTACCTTCGTCAAAAACATGTATTATATTAGAGCCAGAAGGTGTGTGCCATTTTATGTGAGTGAGAATTCTCTACAAGGGCTGGAAACATTAGGTGGAGGGTAAGATGGTATTTTTAGATGAGCTGCAAACCCGGCCCCAGATAGCATGTGGGGGAACAGCGGTCAAGGGCCAAAGCCACCAAGTTCTGAGGTCACCTCATTAGCCACTCAAAGGCCCACCCTAAGGCTAGCAGAGTGAAAACAAGGCCTTTTTAGGATCTTATCTAATTTCACATGTAGAAGGCAAGCCTTCCAACCCAACCCCTGTATTTCCTCTCGCCATTACAGGCCCATTCTCGTATACCCTAAAACCAAGAGTCTCCTAGGAACGAAGTTCTTCCCACATGTTTGCAGGCCTAACAGTACAGGCAGGAAACCACGGGTCCTGAGAATATGTAGAAAGTCCATCAGTACGCAACTCCAAGACATGACCCCATTCAATAAGTTCAGTCCCACTTGCAACCGCTGGCCTCTATTTCTGGCTGCGGCAGAGATCCGCCTTCGTCTCTGACCTGCCGTCTTCTCCCAGATCCACATGGAGGTAAAACCGCCACAGCCTCATAACCGCTGACAGACGAGAACATGTCCACTTCTCTGGTCATTCAGGTTCTAGCCCCAGTTCAGGTCAGGGAGCACCTGGCCCTCCGGGACTCCCGGGAAACCTGGTCTCTACCTGGACTCCGAAGCTCCGCCCACCGGGGTGACCCCCCTGGACCTCCCGCCTCACCTCCTTCCATCATCTTGGGTTGTCGTCTTCCAGACGCTCTGCCCGGATCGTATCCTTCTAGGGTGTAAAGCATCCCGTAGGCGGAAGCGGCACCCTGGATGGAGGGTAGATCCCACTGCACCTGGCAGGTCCCGGCAGAACCCCACCAAGACTCTCACTAGGGGAAGGAAAGGTGCCCTCTAGGTGGGAGCATTTCAAGAAAGAATGGCCTCTTGGGCCAGCAGGCCATGCTGGGAAGTTGGGGCTCCCTCCCCAGCGATGGGCACTTCTGGGTGAACCTCAGGACCACGAGCACTCGACGGTCCAGGTGGCCGGGGACAGCGTCCTCCAGAGGTGGCACCATCCACCTGGCCGGAGGCAGCCTACACCCCTCCAAGAAATTAGCTTATTCAGTGTGTTCTGCAGGTAGAAGCTGAGATGCGAAATCTCCTCGGCTCCTTCTCGTTCATAGAAAATCTCTTGCACGTTTTCAGATGAAGCCTGTAAATGATGTTTATTTAAAAAGAAAAAAAGAGGGGCACCCAGGTGGTTCAGTCTGTTAAGTGTCTGGTTTCGGCTCAGGTCATGATCTCAGGGTCCTGGGATCCAGCCCCGTGTTGGGATCCTTGCTTAGTGGGGAGCCTGTTTCTCCCTCTCCTCTCTGCTCCTCCTCTCTCTCTCGCTATCTCTGTCTCTCTCTCTTAAGTGAATAACATCTTTTAAAAGTTAAAAAAAAAGCAAAAAAAAAAGAGGGTGTTACTGTGGTTTAAATAGGTGCTGACTGAAAATCACATTTATTGTGTCAAGAAAGGTCTTTCTGGAAAAGTTCGTGCATAAAAAGAAAAGATAGATGAATAAATCCAAGAATTTGTTTCTACTTTAGAGGATGTGACTAGGATGAGAATAGATGTTAATTCTGTTAATTTCTCTCTTTGCTGTACATTGAAATCGTGATGATGGAAACTGGGCTAAAAGAATCTGAATTGTACTGATTTTATTTTTACTGTTCTAACAGCCTGATCTGGGAGCAAAATTATATTTTTGAGCTATCAGTAGTGGTAGAGAGCCATTTTGCGGAGGGACATTTCTCTAGAACAAGTAGAGGTTTTTGTTCATATTCAGAAGCTAGGTAAGATTAAAGTCAGTGAGCATGCATGGAAATCAGGAAAAAAACAGAATGTGGACGACTGAGCTACCCCCAAACAAGGGATGACTTTTTGAATTTAAATTCAGTTAGCCAACATATACAGTACATCATCAGTTTCAGAGGTAGAGTTCAAGAATTCATCAGTTGCATAGAACACCCAGTGCTCCTCGCATCACGTGCTTCCTTAATGCCCCTCCCCCAGTGACCCCACCCCCCACCCACCCTCAGTTTGTTTCCCAGAGTTAAGAATCTCTCATGCTTTTTCTCCCTTTCTGATGACTTCCCATTCAGTTTTCCCTCCCTTCCCCTATGATCCTCTCTGCTGTTTTATTATAGTCCACATATGAGTGAAACCGTATGAAAATTGTCTTTCTCTGCTTGACTTATTTCACTTAGGATAATCCCCTCCAGTCCCATCTGCGTCGATATCATGGTAAATAGTCATCCTTTCTGATGGCTGCGTAGTATTCCATTGCATATATGGACCACCTCTTCTTTATCCATTCATCTGTTGATGGACATCTTGGCTCCTTCCACAGTTGGGCAATTGTGGACATTGTTGCTATGAACATTGGGGTACATATGGCCCTTCTTTTCACTACATCTGTATCTTTGGGGTAAGTACCATTTGTAGTGAAATTGCTGGGTCATAGGATAGCTCTATTTTTAACTTCTTGAGGAAACTTTATACTGTTTTCCAGAATGGCTGCACCAGCTTGCATTCCCACCAACACTGTAAGTGGGTTCCCCTTTCTCCACATCTTGGCCAACATCTGTCATTTCCTGATGTGTCGATTTTAGCCATTCTGACTGGTGTGAGATGGTATCTCACTGTGGTTTTGATTTGTATTTCCCTGATGCCAAGTGATGTGGAGCATTTTTTCATGTGTCTGTTGTCCATTTGTATGTCTTCTTTGCAGAGGGGTCTGTTTATGTCTTCTGCCCATTTCTTGACTGGATTCTTTGTTTTTTCAGTGTTGAGTTTGATAAGTTCTTTATAGATCTTGGATACCAGCCCTTTGTCTGATATGTCATTTGTAAATATCTTCTCCCATTCCATAGGTCGCCTTTTAGTTTAGTCAACTGTTTACTTTGCTGTGCAGCAGCTTTTGATCTTGATGAAGTCCTAATAGTTCACTTTTGCCTTTATTTCCCTCGCCTTTGGAGACATGTCTAGCAAGAAGTTGCTGAGGCCAAGGTCAAAGAGTTGCTGCCTGTGTTCTCCTCTACAATTTTGGTGGATTCCTGTCTTACATTTTGGTCTGTTTTCGTGTGTGGTGTAAGGAAATGGTCCAGTTTCATTCTTCTGCATGTGGCTGTCCAGTTTTCCAATGCCATTTGTTAAAGGGACTGTCTTTTTCCCACTCCCTGCTCTGTCAAAAATTAGTTGACTATAGAGTCGGGGGTCCATTTCTGGGCTCTCTATTCTGTTCCATTGATCTATGTGTCTGTTTTTGTGCCAGTACCATACTGTCTTGATAACTGCAGCTTTGTAATAGAGCTTGAAGTCTGGAATTGTGATGCCACCAGCTTTGTGTTTCTTTTTCAACATTCCTCTGGCTCTTCAGGGTCTTTTCTGTGTTCTTTTTTTTTTTTTCTCTTTTTTTTATTAAGTTCAATTAGCCAACACATAGTACATCATTAGTTTTTAATGTAGTGTTTAATGATTCATTACCTTTTCTGATTCCATTCAAATTTAGGATTATTTGTTCCAGCTCTGTGAAAAATCAGTGGTATTTTGACAGGGATTGCATTGAATGTGTAGGTTCCTCTGGATAGCATAGACATTTTAACAATATTTATTCTTCCAGCGGATGATCGTGGAATGTTTTCTTATGCTTTTGTGTCTTCCTCAATTTCTTTCATAAGCAATCTGTAGTTTTTAGAGTACAGATCCTTGAGCTCTTTTGTTCTGTTTATTCCTAGATAGCTTATGGTTTTTTGTGCAATTGTAAATGAAATCGACTCCTTATTTTCTCTTTCTCTGTCTCATTCTTAGTGTATAGAAATGCAACTGATTTCTGTGCATTGATTTTATATCCTGCCACATTGCTGAATTCCTGTATGAGTTCTAAAAATTCTGACTTTTAAAAATATAATGGGAAGCAATGCTAGGAGAGACTCAAGGGTCAGAACGCAGCCTCTCCAGGATGCTTGTATTTTAATTTTGTTTTATGACCACAACCCTGAATGTCCTAGTCTCTCTCTCCGTATGGCAACTTAATTAATTCATTAATGGTAACTTTTTAGAAATATAATCCTCAATGGTAACAGCACTGCCTGGTATCATTATAGAGGACATTCTGAAGACGTTTGGGGTATTTTGTAATGCAATCCCCATTCCCCCAGACACAGTTCGCAGCTGTCAGTCCAATGACCACTTCTTCAGAGAGGCCCTTCCTGACCCAGCCGAGTCATAAGGTGACCTTCCCCCCACCCTACGTACCCCTTTATATTTGTTTGTGGGAGTTTGATGATTATCTGTCTCTACTCTGGGAAGTACCAGTCTGAGTCCATGTTCCCCTCGACCAGGACAAAGGAGGCTCGTCCTGGACACCTCGCTAACCGCACAGCGGAGTCATGGCGGCCAGACCACCCCTCATCTATGTGGGAAAGGAGGGGGAGCCACACCACCTAGTTCCCTGAGCTGCGATAGAAACACTGCCGGCAGCTGCTGACGTATGATATGTCTCACTTATTTTTTTTTCTGCTACTAGTAGCAATCATTTTAATAACACACACTTGCCATCAAGTAACCTTTCTGTTTCCAGATAAAGTGGTTTCCATTGAGCCCATGGCCCAGAAAAACACGAGCCCCAGGAAGAACTGGAGTCTCCCTATCGCGATGAGAAGGAAACACTTGAACACGCTTGTTTGTGAAAGAGCAGAGTCGCGAAGCCCAAGCCATTTCGGAGAAGGACGTTTAGAGACCGGGGACGCGGGGAGTGCCGTTGAATTGAGCGGTGGCTGCCTCTCGGCTCCTGCTGTCCTCCAGATGCACTAGATCTTGTCACCAAAGTCCCTTGAGCGTATGTTCCTCTAATCCCATGGCTTTTAAAATGGCTTAATGGACGCACGCATCACTCACTTTTAAAATCAGTGAGAAAGAATCCAATCCAACCCCGCCTCCGGAAGCCCACAGTCCACAGTCCTGACGGGCTCCACCGTGAGCTCTCTGCCCCCCCCCCGTGTGGGGGCGCCCCCGGGTGACCCCCGCCCAGCCCCCCCACACACACTGGCGTCCGCAGCAGGTGTCTGGGAAGGGCGGCCTGGGAAGAGCTCTGCCACCAGCGCCTCGCACGGGAATGATTTTATTTCTGTTTACTCAACGGCAGCAATATTTGCCTCTACACGCGGAGTCGGGAGGTGGCAGCGTGTCCAGTCGCGGCCTGGGGCGCAGCTCACTCTGGCTGTTCGGGACACCGGCAGATGCCCACGACTGAGGGACGTGGCATGGCTGTGACCGGATGGGGAGGCGGGGGCCCCAGAAGGAGGGGCAGGCCTGTGTGCCTGCCCGGTTGGCATCACGGACGTTCTGGGGGCCCCGGGATCCTCACAACAGGGCGGCAGCGTCCATACCGAGCGTGGGGTGGTCACCTTCCAGACGCCTGACTTCGGGAGCATGTTAAGGGCCAGGCTAAAGGAACAGCTCTAGTTATTTCTTAATTATTTCTCAAAGGCTAAAAGCATGTTTGTGTGTGTGTGTTTTGTAATATGGGAGTCATGACTTGTGCTTTACTTTCTACGGGTTTTAGAAGCATCCATTCCAAGCGGCCCAGGGACCGTGTGGGGACGCACAATGAGGTTGAAGTGGTCAGCAATGGGCACGGCCCTGCCCCCCGCCCCAGCTGAGGCACGGCTCCCAGGACGCGGTGGACAGGTGAAGCCGTGGTGACCCCCCTCCTGCTTCCAGGGTCCCTCTCTGCCATGGACCCGGTACGCCAGAGGCACAGAGCTGTGCTTCTTTGGTCTTTGATCCTGGGAGAGAGGCGGCCCCAGCTTCTGAGTCACAGGCCAAGCTCTGCTCTGCTCCCGCCACCTGGACGGCCCAGGCTCTGGGCCCTGTCACCTCCTAGAGTGCTCGTTCAACAGCCCATCTGTGTGCATGCCTATGGAAAAAGACACATTTACTTTGCTAATTATATGTTCTTCTGTCCCTTTCCAAGGCCTTTGTGAGGGTGAGGGTATTCTCAGAATTAGGGTGTCTGTTTCTTCTAAGAGAGAAGCTCTGTGTCTGTCTCGAGAACAGTGGCCACATGCTCCCTGTTTCTACAGATGCAGAGATACAGCACCCGGATGTGCTTCTCGGTGGTGATGATATCACAGCATCGCTGTGGGCAGCCAATCCACCCTGCCGTCGGGGCGAGCTCCTGGAGATGGATTCCCTTCGGAGTCTCTGCAGCACGTATTTTAGGGGATGGGCCACTCGCTGCCCTGTTTCAAGGGAACCTACAGACCCCGTATATCAGCATCACCATGGCCTCCTCACAAAGGAGCAAAACAGGACAGAAATCATCTGCTTGATCCCCGGCCCCTGCTCTGGCCGTGGCGGGAGAGATGTGAGCAGCACAACACTCAGGGTGCAGGTCCTGGAGCAGAGAGTGCGCGTGCTCAGGACCATGGTGTCCCACCCCTGACCCAGGCCCGTCACCTGCAGGGAGGGGCCTGTGCGACTCTAAAGACATGGCCACTGGTTCTAAGGCGTCTGTGGACGTGCGACCGTTAGTAGGTGGGAAGTCACTCCTAGCTGTTAGCGGCTGGCTCTGGAGGGCCCCAGAGAATTCCCGAAAAGTCCGCACCGAAGGGGACTGTATATGATATAACAATAGAGAGTAAACCCCTGGGTTATCAATTTTCAAGAGGAAAACCCAATTGCAGGAAGAGAAGAAAGGTCCAGAGTGACAGGAACAAGGAGCTGGTGTGTTTCCAACGGTGGAGTCTGTCTGGTCTCCGCGGTGTTTCGGAGAACGTTCCGCCAGTCCTGCCCTGAGGGCTCATGGGCTTCATCAAGTATCCCTAGTCACCTCCAAACTCGATGTTGGTCGAGCAAAAACTGCCATAGATATACATATAGAAGCACCAACAAAACGGGATGATAACAAGTGGTCATGAATGAGCGGAGTGAACGGGGTTAATGGCTCGATTTTTATAATCAAAACATTCGGGAGAGGCTATGAAGTGAAGAAGAATAGACACTTGTTATCTTCTCGCCTGTAAAGGATGGCATGGGGTCAGTTGTTCAAGGAACGCACCAAGAACTTCCAAAGTCGGTCGTTTCTGAGTCATCACAGCTGGAGGAAAGCTGTGTCCCTTGTCAGAGGGACGCACGGCCGGCCCCACAGGCGGCTGCCGAAGCCGATGCGGGAATCTCAAACCAGGATGCACCCCAAAGACGTCTCCGGCTGTGTCCCGTGTTGCACAACTCGGGAGGGAATCTTCCAGACACAGAAATGGAAGGCATGTCGGAAAGATGGCGAGGAGGGCTGCGTGCCCCCGGGCCCTTCTGCCCAGGAAGCTGGACTAGGGAGGGCCCGCGCCAAGGGCCCGTCACTTCCCTTCTCTCCCAACAACCGAAACACTCCTTACAGCGAGCTCCATTTCTCGGGGAAGCTTCTCGTTTCAAGGCACTGTGAGTTAGCATGCTGTCTGCACGCATCCCCCCCGCCCAGTTTAAAATATTAAATGCTCTCTAAAGGTGAAGCATGAGTATCAACAGTTTTCTTGGGAGAATGATGTATTTTACTAACAGATCCCTGTAGCTGTTTGTGTGTTTCCAGACACAAAGAAACCACAGTGGATTTCTCCCACATTGAGTATTTAGAAGATTTCCACTCCTGACACAGGCCAGGCCTGGAGGCCCATGTGTGTGACCGCAGGCGCGGTGCCGATCTGGAAAGGAACGCGGGCACCCGTTGCTTTTGGCAAGGCCCAGCGCATGGCGCTGCTGACCCGCATTCCACTGAAGTTATTAGTCAAAGTAATAGTTTATTTTCTTCACCAGAAAAATAAACCTCGATGCACTCAGCACCGCGTTTCCCTGAGCCGCACGCGGGCTTTGTTTGACTTTCGGAGTGCTCTTATAGAGAAAAATTATTCAGTAATGGATGAGGAGTCTGTGAAAACGTGTCCTGCATGACATTAATTTGCCAGAATTATAGGGCACTGCCACTGAAAGGGACCACCAAGGGTTATCTCGGGACAGATGGGGCCGGAGGGGACACGCCCGCCCAGAGGGGCGCCAGGCCCAGGGCCGCCTGCTCTGGCCCGTAGCCGGCCGCCCACCGCCGGTAGAGCCGCCTTCCGTGGGAAAGCCGGGTCGTCTGCTGGAAACAGACGGCTTGATCGATTCGCTCAGGTCCCATGTAAACAGGACTAGCGCTTAACGCAGGCGTGTCCGTACAGGGCAAAACCGAGGGCTAAATCCGGGCCATGACACGGGCCCGTGGTGATTCAGAGTCATGGATTTCCATTGTACTATTCATTCTTGAACAAGATGTTCTGAAACCCACGTTTAATTCAGGACCTCATCACTGTTGTTCTCAATGTAGGCAGTATTTTCGATGTCGAGGATTTAGCCTCAGTTCTCTGTAACGTTACCTTTCAACATAACCTTGAAACATCTAACGAGGCAGTTCTGGGATTACACAGCGTTCCTGCACGTGTGCTCATGTCAGCCACTTCTCCCACTCCCCCAGCCCTCCTCCTCCTTTGTCACCGGCTCGGGGATCCCCCATGACACCTCACACTCCCGTCCCTGCTCGAGACGGGGGCCAGAGCACCGCGCAGAGATGCTCCCAGATTCAGACTATCACTGCCTTGTCCCAGCGAGGTGGCCTCAACGCCAACCCTGTGCCCGGGCCCCGCTCCGTTTTCCCTGATGACAGGCTGGCAAGCCTGTCACCATGAGACCTTGTGGACACCATTGGGCTCAACCTGATCTCACCAGAAAGAGGAGGCGTTGCCCTCAGGGGCTAAAGGGCTTCTCTTCTCCGGGACTGAATTCGGGCCCTTCTCCCTCATCCAGGACACCGTTGCCCACGTCCACCTAGCCAGGACCCTGGCAAAGGGACTCACTTTCTCCTTTCCTCTCAGACAGGCTCAGACTGTGAAGAGAAACCCAGGAGGAGGCACAGCAGCCCAGGTCTTCATGCAACGTCCCAGCAGCCCAGGGGCTGGTCCTTCAACATCCGCACCCACACCCCGCTGTCCTGGGCCAGACACAGACTCCAGAACCAGGGTGCAGTGACGGACCCGTCTGGTCCAGAGCCCCTGAGAGTGACAGGACATGCAGGCCACCTCCAAGATGGGCCTGGATTTCCAGGGTGGCCTGCCCACCCGCCCTGTAGGCCGACGCGCTGTAAGATCCAAACCAACAGAAACGGAATGTGCCCACAGTATTGAATCCCTGTGGCCAACTCTACATGACAGGCGCCATGGGGTTTTTGGCCAAATAACAACCTATACTAAACGATGTCCTCAACATTATCCATCTTCAAGATTAAAACATGCGTGTCTGTGAATTAAACCCATTCCGTTAGATTCCGTTCGTCATAAAAGAATATGAGGCGTGTGCATCCGGATGGGGTAAGGATTCAAGCTTTCAGGGGAGGTTAGAGCAAAGCGTGTGGACGTTCATTCTGTGAGGTTGGCGCCCAAACCGCCGCAGCTCAGCTGCGATGCCTGGCGCTCCCCGTCCCCGTCCGCGCCCCCTCACGGCGCGCCTCCCGCGACCCACGGCTCTGGGTCCCACCTCCCAACCAGGGGCCCGACGCCGCGGATGCCACTGGCGCCGGCAGGACCGATTCAGGCTCTTGGGGGAGGAAGGGCTGCCCCTCCCCAGCGCCGTGGCCTGGGCTCCAGCAAGCCGGGCTCTGAGCAGCGGGGCCCCGGGGGGCCCACCGGCCTGGAGTCTCCCCTGGGCGCCCTCTGAGCCCCGGCGCCCGGGAGCCCGAACCGCGCAGCACGTGGGGAGCGCGGCACCGGCCGGGCCCTCACCCCGGGGCTGGCACACACCTAGCTGGGGGCCTGTACCCCAGAGCCGGCGGCGCCCGGCCGGGGCCTCCTGCCGGGGGTGGCCACCCTCTCCCACCGGCCCCTCTCCGTCACCAGGCTGATGGCTTAAGTGCTTTTGTGTTTAGTCGTTCGTAAATAGTCTCGGCTATAGCATTTCCAAACACGACGGCAAGTGTTTAGCTTTTCCCAGAGCGACGCGGGGCCCCGGGGACCGCCGGGCGCAGGGCAGGCCGCGTGGAGGCC
>LNAC01000118.1:3861325-3964044 GCA_002007465.1 Ailurus styani
TTCTTCTTCTTCTTCTTCTTCTTCTTCTTCTTCTTCTTCTTCTTCTTCTTCTTCTCTTTTTATTTTTTTTCATTTCTTTATTTTATTTCTTCAGTGATCCAAGAGTCATTGTCTATGCACCACACCCAGTGCTCCATGCAATCCGTGCCTCCTTCACACCCACCACCAGGCTCACCCACCCCTGTTCTTCTTCTTACTTAAAAGTAAACTTTTATTCAGATTTGTTGGAAAATTAATTAATGTCAATTCAATGTAACGAAGCAAATAATTATGAAAAGCCCATGTCATGCTTCAAAGTTTCTTGTAATGAAGTATTACCAGAGCAAACTTACTTAAAATAGATATTAATTTATATATATTATATGTACTTTCCTGTAACATGTCATATCTATTCTATTCAAAAACATATGCAAAGTTAATATGATTCTCATTTAAGAAGATAACTTTTAAAATAAGAATTATTATACATAATTACTGGATAGATGCTCATAGGGAAATGGAATCTCTTCTCTTTTTTTCATATTTTATTTGTTTATTTGTGTGTGTGTGTGAGAGAGAGAGAGAGCGCACAAGCAGGGGGAACAGCAGGCAGAGAGGGAGAAGCAGACTCCCCGCTGAGCAGGGAGCCCCATGCGGGACTCGACCCCAGGACCCTGGGATCATGACCCGAGCCAAAGACAGACGCTTAAACAACTGAGCCTCCCAGGTGTCCCAGAATCCAATCTCTTAAAACATATAGCTTGGCAATCACCATAAAATCATTTAAAAATAGAACAAATTTGATGATTTGTCTGCCATGAAATAGTTTACCAATGAGTATGATTTTTCTGGAATTAAAGTGATCGGTTGCTCTTATTTCAGGAACATCATCTTTGATGCAGTCCCTCAGTAGAATATCTACATCCTGAAGTCGATGTGTTTTGTTACAATTATCTTTCCTCCCTTGAAAAAGTAATTTGGAAATGATTCAAGCAGTATGACTGAAGGTTCCCCATCCACCACATCAACAGCTCCGTGGGCTCCGTGAGGATCCTCTACTGGTCCCGGCCCCCCTTCTCCTTCCTCATCATGTGGGGCTCGCCGACTCGCTCTTCCACAGAGCCGTCCCTGCGAGTCTGTGCCTGATGCTCCTTCTCTCATGCCGCCTCACTTTCCTGGGGTGTTAAGGGCTGGTTGGAGTCTAACTTTCAGCAGTCAGCCCCCTGAGGTCCATACTGAAGCCCACCTCTCTGTCGCCCCCGGAGGCGCAGCCACTGTCCGAGGTTCCATTTCTCTGATGTGGGAACTTCAGGGACGTTTCCAGGGCCATGCCTGGCTCCCGGCCTCCCCATCTCTGCAGGGGATGGACCCCGGTCCTCAGATCCCTCTGTGTCTCGTGCCCACCAGGGAGGAGTCTCCGTGAATGGGGGCCCGCGGTAGGTGGATGAGGGAGGCATGCCCTTTCTCGGGCTCCTCCAAGACACCGGGTCTCATTCTCCGTGGTTTTTTCTTGAGGGATTCCTGCATAATCTCCAGAATGAGTCTAAGCTTTTGGAAACAAACTGCCCATTCTCAGATTTCCCTGGAGATGAAAAATCACAGGTCTATTCTCCACTCTTACAGGTAAAGTTAAACAGAATACACAGTAATAAAAAGTATGGTAATATTGAAAAATAGTATTCACCCATCACCCTGCGCACCATCTCTCATTAGGGAAATACACAACGACAATGGAGCCCAATCTATTTGCAGAACACCAGCTTCCATGGAGAAGATTGCTGAGGAAGTATAGACATCTGAAATGTCAGAGAAGAGGTGACACATGACAGATTTAGTAGCAATTCTGTGTAGGTATTTTCCAATTTATTTTTCTGACTCGTCACCTGATCAAAACAATGACTAAAAGGGCTTTGCCCACAGACAAAGGAAATGACACAAAAAGGAAGCCATATATCTCAAGTGCACCCCCCTTGGACGACTCCTGATCTGAGAATTAAAGCTCCCCCATAAGAAGCGGAGTGTCGAACCACTGAGAAATGGACGGCAGAGCCTACGCGGCTAAGCCATGTGATATAGGAACGTCCATTCACGTCTGAGGAGACCAGCATTCTTTTGCCAGGGTGACGGTGAAGGACCACAGATAGAAAAGTGAAGCCAGTCTAACGGGGGTGGTAGGAATCTGCCTGGGGAACGTGACATCGTCCCCAGCTGCAGAGTCTTCAAGGGCATTATTGTTTAGAGATGTGGCAGGACAGATGCTGCCTGTGCTACGAGAAGCATCCCGGACAGATAACCGGGGCAGTGCGTTTGCTGTAATTCACAGGGAGTCGCACGGTGTCCTGAATCATGGGGCAGAGATGCCTCGTGTCTGGTCTCCTTTCTTACAACTGATAAATTAGCCTCAGATGTCCAGTCGGGTTTGCATTGCAAATGCTCTCGAGTTGTTTCTTCTTCGTCTTCAAACTCCCCTGCTCCGGAGGGGTTTTTCTCTTCCGTATTTGCTTATCCTGATGTTTCCCTTTGCATAAACAGCAATCCCATAATCCCGTGGATCAAAGAGCGCTGGGTTTATTGACTGACTTCCTGGTGTCAGAGGTTAGGACGCACTGTCAGACACAGGGGATATTAGGAAATAAAAAGGGTTACTCATATGAAAGCGCAGGATAAAATGCAGGCACCGAAAGGGATCTTTAATGCTCTAAGAATCAGCCACAGTAGATTTCCTATGCAGCTCTGGCAGCCACTCCGGTAACCTGGATAAGAAAGCAAATGGTCCCCAGCTCTGTGGATCAGACCAGGGAGATGCTGCCCACTGCGCCAGCAGCCCCAGAGGCAGCGGAGAGGGGGCTGCAGCCGGGGGCCCTCCATGGGCCACTTCACAAATGAAGATTGGAAGACGGACAGGCAAGGTGACTCGCCCCGCTCATGCAGCATATAGATTGACTTCATGCACCTTCTGTGTGCCTGAGAAAAAAAACGACGGCTTATCTAACACCAAGCCTGCACAGTAGCAGAGCGGTGAAGAATTTCTTTCACAACGATGGCGGAGGAAACCTGAATGCCCATCTTTGCCTATTATGCTGATGTTCTTAATTAACCTGATTAGACCAAATTGGATTGCTTCTTGAAAACTGTCTGTTTACTACAAGGCTTTGAGATGCATGACCAAGGGGGCAGAAGGTGACACCCACCATGGACCCATTTCCAAACCCTTGAACGTACCTGACACAGACAAAAGATCAGTTTGCAATTTTGTTTGTCTGACCATCAGAGCACCTCATCCGGGTCCCATTGCCTGTATACAAATGACTAAGTAACCTCCATGCAGGGTGTGTATCCCAGACTATGTGAGTACGTGTGCACACATGTGTGTGTGCCTCTGAGTGGGTGTGATGAGGCAGGGGGCTGGAAGGCACCCAGCAGTACTGAGTACTCTGTACCTCATTCCGGCACTCTGTAGGAGCACCTGCTAATGGTCAGTCAGGACATTGGTACTCCTTGGAGGAAGGAGTTTTCCTGTCCCGGAAGGAAGGACGTTTCCTGGGTCTTCACTGCGACAGACTCGCTGAGGTAAGTATCACACACATCTCTGGAGGTCTACCTTCTGTGTCAGCCACACGGAGGGCTCCTGTCCTGCAGCCGGCCACCGAGCAGTGCTTCCCTGGAGATGTAGCAATGAGCAAACTCCTAGGTGGGGGTGTGCGTTTCTGCAGGTGACAGTGCTTCTCTGTCTGAAACCTCACCGTCGCTGTAGTTTGTATCCTACAGGATCTTCTCCACTAAGCCACTGTGTCCCAAAGCAGAGCCCACCCTGTCTGCTCACCCCTAGGGCCCCGGGCCCACTCTTGCAAACACTCAAGGCAGGCCAGACCATACATGACCTGGAACTTGCTTATTTAGTCCGTGAATCATGTGTCAGGACACGAGTGTTTGCCATCGTCCCACCAAGTCTTGAGTTTGGCCCTGGCATATCATAGATGCTCAATGATGCCAGGGAAAAGCCCCTCCCTCCCTCCCCCCTTCTTCTTTCATCAACTCTGAAGAATTTGCAAAGTAACCACTTACCCCAGAGTTCATTCCAACTCATTGACAAGTTTGATTTGATCCACAGAGTGGTTTCTTGCAAATACGTTTAGATTACTTGCCAGGACTGTTTAAGTGAGATAGTCCCTATATGAAAATCTAAATGCCTACCTTCTTTAAAAGAACCACGCATTCTGCCCACGTTGGGTCTGCTTTCTGCATGGGTGGAGCCGGCCTCTTTTAAATGTGGCCAGTATACTCCATGTGGTCATAGCACCACTGGTCTCCACTGGCCCTCTGATGGCCCCTGGCCAATAAAACATGGATGAATGACAGTGACTATTGTTAATGGGGCCTTGTATCCACAGGACCTCATCCAGGGCCTGATACAGAGAAGACAGCTAATTCACAGTTTTCAGATGGATAAACGAGTTAATGAACTAGGGCTCAGACTTGGGGCCCTACAAATTGCTATAGATATCAACATAAAAAACAGACTAAAATTAAAAATGTCTTATTATTACACATCAGCCATATTTTGCTGAAAATAGTAATTTTGGTTAACAATTGCATAATTTATGGTATAGCCTGCTGAACTACTTAGAAGGCATTCAATATAAAGTTAATTTTAAAATATTTGTAGTAAATGGTGACATAAAATCTCCACTTGTTCCTCTCCTTCTCTTTCCTGTAACATCCCTTGTGGTTGATGTGAACATCTGAGGTCTAGCGTACAGTATGCAATCTTGGGTGATGCAAATACGCATGAGTTAATGTGTCATTCATGATGGAACCACACAGACTTGTGTGAATGGTGGGTGCCAAGTGGGAGGGCCACTAAAAAAGACTCCGTTCCTGTTCCTAAAGGCACAGTTCCTACGACTAGTTAAATCCAGAGCCGCCTGTAAACCCTCTTACTTCCCTGACTGCCCGTGTCTGTGGCTCCTGAAATGGTGTAAAAATGGGCCATCTCCTGCATTCTGAACATTTCCCTGCCTCCCAGATCTGTGGCTTTCCCAGTTGATTAGTGGACTATCTCTAGATACTGTAGAAGTGGCACCTAGAATGGGCATCTTGGTTATTGGGAAACTGAGGCACTACCTTCAGTGGACATTCAGTGGGTTCCTGCTGCCAAGGGTGAGCACAGCACTGGGCCTGGGCTCCAAAGGTACAGAGATCTTGGCCCCCACTCTCAGAAAGGAAGGATGTTGGGTTTGCTTATCCTTATACATCCAGGTCCTAACCCATGATGTGTCACTACTTAATGCTAAACAAGCACTGATTAGGTAAACTTATACATGAATTTACAAAACAAGCAACTTTTGGCCTCTGACTATTAGAAATGAAAAATAAATATAGATCCTGAGTCAGAAAGCACAGATTTGTCTTCCAAAGTTGACCATTTCCAAGGTTGAACCTGTGATCTTGCCCCTTCACTAGGTAACCCACAGTCAAGAGATGGGTGCACTGTTTTTCTGCTGCTTGAAGACAATGAGTCAAGTTCTGTCAAGGTGACCCCATGACTACTAGAAGTCAGGATACAGATTTTCAAGGAAGGAGGTACCAAGTTCTTGCAAGCTCTAAGCATGAGTGCAATGGCTCATCCCTCTCAGCAGAAACGCTGGAGAAGGGGATTCAGCCTCCTTGCCTTGCTATGACAGTGGGACTCTTTCTAACATGGTGGGGCTGGCAAAGCAGGCTCCAGAGAGCTTCCACTTAGAAGCAAGAACTTGAGGGACAAGAAAGTGATGTTATTCCAGGAGGAGACTCAGAGGAGGATTCTGGAACCACCCAGGGTCTAATGGAAAGGAAATGAAGAATAAATGAAGCCAGCAAGGGGAGGATGTCTGTCCTGACTGGAGGAGAGGACACTCCCACATGCTAAGGCCCTCAAGGTTATGTCTCTCATCCACGTGTGGGTGAGTGACCACCACCACCAGTTATTGCAGTTTTACTAAAACGAGACTTCATTCCTTGATGAGAAGACCTTCCCACACCCGGGGTCTGGGAACTCACACACAGAAGATGCTAACTAAAGGCATGTTTGAGTCAAGAAAAGCATGGGTGACCAGGGTCCCTGGCACCCGAGATGTCTAACCAAAGGGTTAAAGTTCTATCCAAAGCCTGTCCTGCTTGGTTGTGGAGCCACTGGATCCTTCCATCCAGGTGTGCATTGCCTGCCTGTAAAGAAAGCACTGGCACCCCTTCTCCCCAACTGAGTCCTTATGTGTGTCAATCTGTGTGACACGCCACAGACAGAGTGTCCCCAGTGGACAGGAGGTGCTATGAGCAGATATCTGAGAGGTTCTTGACCTTCATCACTCATTCCTGTTATGAAATACAGAGAAAAATCACTTTTAAAACAAAACCTGTTTTCTCTTACCATTTTGACAGTGACGGGTTCTATCAGCTCTCGGATATAATACAAGTAAATACTACTATAATTAGTCTTAAAATTTTATGTTTAATTAAGTGCAAAGATAGCTTTTACCCCTGCATGTCCTCCTTATGGGGTGGTTTTCCGGCGCTAATACGCGTAGACTCCCCAAGAGCAGAGAATCTGCTGTGTGTGGTCTTGGTGTCATTGCTGAGGGGCAGGAGAGGGGTTTTAGTTTCGGTCTTTTTAAATCTACCCTTTATGACAATGAATTAGTGTTGCTGACTGAATGTTTGAGTCTTCTCCAAAACTCACCGGTTAAAATCCTGAACCCCAATGCAAAGGTATTCGGAGTTGGGGCCCCTCGGCATGTGATCAGATCACGAGGGTAGGGCCATCCTGACTGGGATCAGGGAGCTGATAAGACAGCACAGAAAGCCCCTCCACCCATCTGTCATGTGAATGACAGCAGGAGGACAGTCCTCTGTGAACAAGGAAGGAGCCCTCAGGAGACACAGCTTCTACCAGAGCCATGATCTTGGATTTCCAGCCTCCGGAAGTGTGAAAAATAGCACCTGTTGATTCAGCCCAGAGTCTGTGGTATTTCTATTCCAGCATGAAGGCTGACAAAGGCAGTTCCATGATGAAGCTACAACAGAAGTTCGTGTTGCAGAGTGCTAAGGCCAGGTGACAGGCTGTTCCGAGTGTTTGCCGTCCATCTATCCTCACTGAAACCCTAGGAGAGCAGTGCTGTCCCTGAGAACCGGGTTCTGCGGGCTGCTCTAGATCCACACAAGCAATAGAAACTTGTCGTGAAAAATCAAACCGCGGACTTCCCATACATCGATTGGTATTTCTAGAAAATGAAAAGAAACACACACACACACGCACACGCATATATGTCTATAGGTACATATATACACACACACATAGAAAGTCTTAGACTATAAGTCATAATATTAAAATGTCTTCAGTAACGTGAACGAAAAAGATCTTCGATATGTGTTTTCCTTTTACTTAGGAAAGAAACAGGGCAAGTAGGCGACTTATTTTGGAAGAAATTGACCACAGGGTTTTCGTGTGGTCTCTGGGAGACCGGCTCTGCCTGTTCTTTTCTTTTGGTTTCCGCCATGGAAACCGCCCTTGTGCTAAGGGACAGCCAGAGTGGAGGGCGGGCTGACAGCCCGGGTGGACCTCTATGGCTGCCCTGAGGTCCATGGTCCTCACTGTGGTGGCTTTAGATGTTAGCGGCTGTGAGGCCAGATGAAGATGAACTAGCAGGGATCATTCTGAGGGAGACCCAGGTTCTTGAAATACAAATACTGAATCAGCTGTGAATAGTTGCATTGAAGAGAAAGAAATGAGAAAGTGGACTTCAGATTTTTCTTTTATATTTTTATCTAAGGGCTATAATTATTTTTTAAGAGTTGTCTTGAATTATCTATATTCTTTGTTGTTTGTCTATGCTCACTTTTTTTTAACTTACCTTGCAGGAGTTTTTCTGTATCTTCATTGTCCCAAATGAGAGTATATTCAGCACTAGTTTTCCCACACTGGAAGATGGCAGACATCCATTGCAGGTCTTCTAAGATCAGTGGATGCATTATACACATTACAGACATGGAAACCCAATCCACAGATCAGAGCCGAGGGTAAATCGACATTTTTCCTAACGACATTGCTAAGTAGATCTGGACCGCTAAAGTGCATGAGGATGGAGAAGCAAAGATTTTAGGACATTTCACTGAAGTTCTAGAGAAAGGAGCAATAACCCCTTTTCTCTCCCTTGGGTGTGGCTGCAACGAGTGACTTGCTTCCAAAGAGTACAGTATGGAAGTGGGATCAGAAGTAACTTTACAGGACAGAAATCCAGCAGACACTACTCTGCCAACTGATCAAAATGAAATCATCAAAGAGAAGTCACCTCAACGTCATGGACCCCAGATACAATATGAGAAGAATGTCACTTTACCTCCATGCTTTTCCTCCCCAAAATCCATGTGCCCTGTCTAACCATAAGAAAAACATTACCAAATCTAAGCTGAGGGACATTCCACAAAATAACTGACCGATACTCACCCTTCTCTATGTCGCCAAAAACAAGGGAAGTCGGACACGGTCACAGACCAGAGGAGGGTAAGGAGACACGGGGCCACCTGAATGGGAAGTGGCTCAGGGCAGGAGGGGGCGGAGAGTGTCCAGGCCAGGAAAGGAGCATTGGAGGAAAACCAATGGTGCTTGAATAGAGTGTGGATTTCGGTTCAGAGTAATGTGGGATGTTGGTCACAAATGCATACAATGTGTAGCAGTCTAGGGGATGGAGGAGAGAGAACAGGGAGGGGCTTGTTGGAGCTCCCTGTGCTATGGTGGCAGCTTTTCTACAAGTCCACATGAATTCTGGAAAGTTCATCACATGTTTATAGGAAATATTTCTTTCTCTTCCCTGCAGTTCTGAGATGTGCTATCTGGAGTCATCCTTCCCTGAGACAACTCTATCCAAGGTGTGTGGCTATCATTCGAAGCAAGGCTCCATCCCAAGGATTAGGACAGATTCCTTAGACATATACAAGCAACACTGGGACATGGGATCCCTGGGTGTTGGCACAGGGAAGACACAGGTACCAGGCCACTCTCGCCATTGATGAAACCAAACCTTCAAGGACATTTTTCTAATGGGGCTTGCAGCGAGAAATTTCATTTTGTGCAATCCCAGGATGCTCCGCAAAGACCTGTCTTATGATGCTCTTCACAAAAAGGGGAAGAAAGTGAGAACATTTGCCCGGAATTGGAGGTCAGGTCAGGGAAAACCACTCCACCGGCAGGTGGCAGAAAGCTTACCGCGAGGTATGAAATATGTGCTTTCAATTGGAGTCACTATTGTTCGTTAAAATATAGGGGCGAGCGTTACAGACTGAAGCTAAATTTTACACTGTTTGTATTATTTGTATAAAGCTCTCCGCAGACATGTAACCTGGACCTGGGCATTTGCCAGAGTAAAGTCAAGGGAGCTTTTTATGAATAGAATAGAGTTTTACACCAAAGAACATTCTTTCCAGGTGACCTATATGAAAAAACTCTTCTCTAAACATAGAAGGATTAATGGATAATTAAATGTCCCCGAGCTCCAGTCTTGTCTGCTCTCCCTGTCCCAAAGCTGGGTCTATCCTCCCAACGCCCCCCAGCTCCCCGCCCACATCCGTGCTGGACTGTGGGGGCTGACATCGTGAGACCTATCGGGCCACGTGGTAGTTTGGAGACCCAGAACTGGTGGTGGTGTACCCGTCTGACATCAGCAGCTGGAGACCCAGAAAGAGCGGACGTTTCTGCTGAAGTCTCGGGGCAACCAGGGCAGAAGAACCCCCTGTCACTGCCTTTTTGTTCTATTTAGACCTGCAACTGTTTGGTTGAGGTCCACCCACTCTGGGGAGAGCAATCTGCTTGTTTCAGTCTCCTGATGAAAAAGCTAATCTCATCCAGAAGCTCCCTCACAGACCCACTGGGAATAGTGTTTAACCACACATCTGGGCACCCCATGGACCAAGCAAGTTGACTTATGACATTAGCCACCACTTGTAGGAAGAAGAGTTAATTATGGTCTGGAAACTGTTCATTAACAGTTCCCAAGACTACCTTACCCACAGAGATCGAAGAAGAGCATTGGGGGCTTTAAGACCTTGATCAGAGTCTTGACCACACCCTGTCAAAGCCTCCTGAAGCCAACCCTTGAGCCCCGCCTCCTTCCCTCTTCTGGCAGCTGTGGGCCCACGTTCATGCCAGGGTCACGGCACCAGCTGGAAACGTGAGTGAGGAAGAAGGAGCAGGCACGCCCAGCCAAGCAGTTCCAGGTAACAAGACCTGCCATTCATTTAAGGTGATATTCATGAAGACCATTGAGTGACCCCAGGACCAGCCCCCACTGTCCCACTGCCATAAGACACAGATGGGAAGGGAAGCTCCAACGGGGTAAGTGCGGAACCCTTAGAAACAACTCGTCCTCATCATGCTGGGTGCTCTCTGTGTCTCAGGCAGGGGTCCCTAGAAACAGACACGGAGAACAGGATTTGGACACAGCTAACTTATCCGAAGGTGAGCTCAAGAAGCAGCAGTGCAGGAACTCCAGCTAGGTGGGCCGTTGGGTCTCGGTCCCCCTGGAGTCCTCTGGGAATGTGTAAGACACCCCCAAATCCAATTCTTTGTTCATCTTCCTATCGCTGTTTGCGTCTGTGTTTGGCTGACGGTTGGTGTCTGGTTCTGGCCGCCGGCACCGCCAGAGTCATTGTCACAGCCCAGCGTGCACTGGCCCCTCGAGCCGTGAGGGGCACAGAAGTGAGGCTGGCGGGGGTATGGGTGGGCCCCCTCGGGTCAGTGTGCGTGGGCCGCAAGGCTGAGCTCGCTGGTGAGGGCTACTGAGCACGTTTCGTCCTTCTCCCAAGCTCAAAAGTTAAAAAGTGTCACCATGGAACTTTCACTTATAATTTAAGAGATGTTTTAGCAGAATTTGTGGTTTTTAGAATGACATGTCTGGCTCCAGCTGCAGTCCTTACTGTTTCTCAGGTGTGATAGTGGAAGCCTCACGTTTTCTGTTTCCCACTTACCATCTCCTGAGTCATGACCCCTAAATAAGGGTTTGGAGCCCTGCCCCCGCTGTCGTTCAGGGAAACACCACCAGCTGTAGGTCCACCAGGACCCTCTCCAGACACCACCTCAGGGGCTTTCTGTCCAGCACGTGAGCAGTCCCCAGTGAGCGGACAGGTACTTTCACCGTCTTCATTGCCCGTCGATGGACATGGTGGGTGCTGAGTCATGGCGGTCAGGAACGTTCTTTGGGGAATCCTAAAATTGGCCCCAGATTGAGTTGGTGGGACTCCTGCAGTACCCGCCCCCACGTCAGAGGTCTATTTTCAAGGCTTCGTCCCACAGAAGGAAGTCATCTCTGCTTTTAGTAACATGTAATTAGTGTAACCAGAAAACCTTAAAATTGACGTTCAGAGCTTCAAAGGGGATGCAGAGTTATTGGTAGAAGAAACTCGTGGTTGGAACAGATCACTCTAAGCCAAGAGTCTATTCTTAGGGCAGCTATTTCTGCAGCTGCAGAGACATCTCCCAGCATGTGTCATGGTGCTGACGGATCATCTGGCAGCACGTCCTCCGCCCATCAACACACACCCCCAAAGGCGAGGACAGTGGTACTCACACAGCTGAACCCAGTGGCAGACAAGGTCACACCCCGTGGCTCCCGAGCCCCACCTCCATCGGTCACCCCCACACGATACAGGCATTGCCCCAAGTCCTGACACACCCACGCACAATGGTCGTTGCAAAAGGGGGTGGACTGAACAACACCTGGTGTGGCAGGAGCACCTTTCAGCTGCTGAATGAAGATGGCCCAACCTCAGCCAAGAGGGTGTGGTAGTTCCAGTGGCCCCAGGTGGTAGCTCTGGTTGAGGGGCCTGTGGGGAGCAGAGCTGGGTTCCAGGCTGCATCTGCACCACCTGCTCAGGGCTGGTGACTTCTGAGCCATGGACACGACGTAACGTCCTTGGCGGTCTCATTTTCAAGACACCTTCGGTTTTTCTGTTTTCAAGCATTCCTGGCAGACCATCTGTGGCCTCCAAAATCAAGTCTTTCTCTTGAAGTGGAGGTTCCGAGAGGCTGCGCCTGAGCGGCGATGGTGTGCAAACAGGTGCGCCTTCTCGGGGCCTCAGTCGACCGGGCTAGCATGTCGCTCAGAGAACACCCTTCCTGGGGCACATGTGGTGTGACATCACGTCCTCCGAAGTCTGTGTTGGCTCACTGCAGAGTGCCATGCCTTTTATAGCTGTCGCTTTGTATTCTCTATTTATTTTGAAGATTGGTTTAAGGCAAAGGAAAGATCTGTCCTGGATACACCATGTGGTTTTGAATAAACAGAGCATTTTTGAAAGTCAGTACGACAGGAGTTAGGGTGAGCTCTGAAAGGAACTTCTGTGAGCTCTCAGCTCAGAGGAACTTAACTTTATTCCTTTCTTCTGTACAGATGCCTCTTGCCTGATTTTTTTTTTCTGCTTGTTTTGTCTTTAAAATAGCACAGAAGGCAGTCTCGTGTTTGTCTTTCGCTTCCTCTCTAATAGATGCACATTCTTTCCTAAAGGCTTGGCCATCCCCACTCTCCAGCCCCGAAAAAGGCACAGACAAGGATATGGCCAACAGCTCAAGAGACGTCCCAAAGTGAGTAGCCCGCATGGAGCTCCTGCGGCGATGCTGAGAGGGTGTGGGGCAGAAGCCCATGCTGCCTGCGCCCGCCGCCCTCCTCTCCCATGGGGCCTGTAGCCTGGCACAGCCCCAGCTCTCCTGATGTCTCCGGCAAGCAGCTCCCTCCCCTGTCTCTGATCATTCTTAAGGCCTTCCTGCAAACAAGGGGTCTGACCTTCCGTGATCCAAACCCCACAACCCATCTTTTTCTTGAGCGCACACCACAATATGCACTTAGGTTTATGTGCATGGTATAAATGCAGGGTCCTGTTCACCCACAGTTGCACAAACTTGCATTTTGTTCCCAGATTGCACACAAGCCTTTCTGAGGTCTGTAAAGCATCAGAAACAAGAAACTCTGGATGTTCTACAGGCTTACATCCTGGGACACTCCAAATCCCCATATTTGCAAATACCTACGTGTGAATATAATTTTCTCACTTGCCTTATTTGTAGAGTGCAGTTTTTTTTTTAATTAGTGGTTATTAGGCAGGCTAATTCAGGAATGTGCTGGACACTATACATTCTTGTTTGACTACAAGGCATTTGATGGAAAAAATTAAACATATGTATTATGTAACCATAGTTGTCGATTCTGGAAAACTTAGATTTTTTTAAAGGTGAAGTAATTCAGGGGACAGGTAAGTCACACCAGCACTCAAGAAACATCTACTGTAGTTGGCAAGCTGGTGATGGAAACCCAGTGGTAGAAGTTTCAGTCTGAGCCCCAATCTGAAGGCAATAGAAGAGTAATGTCCCAACTCTAAGACAGTAAGGCAGAGAGAGACAGAGAGAGGGCGCAAATTCTCCTTTATTCAGCCCTTTGGGTCTCTTTGTGCCTTCAGCTGATTGGATCAGGCCCACCCACATTGGGGAGGATCATCTTTACCAGTCTACCAATTTAAATGCTAATCTCATCCAGAAACACTCTTATAGACACACCCCAGACAATGCCTGACTAAATTTCTGGGGTCCCATGGCCCAGTCAAATTGACACATAAGATTAATAGTCACATATATTAAGTCTTCAACTTGCTCTGAATTAAATCCTAGAACTATAACCATAGGTTTGGATTAATATCTGCCTTCAGGAGAGAAACATCTAAACCCTTCTGCAGCATGATGGGACCATGCTGAGAGGTCGGTGTGCACATGGAAGACAAGAACTTTTTGGAAGGACAGGGCTTGGTCTGGACCCACAGAGCACAGGGGGGGTAGCAGAAACAGCAAGGATGAGCACAGCCCTCACAGCTGACCTGAGAGATTGTTCTGGGCAACTGGACTATGGCCAGGCACCTGTCGGAGGACAGCGAGGACTGACTTTCATGCTGGGCCTTCCGAGGGGCTAGAGGTTTCCCATAGATGGATATGATATGATATGATATGATATGATATGATATGATATGATATGATATGATACGATACAATACGATACGATATATGGGCATAATATGGAGCAGTACACCAAAGGAGAAGGAAACCCACAGAAATATGTAATGATCAGACAGTATCTGGACTGGTTTGCACTCAGTAACAAAATTCACAAAGGATAAGGGCAGGTGGGAACATTGAGGAGGAGATGGCCAGACGGTTGAGCAGTTTAGAAGAAACATCCCAATAATTGTATGTCCCAAGAGTGCTCTCCTTTCATACAGTTGAATGGTTCCCCAAACTGCTCATTTTTCTGAAACAACAGAGGACATGATCTCCAACATCAGAGGGCACAAACTCCCTGTTCAAGGGGGAGAAAGCTGAGATACAAAAAGTTAATGTCTGATCCAATGCCCCACCCTAGGATGTCTCCAATTCATTAACAAAGTCAAAGATATCTGACTGCTGACATGATGGTCAAATAGTTTGAGAGAGGAGCAGAATGGATTCAATCTACATGGTTCCCAAAAGGAAAAGTATCACCACTAAGTGGAAGTAACAGGAAACCAAAAGTTAGCTTGATGTAAGAAGAGATTTTGAGACAATCAGAATCCTTTAGATTTACACCAACTATTTTCAGAATGGCTCCTAAAAGGATCCCAAGATGAGCTCAGTGTGATGGTGCAGATTCTCACATCAGCAAAGCAGGAGGAAGGCAAGATGAGAAGGTGAAAGCGAAGTCACCTTTGAACTTAAACAAGCAATGGTCAGGAATCCAGGAAGTATGTATGAGTATTTTGACAGCATCACATTTCGGTGGATCCTTGGCTGTAGGAGGAGACATGACGGAGGAGTGGGTCCCTCTACACCCACCAGCAGACAGACCTGCTGTCTTTCAAGGCTGAGTGCTGGCTGCTCATGGCCAAGTTGTGTTCTCTTACCTCATCTCCTTCTTTTGGTCTGAGAATCTTGTTTACTGGCAATCATGTCTTATAGACGTCTGCAGCAGAATTGCTTTAGATAATTGTTTATTAATATTAAAAAGAGAAAACGTGACCCTATGTGCCTGCCTGCGTACTCATAAAGGCAAGTGAGTAGGAGAGCATCTCCTTGAACATGAAGAGCTTGGAGGCACCTGGGGGGCTCATTCAGGTAAGCACCTGACTCTTGATTTTGACTCAGGTTGTGATCTCAAGGTCGTGGGATTGAGCCCCTCATCGGTCCCTGTTCAGGGGGAGGATCTGCTTGTCCATCTCCCTCTGCTCTTCCCCTAGTCATGTATGTATGCATGCTGGCTTGCTCTCTCATAAATAAATACAAAATAAATAAACAAACAAACAAATGAAATCTTTTCAAAACCAAAAAAAAACAAAAACAAAAAAGAAAGAAAGAAAAGAAAGGAAAATGAGGGGCTCGACACCATTCACAATTTCCCCATAATGACAGTTAAGGGATTTTTTTAAAGAAGAGACGCATAGAAGGACAAGACACAGCCCAGAAGAACAGCCAGCCCAACCCATACCCTAACCTTTCTGCAGCACAGTGGAATTGTCTACACTCCCCCCTAAAGCAGAGTAGACCGCTACGATCACCAAGCTTCAGAAGAAAGCCTGCAATGTGAGAAAAAGACGCGTGCACACATGTCAGTTTCCTGAGATATGACTCTGTGTGTGTGTGCGTGTGTGTGTGTGAAGTAAAACTGAAAACAAAGACAAACTGCAGAAAGATAACAACTTCGAAAATAGGGACATGATATCCTCGTAGAGACAGAGCCCTGCATGCTTGAAATGGTAACAGGATGCTATAAAAAGAAATGCGTTTGGAGAAGAGGAAAAGAAAGGGCTCCTCTGAATTAAAAATATGAAAGTAACAATTACAATTAAATCGGTTTGAAACATCAAGTTGAGTGGAATGTAGAGAAAAAAAGGAGTAAATAGGAGGAGGAGGAGGAGGAGGAGGAGAGGAAGAGAAAGAAGGATATAGTAACATTCTGAAAGTCCAGCATCTAACTAAGAGGAAGAGCAGAAGAAGAAGTAACTGGAAGTAATGAAATAATCGCCAACATAATGTTAGAAAACTCCCTAAAACTGAAGGCCAGGAAGTCCATGTCTAAAAGGAGCATCATGGATAGACTGTAGACCTCAGAACACCGTGGTGCAGAGGAGCTCCAAGAACACCGTCCAGAGGGCAATCTATAAATAAGCACAGGTTCCATACAATTTCTGATCTAGAATTCTATTGCAAGAACGACTATCCACGTACTATAACAGGACCAAAAAGACACCAAGCTTTCTAGATCTCAAATATCATACCTTCCTAATCAGAAAGATACTTGAAAATGTGCACCAAGAAAATAAGGGAGTAAGACAAGAAAGGAGTCCATACAGAAGCAAGAAAATGGGGTGCAACAGAGGAGAAGGGCAGAGGATCCCTCGGGGGTGTGAGAGGCAGACCTGCAGGAAGCACGGGGGCCCTGTGGTCCCTGGTCTTCATGAGAACATGTGGGAAGCCACTGGGAGGGACTCTTCAAGTGGAGAGAGTGGAGACAGTCATCAAAACCCTCATGTTTGGGTATCTTGGGAGAAGATTTAGATGGCTAGTGCAGAGCTTGGGAATGAATTAGTGAAAAATACTTAGCAAATTAAACAAACTGAAAAACAAGGGACTTCTAACTCAAGAAAAAATGTATAGGAAAGAAAAAACAACCACACACTGCATGACAGCCCCTTAAATATTGTCACATCATTGTAATAACAATTTGGCCGTAAGTACGATTCACATTTACTGGTTGGATGTGGAGGTAGAAAGAAAGTGTGGAGTTACCTGGGGTGGGAAGAGGGGCTCAGAGAAGGAGAAAGAACCTCAATCCTATCATTCCAGAAGGAAAGCCACAGACACTATGTCGAACTGAAAATGCAGAAGAAATTAACTGCACTTAAGAAATTGATATTTACGCCATATCAAGATAGACATACAATATTATAAATTATATCTCAAAAGGCTACAGTCCAATAACAAGCTTTCCTATATCTGTGGGACTACTACCAGGCCACCTACTATGTTGGATTGGTGGTTTTATCTACATTTGCAGCAATAGCACACACATGATTCTTAGCGATTCATAGTGACTTTTGACATCTAGAAGGCAAGTCTCCACCATATCTTCCTTATTCAGTGTATTCTTCTTTCTGGGTATTTGTTCTTTCCCCCCCAAAATTTGAAATGTTAAAAAAAAATAAAACCTGTTGCTCTTATTATATTAGAATTGACCTGAACAGAGAATACACAAATGAAATACTCTTGAACATGGGTCATCTCTAAGGTCTTGACATCATCTTTTCTCTTCTCTACCATCACTGAGCTCCTTAACAATTTCTCCCCATCTCCTGGCTTTAAATATTGTCTCTCTCCCAGCAGCCCCCACCTGTGCCTCCCAGCCTGACTCGTCCTCAGCTCCCCCTGTATCCACCCACCTCACCCTCCACATCTGGACTCAGACGTCCAATGGACATGTTCAAAATTGAATTTCTCAAAATCACACCCCAACCCACTAGATCCACCAACTTCCTGACTCAGTTGGCATAACCCCATCCTCCCAGTAGCTGGGGCAAAAATATTTTAAATCAATCTTGATGTTTCTCTGTCTCTTACACCTCCTGGCCGAACCCTCCCTGGATGGACCATGGTCTCTCTGAAGCCCCCATGGCCTGGGGGGCCATAATCACCATCTGACCACTCAGCAGCCATCTCCTGGGTCTCTCTGCTTCTCTCCTCATCTTTGCAGTCTACACCCACCCCAGATGCCAGCCCGACCCATTTCAGAACCCGGTCAGGTCTGTCTCTCTCCACTCCAGTTCCAGCCATGCTCCTTCCAATCAGAGTAATGCCGAGCCCTCACCGTGGCTCTGAGCCCCAGGCGATGTGTGGTGTCCTTTCTTTCTAGCCGGTCCCTCTGCTCCAGCCACATGGTCACCTTGCTGTCCTGGGCATGCCAGGCACCCTCCTTCCTCAGTCTTTGCTTTGCTCATCTCTGGACGTGAATGCAATGACTCATTGTTCCCTCCCCACAGATGTGTCCAGGACTCTCTTATCATTTCACTCATCTTTGTGCAAATGTCACCTTCTCAGTGATGCCATCTCACCGCAGCTTGTGGGCAGGTCCTCTGTCCGTCATGCCCTCCGCCCTGTACCTTGCCCTCAATCTTCCATAACACCTTCAAACAGGATATACGGCTCACTGTTCTCCACATTTACCGGTCAAGGATTTCTATCTTTATTTACTGGGATATTCCCAGTGTCCAGAGCATCCCTGGTCACACAGCAACTACTCAGAAGTACTTGCCAAGTGAATAGCCACTTATTTCAGAATCACAGTGTTTATAAGTATCTTAAATCAAGTATGCAGTTTATTGAATATATCTTTGGGTCACATCTTTTAAATACACAAATATTCTAAAATTAAAATCGAAATCACATGTTTATTTGCTACATCTTTACAACTGCACACAGCCTGAAAAAAAAAAAAAAACAACTCCAGAGGCAAGTGGCCCACGGGCTCCACGTGGGCACACGGCCTCGGTATATCCGTAGCCTAGGTGGTTCCGTAGACAGTGATATTGGCTATCTGGGTTTGTATTCTAATGAACTGGTAACTTGCCCTTTTGAAATGTTCTTCTATGGAAAGAATTACCACTAGGCATGCTGAGAGACAAAAAAATAATAAAAGAGAACATGTTTTACTTAACACTCTTAACGTCCGTACGAAATAAAAATATACATCTCGAAGTTCTCCTCTCCTTCTACTGTTCACATCTGAAATTAATGAGTTCCAGCTTGGTACCTGCTTGCTACCACTGCACCCTACAGGGACCACAGGCCACTGAGACATCTGCCAAGGACAGCAGCCATAGGGTCAGACACATCCGGGGACAGGTGTGGCCTTGGGCGTGGCTCAGATCCCATAAATCACCTGTTGTCACCGACAGAAGCCAGGAGGAGTCACCCAGTGCCAAAGATGAGGAGACTAAAGTAAGATGCACGCCTCCTCCCTAGGGTTTAGCATCTAAAATGGGAGCTTTTTTCTTTTTTTCAACTGTGGCGTGAAGATTAATTGATTAGGGAGACAAAATGGTGCCCTTCAAGATGGAATTTTTTTCTCTATAACCTTTGACTTCAAGATGTAGGGAAAATCTTATTTAGGGATTTCGTGCTAGCAGAAGCAAGAAAGAGACTGATAGACAGCAGAGGCATCAAAGATTGGCTGAGACATTTTTCTGCCAAATATTCTTCCACATCCCTCCAGGGACCCCTTTTTCTAGGGGGAAACGAGATTCCGCTTTCCACAGCTGCCAGGAGTTCTGCCACTTTATGAAGAAAAAAGGGATTTCAATATCCGCTGCTGCTTGTGTGGACTTCTTACAACACCCCAAAAAAATCACTCCCAAAAGAGAACAAAAAAAAAAGAATTTGATACAGGCTACATTTCAGGCAAAGAAAAATTAAGAATTATCATCTTCCAAGACTTTACACAGATTATAGTTTGTGCGGGAGTTTCCTTCAGACCAGCCGACAGCCCAGATTCGCATTCTCTCTGGGTCAGTCTCCAGCAAACTCTAGACAGGGCAATTCCGATTAGAAATATTTCAGAGCTACAACTGTCAGGAGTCATAGCACATTCCACATCAAACACACACACACACATTTCTGTCCTTGAATCTGGCCGCTCAAACCCACCACTTTGCATGTGTGGAATCTGAGCCCCAGGGACGTGGTGATGGGGCGGCAGCCATGCTGTTATTTTGAGACAGAACAAGCACCAAATCCGGGGTCTTCCAAGTCATCCTCACATTCTTCGTGTGATTCCGGAAGCGTTTTGATTCCTTTCGGTACTTCGGTGTGCCAAACGCTATCTCCTCAGGAACGTGATCCTATCCATCTTGGGGCCGTCTCCGGGGCGGTGGTGCCATGCCCGATTTCAGGTGATGCTCACAAGGGGGAGTCGCCTGTCGGGATCCCTTAGCTTGTGACTGCTGACTCAGTATGGGGACTCGCCCTGGCCACTGCCGAGCATCCCAGACTCTCATCTTGAGATCAACTGCTGAGAGCTTTACCAGCATGCACAGATCTGTCTGGGGGATACTGTTACTTTTCCTTGCCTAAATGCAAATGAATTAGTTTCCTAAATGCTTATTTAACTTTAAACTTATTTAACTTTAATGCATATTTAACTTTATTTAACAGTTGGAGCTAATTAAAATTTTTAGGATGAAATGACAAGGGCAGTCACCATTAGATGTCAAAGTACTGCACCCCAAGGTAGCATAACACTTTCTACCAAAAGATTCAAATGTCTTTTACTGAACTCATGTTTTCTAGATGACGGGAAAGATGTATGTTCACATTTGAAATGGAACAGCCTATAACTTTGATGGTCATACCACCAAATTCTACGGAATACAGCAATTTTAAAATTTCTTTTGTGAAAAAAAGCCAGTTTATCTGGTGTCCAGATTGTGCTCCCAGAAGGAGCCAGTGCTCCTTGGAGAATCGGCTGACTCCAGATCTCGGCTAAGACACAGACAAAAGGAGCCCATGACATCTTATCATCTAAGAAAGGATTCCTTGTCCAAAGGACATCAGAGCCAATTTGAAGGAGCCCCCTGGCCAAAAATGGACAATCTTGGCCCCCACCGATGCCAGCCGTTGGCCTTGCCAACCCCTGTTAGGACCACCTCGGCTCCTTCTCTGAGAATTCATACCCGCCCGGTTGTGTCCCGCTGGGCCGCCCAGGGCCTGCTTCCCCAAACTGTGATGCCTGTCTGTGGCCTTTCTTTCCATGGAACTCCAGGGGGTTGAGGGAAGGAGCTGGTTCTCATTTGTCATGATTCCTCAGTTCCTAGGAGAGCATGTTGCTTGTGTTCATTGCTGGGTGAATATTTAAGCATCAGTCTGCTCTTTGAACTTGCTTCATCATGACCCAGATGCAGAACATTCAGGACCCCATCAGTGCATGAGACGGGGACTCTCAGTCCTCTCTTATGAAGGACTATTTTTCATGCATTCGCTGATTACATCAGCTTGCCTGGCAGTCACCAACGGCAAACACGCTGTTAACTTTTATGTGTCATTTACTGTCAAATACAACAGAAAAAAAAAAAAGATGTACTAGTTAATGTGCAGAAAAATGATCTTTCTGGGGACCTGTGTGGGCCTTTGAGGAGGCTGGACAGGGTTTCTGGGTGGTGGCCCCGGGTCATCCGGCATGCAGACACACGGTGTACACGTGTGCTCTCTCCACAGTAATGCTTTTGGGGATGGCGTTGCTACTGGCAAGTGTACGTCAGAATAAAGGGGTCCACACAGCATCCACCCAACACAGCTGGCGATGAGCTGCGCATAAGAGCTAAAAATAGAAAGGAGTGAGCATGGGTGTTTTCGCTGAAAGGGGAAATTGACAGAGAAACAAGCCTAAGTGGCCTTTCTAGTACAAAACCGTCCCCCTGGCAAGGACTCGGCCGTGACCGAGGGGCCAGGAAGGTGCGAGGCTTGGGCTAGGTGGGGACTGTGGTCTGGTTTAAGCCTGAACCAAACATGTAGGGGTTTAAAACATCACTAAACAGGCCATTTCACTTTGTCCCCCCAAACCTCCACCATCTGAAGTCTGTTAGGCCGGCCCAGGCACAATGATTAAGTCCATCCTCAGATACATATTTTTTTCGAGGCAAAATGCATTTAAGCTTCTCTCAAGGGGATTTACGTTCAAACCTTGTATCACTTTGGGCTCTCTCCTGGAACTTCCCTAAGCTCTCCACGTTGTGCTCATTTTTTCCCCATTCCATTATATCTGTCAGACTCAACTCCTTCGTAAGTAGTTGTGACAGTCAAAAAAGGAAAGAAAAGCCCTTCAAGATTCAGAGCATCAAAGCCTGCGTCTCTCAGGTTATATCTTCAAGAGCCTGGCAGCGGGGCAATCTTTGTGTTAAACAACCAAAAATGCGACATTTAAGTAGGGCAGGTGCCTAACTTTATGATGTAATAAATGCTTGGCAACACTCTTCGAAACCTGCGGTGCACGCAAGTAGCGTTAGAGGTCAATTTTCCCAATGATCCCTAATTCTTTCATGACAATCTATCACTTTACCGATGACCCTAACAAAAGCCGTTAGCTGCCTCCTATCACCCAAACCCCAGAGGCGAGCAGAATGATTTCATGCATAATATAAACAGCCATTTAGAAAATCAAATCAAATCACGTGAAATCACGGCGGAGAAACGGCCTCAGTGGGGGCTAACAACTCCCATCCAAGAGAATGTTTTTCTAACCCAGGAGAACTCACGACCGGCAAAGCCGCGAATTGATGTGGGAGCCGTAACAACCAGCAAAGAGATAATCCACGTGGGGGGGGGCACGGTTTTCTGGCCCAGACCCCTGTGTTTATAAAGAGAGGCTTGTATGAGAAAATGACAGGAGGCACAACCAAAATTATGAGGCCCAAGTCAAGCCTGAAGGTAGTAATTGCCTTGAGCGCATGTGCACAGGGAGCCCCCGAGCCCCCCGTTCCGGGCGCTGCGGGCCAGCACGGCGAGCCGGCACGTGAAGGTAGCAAAATGAAGAGGCGTCCTTGCCTTCACCCCTTGAGCTATTTAATGAGTCAATGACCACTTGATAAAAGCGTGTGCCGAGTCAGTGGATGGAAGACAGCAGCACAACAATAAAAGGGCAGGAAAGTCTGAATTGAAAAGCACATTTGGGACCGCGCGTCAGACACAGGGCAGAACGTGTGGACCCGGCTTTGGCTGTGGGGTGCAGATTCCACATACCCTGGGGAGACATCTCTTCAGAAGAGTGAGCTCTGGAGAAATGGGGACTGAAGCACAGCAATTCTGATATCAGAGTCGCGTCTACGGAACCCCTTCTTTAAAAAAAATCAGTGATTTTATTCGCTGAGACTTTGCTACCGAGGTGATTCCCACAAGAGGATAGTATTTACCGTCGTCTCCTCCGCTCCCTCAGGGGTCAATGTCCCATCATTCATGGTTCCCCCACATGACGATCTGTCATTCCTTTTAGTGTGTGCAGCAAGGCAATCAGCACCCATTCCTAGAACGAAATGCTTGCTGGGGGGTGGGCGGAGAGGCCGGAGGATATGCAAAGGGGCGTCTTATGGGGGGACCCCTGCGGCCCCCTCCGCGGGCCTGCCCTCCTCTCATGGCTCAGGCGACACAGCCCCTCCATCGCCAGGATCCAGGAACTCTCGTCGATTTCCTTTAGCAATGATGCTTCTGATAGCAAGATGCTTTTGTCAGATAATTTCTAGAACACCTTCATGTTATTCCTGAGAAGCAACATGCGATACAGCTGATACAGCCCGAAATAGGATCATAGTAAACACAGCCATTTGCTCTCCAAAAAAAAAGGTTTAAAAAAATGAAACTCTAGGTTTCTGCCACATTTCCCGCATACAAGATTGTTAGCTGTTTGGAAAGTGACCTCCCTTCGAACAAGCTAATACAAGAGACCCAAGGATGACGATTACAAGGAGGCTCTCTGAGGCTTATGTGGTTTCAGAAATCCACGCTAAACTGTTAGATAAAAGGATTTGCTTCGCTTTGTTTTGACACTGCTATTTCCCGGGAGCAGGTGTATAAACCTTGGGGTTTTTACTGGTTCCTGCCAATCCAAAACGATGGCAAAAAAGAAACATGAGGTCTAGATGTTCTTGGAGAAATTCTCCTTCTGTGGACAGCATTTATGTGCAGTGGGAATGCGGGGGAGGGGGGCTCCCACTGAGAGCAGGGCTTCCAGGGAGCGACCCGGGCATGTCTGGGGAGCAAGAAGCATTCGGTTCCACCGAATGCTGAGGGTGCAGGAGGCCAGCCTAGGTGTGCCCCAAGGCGGTGTAAGGTGAGCCGGATCCTCGTCAGAGGATCTGTGTGGATGGTGCTCTGCTGACCATGGCCCCTGCCACTCTGCATGGTCCTTTAGACGACCAGGTGTCCATTCACCCCACCGAATGGTGGACACAGACAGGAATGACAGTGTGACCCAACAGAATCCCCCCATCAAGCACCCAACTGCTTAGCACCAACAAGGAAGTCAATGAATCGACGGGTGAAGAACAAGCGAATGAGTGAAAAGCAACTTGCAGAGACGATGAGTGCCTTGCGATGAGTTCCCGTTGGTGATGGCCAAGAGGTAAGATGGAGCAGCTCTTGAAATAAAGGATTTGCATGCCTATCTCTTGCTAGACCAGCCCTGCCCCTGAAAAAGGAGAGTGTCCTCATGACGGTGTTGCCGTTACCCGCCTTCGGTAGACGGGTAACACTCGTGTCCCGCCCCCTCCCAGCCCGCACCTGCCACTCCAGCCTGAGAGTAAAGCAAGAAGGAAACCACACGCCTTTCCAGCCCCTGGCAGAGCCATTCTGACACAGGACTACTGGGTCTTTGCATGGCCAGATGTGCATAACCCTGAACCGGGTCACAGGATCCTGTGACAGACCTCAACTGAAGACTCCACCTGGAACCACCCCTTCGGACTTGTGCCCATCAGAGTAAGGCTGGTGACCACCCTGACTCGGGAGTTGATTCTGCAAAGAGCTTCCAGCAATTCCATCCATTTGTTACATTAAAGGCACCTCATTGCCTGTATTTTTCCACCTCTAGCCAGGGATTGCTCCTAATGTACTGCACAAGTTCAAGTGGTACAATCGTGGGCAAAGTCTCTGGACAATGGGGATGCCATCCCCGGGCAGAAGCTCTCTCTGTCCAGTGTTGGAGGAAATACCTGGACAGAAGCTGGGAGGACTGGGCCCAGCTCTAGAGTGATGCTGTGGGCTGGTCTGAAGAACGATCAGGCACAAGGGATCTTTGCTCCACATTCTGGGAGGTGGTGGTGCAGGGGCATGGGCCGTGACAGGCGCTGCCCACCAGGTGAGACTGAGGCCAGGCTCCTGGATGCCCGTGACCGACATGCAGTGATGATGGAGAAGTTCCTACAGGGAATGAACAGCTGAGCGGAGACCACGCACAGGATGCTTGTGGGGGAGCCTGTGGTCTCTTATAGGGCTGGGGCCCGGGGGTGTCACCCTAAGCCCAGCAAATGCATGGCACTGAGCTAGAATACACCAGATCTGGCTAAGCCGGGACACAGCCCAGGAAGCCCCCCCCCCCCAAGGGCACTTGCTGGGCCTGAGGCGCTGCACCAAGCACGCCTCACCGCAGTGGAGACCACAGCAAGGATCGGATCTGCTCTCCCGACAGCCGTGCACGCAGCACAAACTGTTCTATGCACCAGGGAACCCAGCCAAGGGGCGAGGAGGCTGGTTGCCAGCCCTTCCCCACCGGCCAAGCAGGGCCCTTGCTCCCGATCCCTGGAGAGGTATTGGGACCCCCGCGTCAGGGCCGCCAGTCCAGACCCCTACCCCACCATGAGATCAGGGTATCAAGCTTTCTGCTGCACCCAGGATTCGGGAGGGCAGGGGAGCCCAGGAAGTGCGGGGAGAAACACCCTGAGGGTTAATAAGCATACACGCGGGGAGAGGCGGTTGAGAGTGTAACCGTCAGGGACTGAACCCCAGCGTCCTGGGCTCTGTCCCAGCTCACCTCCTGTGCCTGGGCGTGCAGCCCACCACCTTCCCGGGGGGCCTGAGACGGGATGGGCTCCACCCCTGCCTCACAGGGCTGCTGAGAGTCTCAGCGACTTCACAGCCATCGAAGAGCGGAGCTCGGGGACTGACGCGCGGGGTCGGACGTCAGGGACGGAAGTTGGAGGCGGGCGCCCCGGCCACCCACCCGGCTGCGAGCGACCCCGGGAGCTCCCCGACTCGGGCCCCTTCCTCGGGGCGGGGGAGGCGCAGAGAGCGGGCCCCACCCGTTTGCAAGCCGTCGTGTTGTCTCTTCGGATGGGGTCCTGACCGTGCAAAGCAACGTCCTGGCAGCGCTCCGTGGGCGAGACCGGGGCACAGGGAGGACTCGCGTCCCATGAAGTCGGCAGGAAGGGGAGAAAAATGGGAAAGGAGGCCTCGACCAGACAAGGGCTGAGCGCCACAGCGTTTGCAGAGACCGGGCCTCTCGGAGACCACGGTCGGGGCCGTGGGGGGAGGGGAGACGGAGGGCAGGGGTCTCTGCCCGTGGAGGCCCCGGACCGCACGGCCCCTCCCAGGAGAGCGGCCAGCCCCGAACGGGCCGGGGAGGGGGAAGGCGCCCAGGGGAGCCTTGGCGTGAGCCCGGGGGAGATTCGTGCGAGCTGGGCACCGGCCGCCCAGGCGCTGGGCCTTCCCCGAGCCCCGGAGGAGGCCCCGCGGCCTGCGCTCCTTCCTTGACGAGGCCCCGTTGGCGTGAGTCCGGACCCCGCAGGCCCTGGGCCCAGCCTGCGGGTCCTTCACGTCCGTCCGAAGACTCCCTCGTGCTCCGGTTACCGGACGGGGCCCAGGACCTTGCACAGTAGACCTGAGCCCCCATGTACTCTCTGACGTTGGACGTTTTCCCGAGCATTTTGATCTAAATATTTTTTATAAGATGCCGCGCTTCTATACGCCTCACGTCCAGCTACCAAAGTGTCACAAGCTGCGCGCCGGGGGGAGCTCGAACTGCAGAAGCTGGCTTGCTCGCAGTATGGAGGCTGAAGTTCAAGATGCAGGCGCCCGGAGGGTGGGTCGGCCGGGGGCGTCTCTCCCCGGCTGGCGGACGGCCGCCTCCTCCCGCGCCCGCACGGCCCTCCGTGTGTGTGTCTGCCCCCACCCCCGCCGCCCCAAGGACACCGCGAAAACGCCCGCCTCGTTTCGTCGGAACTACCTCTTTAGAGTCCCCCTCCAAGGGCAGTGGCGCTGGAGGTGGGAGTCAGGACCCAAATCCGGGCGGACACAGCTCAGCCCGGATCCCCGGCTTCTGTTTCCCCCACGGCAATAAACTGTCCACCCCCAGAAGCTGCGGGGGGCCGGGGGCGAGGAGCAGAACCTCCCCTGGGCCGCCGTCCTCCAGGCCGCGAGCAAAGATCTGCTCAGAAGAACAAAGTCTTTCCCCCAAGTAATTGTCCACCGGTGCCTTTAGAAACTACTGTAATTCGGGTACAAATTTATTTTTTTACAGTACTTCTAGTTACAAATATATGGTTATTCTGAAACAGAACTTTAAAAATTAATAACATATTTAAGTAGAAGACTTTACAGGTTTTAAAGCATAAATCTAAAGTGTTTCCATGACACACGGTAATAACTCTCTGAAGTGAGAATAGAACCACTAAGTGTAAACTCTCCTTAATGTCATTCGTCACGACGTGTTAGTGCAACATTAATAACACATTTCAGAAGCGGTGTTAATATTTCATCAGATCTGAAGCAAATAGCCTTTCAATCCATATATTAAAATCCTAATAGTTGCTATTACACTAGAGGCTAAAGGCAACAATAAACCATATGGAAATAAGACCATTCATCTCCACCCAGAGCGTTCATATTTGCAGAAATTACGTTGAGCTGTTGGCTCCCTGACAGCCCGCGTTCCCATTACTACTTACGTTTATTGCACATCTTTATGGAAAAGTTAAAAATATTATAAGAGTAAAATCTTAATAGAAGATAACCTGGAAAGTCGCTAAGAAGGAGACGAGAGCTATCAGAAGCACATTGTTCCCGGGGAAGAGCTACAGGAGAGCAGGTCGAAGGGCTCTGTGTGGCTTCCGTGGGAAGGCAGTAAGTCACAGACGGGAGGTGGGGGGGACGCAAGGGGCTTTGCTGTCACGCCGAACTCCTCGATATGAGAACCTTATGGTAATGTGTGATCGATAAAGCTTACCCAGGGTGAGCAGAGGGACGCGTTAAGTAGTTATAAAAACAATTCTTAAATTGCCTTTTTACATTTGAAAAATAAAAGTTACATATGGTATGTTTTGCATTTATTGAAATGCCGTAATACCGTGTGTTAAGTTTTTTAATCTCCTAAGGCATTACAGGGAAAGGTTTGTCTTTATTTAAAAGAAATTTTAGCTTTATGTAACATATGTCTCAATTCAATCTTTAAAAGTAGGGTGTTTGTTTTTCATACTCATGACAGATGTATAAATACAGATGTAAGTTCTGTGCCTATCTACCTATTTTTCTACTCACCAACCAAAAAGATTAGCTAGTATTCACTTTCACGGTGGAGACAAATGATGTTTAAGACAAGTTAAAGCAAAAGCCCATACGATTTTTTCCATCTTTCGAATTTTGAGTAGTTTGTGTCAACTATGTAGTTTTATGATTGCATCTTTTTTAATGTAGTTCATTTTAATCATATGATGCAGCCCTTTCAGAAGCAGCACTTGGTACCCGTGTGTGTGATGGATGTGAGGAACGGAGGGAGGTCTGGAGAGAAGTGCAGGGAACCGGCAGGAAGGATTTCCCCGCGGATCACACAGGGCACTCTCAGTCCAGGCACACAGGTGTTGGTCAGGACATTTTTAGAATTTGCAATTGAGAAACATCTCGGAGTTTTCAGCATATAAAAAAGAAAAAGTGACATTTATGGAGTGCCTACCCCGAGCCAGATAGTGTAAAAAGCACAGTATATTCTCAATTTATTTACCCAGTCCTGTAGAATGGCCACTTGTTTCTGCATCTTTCTTTGCTTCGACGTGGTGGTTAAGTACGGTTGTGATATTTTTACAGATGAAAAGGCTAGGGTTCGATGAGATTAAGTGCTGTAAGTCTGCCCAGGGGTTTGCAAACTCCGTTAGAGAAAGGTAATATTTTGATTTGGGGAAAGGACAGGAGCCATTTAGAGCCACATCTGTTGACTGACATGGTACCCAAACTGGAGAATTTTGTAAGCAAGATTCTTCTAAAGGTTGCTTGTAAATGCAATGCTGTGTGTTCCCTGGGCAGTTTTGATGCCGTTTCCGCTGGCAGCTCCCACGCATCGGACATGCTGTCTCTGGCGTGGATGGCGCCCTGCTCTGTGCCTTCCAAACGCTCAAGTCACCTCTCTCTGGGCCCCGGGCCCCATGCCGGCACTGGGGGCCCATAGAGCAGCTTCACGTGTGGCCCCTGCCCCTCCCGGGCCCCAGCTATGTCCCGTCGCCCTCCTTGGACTTGATTGCGATTGTTCCTTTTTCTCGCTCCTTGTTTTTACATTCTAAGTGACACTCCTTTGGTTTCCTCCCAGGTTTTTAAGGGATCCCTGGAACCCACACCCTGTGCTGTCTTTGGGGGAAGGATAAGTTATAGCCTCAAAATTCACCCGAAGGACAAACTTGCCGTTGTGAGATAAGCACTCGGGAGCGCCAAGATCTGATGGCCACAGTCCACTCTGCTGGATGGAGCGGAGGAAGGGCGTGCAGAGTGGGTCCCAGGAGTTCTCATCACAGGGAGAAGCGAGCTTTCCTTTTCCTTTTCTTGGTACTGTATCTATATGAGGCTGTAGACATTAAGCAAACCCACTGTGATTATCCCTTCACAAGATGTAAAGCTAACCATCCTGGTGTATACCTTACACGTATGTAGTAGAGCATGTCAACTTCTCCATAACACAGAGCGGGCATTCTCCCCAAAGGGGTATGTTGAAGACAGGAGTACTTCACACATGCAAGTTCTGATATTTTTTAAATGACTCAAAATGGGTATGAACAGCTAGTATCACATAAACACACGTGTGGCTTTTTAATTTCAAAAATTCTAATTCAGGCTCCGGCATGGGACGAGGCTAAGGGACAGCTCATTTGAAACTGAGGATGAGAGGATGGTGCAGAGATGTCTTTGGAAATATGTTTCCCTCTCCTATTCCTCCTGTTCTACTGAGAACAGCAATCACGAGCTGGGAGAAAAGAGAGAAGGTGTGTGTTCTCTCCCTCTGGTTCTTGCTGGAAGCCAGGTCCCCCCCTCCTGAACTGTCTGGCAGCAATGGGACCAGCCGCTCTGTGGTGTAACCCAAGCAACTCCCCCGAGCTCGCACTCAGGCCACCGCTCCCCTGCAAGTTCCAGGGTAAGACACCCCGTTTCCGAGTGGATCGGTAGGGGTTTTAGTCAGCTCCATTGGCTCTGTCTCCCATCCCAGTGTTTGAATGGGGGAGTCTTCTCCTCACCTCTTCATGTGAGAGACCCTGTCTCAATTTCTTTTACCCCGAATCCCTTTTCTGTAAAGATGGTTTCACCTAGTTTCCTGAGGAAAAAGATATCACTTGCAATTCTGTCTTAACCCCCTGCCCCTCACTGATCATGTCTCTTGTAAGGTTGGTGCACGTACAGGGTTGAATTTGTTCTCTGGAATATCCTAAGATTCAGTGAAACCTTTGCACGTTACACTGGTTATGAACAGAATCTTCATTCGTAAACAATATCACCACCATGATCCTAATCCCTCGACACACTGGGGGTTGGTCCTCAGTGAAATATGAAGGTTCCCATCAATCTTTCTTGACCATAAACACATAGCCAATGTGTGATGAATAGACAGTGAGGTATTCGATAGCAAAATACTCAGTCTAGAAGACCCAACTGGATTTAGTGCACGCACATTCGAGAACACAGAGGTGGGTTGGGGAGTGGGGGCAAGTCATCATCAGTCGGCTCAGTATCACCACAACACACCCCAAGGGCATAGCTCTCAGTTGCCTTCCCACCACTCTACTCATTAAAGCCCCACAGACTGAGAAGACTCAATCTCTAAGGAAAACCCCTTCAAGTACAAACCTAGGGGTAAGTCACTTCATCAGCTTTGTCTCTTTCCTATTTTGTGCTATTCTCAACCACAGAGTGGTTGGCTTCATCAATGTTCTAGATTCTTCCAATTCTTCAGATACGAGCAAGTTCAGCCTGACGAGCCATAACTGCCGGCAACGTGCCGGACTCAAAGGGAATTCATTCCATTCCAACCCACTCTGCACCTGGTCCACGTCACACACTATCCCAGGGAGTCCAGAAGGAACCCTGGTTCTTCCTGAACCTCACAAAAATGATGGACTTGGTAACTCCCAAACCCACCCTCTTCCTTAGAACCCCTGATTTCAGTTAGGTTACAGGGCCTGAGGTGGGCATTCACCCACACTTCTCTCCAGGCCTGCTCTTCTGTGAAAAGCAACCTTAAGGACACACATCAATTTTCAGAACTTAGTGTCTGACGTGAAGGTTTACAGAGAAGGAAGAAACAGGTGTGAGGAGCAAGTAGAGGATGAAGCAGGGCTCATCCGTGTGGAGGTGTGCAGCTGAGGCAGGGGGCAGCTATCCGGGTGTGGAAGGTTTGCTAAGGGCTGCAACTCACATCCCAACGTCACTACCTGGAAATCCTGTCGTCCCTCCAAAACCCGGGTGACTACCTGTTTCTCTCTGCTGACTCTTGCTCTACAATGAGCTGAAGCAGATCTCAATGAATGGAAGATCTATTCTTAGGTGTGCTATTTACTCTATCAAATACTTACATAACAACTTCTATGTTCCAGGCGCTCCGAAAATGCTTGCCAAATACCGAGGGCCTGAACCTTCACAATAAGCCTTGGAGTGGGGGAGTTGGTATCTCCATTTTACTGGGGAAACTGAGGCACAGGGGGGTCCTACAGCTAGTGAAGGAAAGAGTTGGAAGTCAAATCCAGAAAAATCCAATTTGTCTCCAGCCTCTATGCTCTTTACTCTGGCCCCGTAAGGCTCTCACACAATCGTCCACGGGGCAGGGAATGGGTGCGTGAGGAGATCCTGGATTGACAGCCATCAGAACCTCACACCTGTTGGTTGGGCCAATCTGGGGCATGCGGCGCATACGCGGGCTCTAGGAACGTCTATCTGTGAAGGACAACCAGGGTGGCCTCCGTTGGCAGGTCACCGTCGGCACGCCAAGGTATATTCTCTGAGAGTAACAGTTACTACACGTGCTCCTCTCTACGGAGCACACTTTACTTTTAGCATTGTTTTGATGAATGAAAACATAAATTCCTGTGAGAAATGTACGCTTATTGCATTGGAAGACTATTTCATTTTTTGCCACATACGGTCTAGAGTATATCCAAATAATACTTTTATTCAGTGATAAGAATAGATTCAACCAGAATAATAGTCTGGCAAGCATGCAGAATAGCCATAATGAGTGGTGAAAGTAACTTAAAAACGTCGGATCAGGTGATTTAGAAACGTACTTGGAAATCATCAAATAACGAATATCACATTCTTTGTGAATAATGAATGTGATATAATGTTTGGTTCTTAAAACTTGAAAGCAAGTGCTAATGCTCCCAGTACGTCAACACCTGACGAATGAAGAAGGGTCTCTACTCCCCAATTTAGGTGCTCCCCTGTCAGAATCGTCGGATCGTGATTCTCTCTGGTGACCCAGGCTGGACACGGATCGACCTGACGTCAACTTTCTGATCCGTGACTCCAGTGGACGGCTTCTCTGTTCCTATGGGAACACCACAGATGGAAACCACGAACAGCATGGTGCCGTGCTATCAGGGAACGTGGCCCGAGTCTGGGCCGGCCACTCCATGATGAGGCTGTGGTCACACACCCACCTACTTGACCACCCCAGGAAAGGACTTCGTGATGCAAGCTCTGTTCCCAGGAGGCAGGTTTTCCACCTCAAAGCACTGCTTGGTGCACTTGTCCTTAGTCCCTGTGGAGAAGGGAGCATTTGGCTGCTGGGAATCTCCAGGGCCATGCTCTCTGCAGAGCAGCATTTGAATGTGTTAGGAGCGGCCCCACACTGAGACATTCTAAGGATGGACAAAAGAAGTCCATTTTAATGGCACCTTTCATTAAAAGTTTCTTTAAGGGAAAAGAGATATTTCAATGGTTGCAAGATTACAGCCCGCTTCCCCACCCCCTCAGACATGCATGGAGTTTGCTAATTACCTTGCAAGGTCCCATTGTATCAGCAATAAAGTTCACTCAGTGCTGGCTATTGGAGTTTAGAAATCTCTCTAAACTGATGAGAAGGACAGGAGGGGGCCAGAAATGAAAGCACCCCAAGCATCCCACCTTTTTCTGATTATACGAGGTTAGTTGCGCCTGACCCACTGCCTTGGCATGGATTCACTCCATTTACGTGTATTTTTCACTCCTCCCCCAGGCTCTGAAAGCAAAGCAGAGGCTTACTGCATGCCATAAATATGTAATATGAGCGCCATGCTGGCTGGCTGAGAATATTCCAGGCTTAATGACAGTTCTCAAGACGTGAGTTTTGCAGATCCGAGATATCACAGGTGCCTCAGCCCCGCGCAGAGCGGCAGTCATGCTTCTGCAGAATGTATTTGAATATTTCAGCATTTTAAGCTATTTGCATGTGTCCTAGGCTAACCCAAGCCTGAAATCGTGGAGTAAGTGCTCCTCACAAATCTTGTTTGGCAATCACAAAGGAAAAAAAGTCACCAGCAGAGATGGACTGATGTCTTGCAGACAATCCACCCACTCCGAGTGCAAAAAGACACTGTCAAAACAAAACTTGTCCTACTTTTTCCAAGTGAGGCACCAAACAGGAAAGTGTGCTGAGTTAAACACAAAGCCTTGAGGAGAGAGGCATACAGCGGTGCTGGAGGGACAGGCTTGAATGGTAGAGTCGCATGTGCTGCGTGCTCGATGGGGGGTGGGGCGTCTCCAGAGGAGCATGGCAGACTCCACCACCACCAACAGCTCATTCCAGTGGCCCCCGGCTTGGGAGGCCCTGCTGGTGCGTGGGAGAGTTGGGTTTTGTCTGCAGAATTCCACTGTGGACGCAGCGTGTGATGAAATGATGTGTGTGGGCATTCTGACATCTCTCCCGATTGTATTTGTGCTTCATCATTTCGTACGGAGAAGTATGATCACCGCTGTGATCCACACATACCCTCTCTTCATCACAGGGTTTCCGGGTTAATATAATTTAGTGTATTTGCTCAGAGGTGCTACAAAAATTTTAAAAAGTAACTCCTTATTATCATATAAAATAAATAAATATAAATATAGAAATATAAATAAATATAAATAAATATAAATATCATATCAAATATCATATCAAATAAAAAAATAAACTCCTTATTATCATAAGATTCTTATACATGTATTAATCAGACCTCAGTTTTGAATCTTCAAGAATTTAATGGATTATGGACTTTGCTTCTACCTTGATTGTAGTTTCATTTCTGAGATTGAATCCATATCGCTCCTCAAATTCCGTAGCAGACACTAATATTATATATATATATATATATATATATATATATATACCTGTGTCCCTGCTCCTATACTCCTATAGATCCTTATCTTGTATAAGTTTTGTTTATTTTTTACTTGTATAATTGGTTTGAAAAATGAGCTTGAAAGTTCTTACTAGTTCCAAAGAGCTTTTGGAAATTTGGGGTGAAAGCAGATGTGGGGCGTAGTGTCTGGGCCCTTTGGGGCCAACACTTGGCAGGACCAGGACTTTGGTGGCCCATGGAGTATCTCCATGGAGGTTGGGAGGGAAGAACCCACTCGCTTATGGAACCCACCCTACTCTATGTCTCTTTAAAAAGTGGGGCTCAACTCATATTTGCTGACGAGTTTTCAATTATGCTGTAACACTTTCCAGGGAAGCATACTGTTTGCATTCTTAATTTTAAACTTATAAGGACCTAATCAGACAAAAACAAAGCTGAATTGATCGGAACGGCTCAGCAGGCAAACATGGGCTCCCCTCCCTGTTATTGAGGGTGGAGCCCTCAGCTCCATCAGGTCTTAATTTAGTGAGACGAGATTCACCCCTAGTTTTCCAAACTTGATTTCTCCCCCTCCTGAACTCATCAGAGAGAGTGATACGCACATCATAGAAATTGGCAAGACTCTCCTAACAGGTGTGTGAGAGTGTCTGGGATAAATGTATTTTCATTCCAATTGTAACATTCCAATGGACAAAAAAATATATTGCAAATAAGCAATCAACGGAAAAGCCAGAAACGATCAGATTTTGAAAAATTTTTATAAATAGAACTTCAATCAAATGTTTCCCTATCACAAAAGAAAGATTAGCTACATTGTAAGTAATGGATTCAGACGTTGTCTGCTGTTTCTTGGGATGTTATCTATGTTATCACCTGGAAAGCTGGGAGGTGCTCACCCTTCATCCGAGTGTGCGGAGCTTCCGATCACATCTTCTAAATGTGCCTGGAAGAAATTGTTTTCTTCTCTTCATTGAAGAGCATCACAGTGTTTGTGGATTTCCCTTGCTCCTTAAACCTTGCATTTATTTTACAGAATGATAAAGGGGAGAATAAAATGTAAATCTACGATTAAAAAAAGACTACAACAAGGCTGCACATTTAGTGATGGTCAGGATGGACTCTGAACCACAGTGAATTCACTTACGAATATACACATTATAAAAGCCAGCTCCTGAAGCAGTACAAAAGAAGAGGAAAACGGGGCACCTGGGTGGCTCAGCGGGTTAAAGCCGCTGCCTTCGGCTCAGGTCATGATCCCAGGGTCCTGGGATCGAGGCCCGCATCGGGCTCTCTGCTCGGCGGGGAGCCTGCTTCCTCCTCTCTCCTCTCTCTCTGCCTGCCTCTCTGCCTACTTGTAATCTCTCTCTGTGTGTCAAATGAATAAATAAAATCTTTAAAAAAAAAAAAAAAGAAGAGGAAAACAAACAGTTACCCTGTAATGCTGGAGACATGCAATTAGAAACAGAAGACCCCAGGAAAGGAGGGAGAAGGAAAGAGGAATAGGGAAGGAGGGAGAGGGAGGGCACAATGAATAAGAAAACGGCTTCCTCTGGGACCTCTGGGTCTTCGGGGCTCTGCCACCCTGGGCTCATCTTCTCCCCTGTCTTGAAACCCAGGGCCTGACCTAGAGCATCCTGTCTGCAGCACGCATCACTAGCCAGAGCAGCGGACACCCCGGAGAACAAGTGACGCAGACCAAGGTAAGGAGACAGGAGACAACTTCCAGGAAGCGCGCCAGGAGCAGTGAGTCCCTGGAAGGCAGCTGCTGGCACAGACGGAGGATTGAAAACATGGCTCATCGAAAGCCTTTAAAAGGTGATCCCAACAAGCCCCTGTGCATCTCCACAGGGACTGTTCTGTCTGCTTGACACATACTAGCTCCGTCATTCCTGCCCTGACTACCAGAGCTGGTTGTTATTACAGCATTCATTGTAAAGATTAGGAAACAGGGGCCCAGGGATTAAGTACCTTAGAGATGGAGAGAGGCAGAACCAGATAGGGACTCGAGCAGTCCGCCCCCAGACTAGAAACTATCGATGTCGACATGATGAAAAACCGAACGAGTGAAATAGAGAGCACGCTAGCGGGGAGAGTGTGCAGAATTCACACGGGGAGGGCAGAACATCAGCCTGAGAAACTCCCCGAGAGCAGATCAGGGGAGAGGCGTGGGGCAGGAGGGGACCGTCGTGAGGTGAGGAGGACAGGATCAAACATGCCCAACGTCCTCATAAGAGAAATCCGAAAAGAGAGAGGAGCGCATCGTGGAAAAGTGGTTCAAAATAGAGACGACAGATCCCATGTCGCTAGGATTCAGAGGAGACTGAGTGGGTAAGTGAGGAGAAGCCACTCCGGGACATACTGCATGGGAATATGGGAATTTCAAAGAAAGAAGACATTCTAATAGCATCAAGAGAAAACAAGAGTGGATTGTCTGCAAAGGAACAACAAGCAAACTGTTACCGGAGTCCTTAACAACAACACAGGATGCACGAAGATAGGGCCTCGTATTTTCAAAGGAGTGAAGAGGCTAAAAAAAATCTTTGAACCTGTCATCCTATGTTCCATCAAACCCTTACTTAACTGAGAGAGCAAATCTAAAATATCCTCTGGCACACAAAAGCTTAGCGGGTTAGGCCCAGAAAGATCTACCTTGAAACCTTACTTGGAGGAAGACCAGATCAGGACACGAACAAAACAAGAACAAGCCACAAACAAACGAACAAACATCTCGCACGAGAGTCCTGCAGGAGACATGCAACATGAGCGTCGTCAGACAGCTTCGCACAGTCTTCACGTCGAAAGCAAGAGCAAGAGCGCAGGGGAGCGCAGGCCACACTCGCCCAGGACAAGAGTGAGGAGATTCTGCATAAAGGCGGAGGTGCGGAAGGCAAAGGGACAAGCTGCCAAAGATGTCAAAATACCTCAAGCTCCTTGGGATGTTTGGTGGAAAACAGGGACATCTAAATTTGTTAAGACATCAGTGTTCCTAGAGTTGATCTGTAGATCTGATGCAGACACCATCAAAATCCCAGAAGGCTCTCTGTAAAGAAAGGGCTAAGCCTATTCCAAAATCTAGAGGGAAATGTAAGGAATGCAGAGGGATGAGGACAGTCTTGAAAAAGAAAAGCCCACGTAGAGAAAGACCACTGTGTGAAGAGCAAACAGATCCATGGACAAGGTGGAGGGAAGCGGGCCGTCCCATCTGCGGTCATATTGTTGGAAGTGTAGGCGGCCATCTAGGAAAGCATGAGGGAGCCTTCATCCCATCCCATTCCATAGACAAGCGTGAGTCATAGACCTAAATGTGAAATCAAAGCCCATAATCTTTCTAGGAAAACACTTCACAGAATATTTTTACAATATTGAGGTAGCCGTAGATTTCCAGAATAGGACAGGAACCTAAAACCCACCAAAAATAAAAAGAATTACTTCAACTTAGTCAAACTTAAAAATTTCTGCTGATCCAAAGAGATAAGTAAAACAGTAAATCAATATATCCAAATGGAGAGAAAAGATATTCGTAGTACATGCTGAGTTTACATAAACAGTTTGGAAGTTCAACAATAAAAGACAGCCCATTTTCTTTTAATTGAGCAATGGATTTAAACAGGCATGTAACAGGGGTGCCTGGGTGGCTCAGCTAGTTAACTGTCTCCTTTTGGCTCAGGCCACGATCCTGGGGCCCTGGGACCGAGCCCCATGTCGGTCTCCTTGCTCAGTGGGAAGTCTGCTTCTCCGTCTCCGTTGCCTCCTCCACCTGCTGTGCGTTCTTTCTCTCTTTCTTTCTCAAATAAATAAATAACATGTCTTTTAAACAAAATAGGCATGTAACAAAAACAGGCATATGAATGGCCAATAAGCCCATAAAAAGTTGGTGATATCATTAGTCACCAAGGTGATGGCAGGGGATTGTGACAGGGTTCACATCCACTGAGATGGGTTCAGAGGACTGAGAGTCCACATGTCACCATAGAAGTGCGGCTGGTGGCCATCCTGTGCGGGGCCAGGGGGAGTACAGAATGACAAACACTTTGGGGAACCGTGTGTCCATTTCTTAAAAACTTATACATGTGTGTATCACAACCCACAGTTCCACTGGTGGGTATTCACTCAGGAGAGATGAAAACTATGACCATAAAAAAAGGCCATACAGGAATGTTTATAGCAGTTTTATTCATGATAGCTCAAACTGGAAATAACCAAGATGCCCATCGAAAGAAGAATGGATTTTTGAAAATCATGGTATATTCATATATTCATAGACTGGAGTGTGGAGTACTATTTAGTAATTAAAAGGGATAGAACACAGATAATTGCAAATATGAATGATCTCAAAACAATTATAGTAGACAGTAGAAGTCATACACCAAAGACCTCTGTAATGCTTTTAATCAGGAGCATGACAAAAGCATCCACAGGGTCAGAACCTCACCATCTCTAGGGATAGGAGAAACTGACCTGAGGGCATTGTGAATGTTCCGGGGGTGAAGACGATGTTCTTACTTGAGGTGGCGGTTACAGAGGTATGTGCAGTTGCCAGGACTCATCAAATTCAAGACTTAACCTCATGCATTTAATTGTAAGTGAATTTTACCTCAATTCAGACATAGCAATAAAAGTTAATAAACATAATTATGGGTTTTTAATTTTAGGAAACCACTATAAGAGGGAAAAATAAAATCTATAATTCCAACTTGTAATTTAAACCTGGCCTGTCCAATAAAGGACATGAAAGAACAAAAAATAAACAAGTATAGTAAGTTGGAAACATGAGTTGAGGGTAGAAATAAATCCTAATAGAACAGAAGATGTGGTCCATGTATACAATGGAATATTATGCAGCCATCAGCAAGGATGAACACCCAACTTTTGTATCAACATGGACGGGTCTGGAGGAGATTATGCTGAGTGAAATAAGTGAAGCAGAGAAAGTCAATTATCATATGGTTTCACTTACTTGTGGAACATAAGAAATAACATGGAGGATATTAGGAGAAGGAAAGGAAAAGTGAATGGGGGTAAATCAGAAGGGGAGATGAACCATGAGAGACTGTGGACTCTGAGAGACAAGCTGAGGGTTATGGAGGGGAGGGGGGAGGGGGTTGGGTGAGCCTGGTGGTGGGTATGAAGGAGGGCACGTACTGCATGGAGCACTGGGTGTGATGCATAAACAATGACTCTTGGATCACTAAAAAAAATTTTTAAAATTAAAAAAAAATTAAAAAAAAGAACAGTAATTACAATCCATGAAAGTGTGTGAAACTCAGCAACGGAGAAACCAAGAAATCCGGATTAGATTTTGAAAAATAATAATCCTTTGTTTCCAAAAGAATCAAGAAAAATTTAAACGGAGGAGTAGAAAAATACATACCAGGGACATGTTACCTGTAAAAAAAGCTGTAATGACAATTTTACTATTTGGCTAAACAAATATCCAGACAACATTATCTTAAGGGAAAATGAGGAATGTTCTACTAGTAAAAATAGCATAGAGCCACCATAAACTGACATGTCCTTAGCAATATGTACTCAAAATATGCAAAATGACTGGCAAATTGAGTCAATAAATAGATATATAAATAGAAGTAGTTGGAGATTTTACACCCTCCCTTCACTTGAAAGTGACAAAAATAAACAGAGACAGGGAGGTTATGTGAATAATGCAATTAATAAGCTCAAGCGATTTTGCCGGTTGCTGTGAGCTTAGCAAAGAGAGTAAGCACGCCCTTTCTGGTCATAGGCCTGGCCATCACTATCACTTTCCCATCTGTGATGAGATAAATATAAAAATTGAGAGGGTTCAAAACTTTTAAATAACTTGGGACTGCTGAGACATCTAATCACATGATCATTTTTCTAGTATCTCATTATATCAAATTTTGCCAAATAATGGTTTTTGACAGTTGGAAAATAAAAAAAAAAAAGTCCCTGCCCTTTCACCGTAGAATGTTTGAGAAACACTGTTTTTGAGTGTGCAGGGAAGAGCCACAGATTCGAATGAGTGTTAGACCCCCAATGAGGAACCCCTGTCTTGAACTACATCTTCCTACTACAGTGACTAAAATCAGAAATTAAAAAGCACACCCCCCCAAACTCCCTTTATTTCTAGAATCTCCACATTATATATTTTGGTAAAATGGGGGTTATAAAGGAAATTATGAAATATGCAGGACTGGATGATGCGAAACCATTATATTTTAAACTGTGTGGACATATCTTGAATATTATGTAAAGTAAAATTTACATGTTAAAATACATTTTCATGAGGCAGGACAGATTGGAAACAAATGATGTAATCAAAGGGAAAATAGGTTCCATTTATCACACTAAATAGGGATTGATTTTAATGAAAAACACATGGACAAAGTTAGAAACAGATAACAGATTGAGATAATGTATTTGCAACATCTAACACCAAAGAGGGACCATACTATCTAGAATATGCAAGAAATGCCTATAAATCAAAAAGAAAAAACACAATGGACAGGGAGGCAGGGAACATGAAGAGGCCCTTTCCAGGGAGAGGAACCGTCAGAGGCTGAGAAGATAAAAAGATGACCAGGTTCGTCCATAACTGGAGAACGGGAAGTGGAAGCCGAGACACCTCACTCTGCATCCAGCAGACGGGCAAGGACCCGCAAGCCGGATTGACAGGGGTCACAGGTCCGTGGCAAAAAGACAGCACCTGGCCCTGGGGTGGCCCCGGGGACCTCAGCCTGTTTCAGAGAGTAGGCTGGCACCCCCGAGTTGAGTCCAGCATGCACATGCCGTCTGACCGGCAATTCCGCTCCCGGGAACAGAGTAGCGATAACCCAAGACCTCACGAGAATGTCCTCACAGCATCCTGTGTGTGGGGCCCCGGAGTCAGAGGGATTCTGAGTCTTGACGCTTTGGGGGAAAGATGATGTTGGCACTGGACACCGCGGGACGGTGAGCAGGGAGCCATCAGAAGCTGCGGACTGCAAGAACATTCCATAATAATGGAGAGATCTCTAAAGTAGAACGAGGAGGGAAACAGCAAAGAACAGAAAGAGACTGATAGCATTTTACCACTAGCATCTTGGTTTAAGAAACGTCCTGTCGCAAAATAAATAAAATAAAATTTAGGATTTTAACCACCCATGGGTAGTTCTGGGGCATCGAGTACATTGACCAAGTTGTGTGAGCATCACCACCATCCACCTCCAGCACTTTCTCATCTTCCCAAAGAGCTCTATACACACTCAACCCTACCTGGCCGTTCGGCTCTTCCCTCAGAACCTGGAAACAGCCGTGCTCCTTCCTGCCTCTCGGAATTTGACTGGTCCAGGTACCCTGTGCAAGGGGGGTCATATGGTATTTATTGTTCTGCGATTGGCCTGTTTGACTGAGTGCAGTGTCTTCGAGGTCATCCGTGTGATAGCCTGCCGGAGTTCCCTTACTCCTGAAGGTTGAATACTAGCCTTCCATGGTGATAGACCACATTCTGTGTATCCGTTCATCTGTTCCCAGATGTTCGGGCGGCTTCCACCTTCAGGCTGTTTTGAGTAACGCTGGCTGTTATGTTAGGATCAGAGCTTTGCAAATCTCTGCTGGGGTCGGTCTTTCAATTCTTGTGTGTATGCACCCCAGAAATGGGATCACTGGATCCTCCGGAAATTTAGGTTGCCATAAATTGTTGGAATGGCCTCACCGTGTTCCGTGGGAGCTCCACCAGCCGGCATTCCCACCAGCAGTGCAGTTAGCAGCCCTTCTTTTTCTCATTGATCCAAGATTCACTGTTTGTACTTTCAAAGCTGCATGCACGCAAGACTGCAAGACTGACCTTTACGAAGCCCCTGGGCAGACGGTGCAGGGCTCCCCTGGGGCATGGGTGTGACATGAGGGGAGAGGGGCGGGGAAAGCAGATGCGGGGGAAACGTAATAAATACAGAGGGAGCGTCCTGCCCACACAAGCGAGGTGACGCATCAGGAACCAAGGGGTTTGGGGAATACCACCCTCCGCACCTCCCCGAGCTCCCAAACCAGAACTGGCTCCCTTTCTCACTTCCAAACCTTGAAACCTCTCTCTCTCTGGCAAAACTAATGCATAGGGTAACACATCAACAAAGGACTCTGCTTGAATAACTTTCCATTTCCTCGTTACCATCTTGGCCACATTGGATGGAGCTCCCCTCCCCTGCGGGACCCGGTCCCATTTCCTCCGAGCAGGAGGGGACTGGATGGCTCTCCCTCGCTTGCTCAGGAGGGGCAGGACAGAGCTGTGTGAGGCTCCTCGGGTACGCAGTACTCCTCCCAGCAAGACGTTCCTTCCCCGCGGAGCTGCCGGGGCACTGGGGGCTCCTGGGAGGACACGCCCAGCTCCAGAGACTGTGTTCCCTGTGCTCTCCGTCCATGCAAATGTCCGGGGGCCCCTGCTCTGGAGAGTGGCAAGGTGTGCTGCTTCTGTGCTCCCCAGAGAGGACAAGAAGGCTCTAGAAAAATACAGAAAATGATTATTATCTGCTTTTGTTTGGAAAGTTCCATGGTCTCCATGCTCATGACCCAGGGACGGAGGCACGGGGGCAGCTCGGGGGAATGGTGGAACCCAACCAAGCACCACTAACATTCTGAAGGAAATAATAATGAAATAATGGTCTTTGGCAGCACTACTTTCTTCTCAAATCCTGAACTGCCCCTTGCTTCATACAGATCCATTTTCTGGAGGAGACAGGAAAGCATTTATGAGGAGGGCTGGTGAAACTAATAATTTGTTTATGTGGAAATTTTTTCCAGAACAGTGCACTGGGGAGACATCTCCAAAATGAAACAGAAAGGAGGCAAAAACAGCCCGTTTGTCTCCTCTCCTACCGCAGATGCACGTCAGTCACAAGTCATTTATAAGGCTGTGGTGGGGCCAACAGCTAGTGGGCACGCGGCTGGACGCCAGGGCAAGGCAAACTCCTGCTGCCGTTTCCTCCCCACTGCACGTGGCTGGCGCGGACACCTCGTGGCCCACACAGGGCCCGGCGGGCCAGAGGGAGCACCACTCACCTCCCGGAAGGGCTGAGAGTTGTTTCTGGAGCATCGTGAAGGGCTTGGACTGGGGGCGGCTGAGCAAGGGCGGGAAAGCCATCCGCTCCCCTCCTGCGCGGGAGGAAGACAGGCCTGTATCGGGCGTGGGACGGGAGCAGGGGCCCGGAGTCACACTCTCCCCTCCCCATGCCTGTGCTCGTGGGGCATCGGTGGTGACAGAAGGTTTCCCAGGGAGGGCACGCCAGGCGTCCCGGGAGCAGGAGAGGCCAAGAGCACGCAGTCGCCGAGGGCGCAGCCCGGAGCTGGCACCTGCGGCTCATTCCAGGCACCACAGCAGGAGACAGAAGCTCCGAGGGGTCCAGGCCGGCATCGGAATCCCTCCAGGCTGACCCGCCACGAGAGGCTGGCTATCGCCCCCAGGGGCGCGAGCTGGCGAGGGCACCTGACGCAGTGAGACGGGTTGAAGAGCAAGCCAAGTGCCCAGGGGACTGAAGTAACTGGACACGGGTTTGCAGTCTGTGCAGAAGGACTCCTGTGTCCAGTCCTTTCTCGACGCCTTGTCTTCTCAGTAAACAAAACAAAAACCTCGTGAGGTGTCGGTCATGATAGAATGTACTCTTTCACATGGAGTCAATTTCCATTAATAAAACGCTAAGGAGAGCGGGATCTTCTGAGTTTTGGATTAACCTGTCAGTTGAGGATTAAGCAAGAACTATCTGTATTAATCTTAGGGCTGGAAATCTTTCTAAAACATATCAGTTCCATTTCCTTGCGCCTCTAAGCAGTCACGTTTGAGATGATTCCATGTGTTGGCTTGTTCTTTAAAAGAGCATTTGAGGGTCTACCGTATGGGGGGAGGTGCTCTCATGGTACTGAAGGCAGGAAAAGACACAATTTTGTTCACAACGCAAAGCTGGAATTCTTCCCTCACCTCATTGACGGTCTCTGCTTTTCAACGGAAGAACCCGGTTTCCTTGCGGTAGATGTTGGGTCCATATGTTTGATTTTATCCCTTCAATTTTACTTGATTACTTATATTAGTCCATTTCACCTCCTGCCCCCACCCTGATTTCCTTGCTAACACCTTCCCTTCCTATCAACCTGGGAGTTGTATTTGTTCTTCTTCCCATTTACCTCAACTGTGCTTTCCTCACACTCAATGAAACATGTTTCTCTGCGATGTGACGATGAGAAAACCACTTGCCTCATCAAGTTCTTCTACACTCCCTCCCCACCCCCACACCAGGTCTGACGCAGATGAAATGTTAGGTTGACATTTAGAATGGTTTTGCTTCAGCACCCCCTGCCCTCTGCCCTAAGATGTTCTTCTGGGAACATAATTACTCCTGGATTTGCTCAGAGGATTTACTAGATTTTATTTTAGATTACTCTAAGAATTTCCCCTGGATATATGACTCTTCTATTTCAAGAAACATAACTTTGCATACAATTACATGTTCCCAGGTAGTATATAATCATCGAGAGAGAGCGCGAGAGAGACGCCCCTTGGGCTCTGCACAAAGCAGGCCTGTCTACATCCGCCCCCTCCCACCTCCTACCCAGGTGCACTGTGTTCTATTCAGAGTCTTTGCCAGTATCTATCCCGGCCAATTCCCTGTCTGTGTATGCTCTAACATACATATTGATTGTCAGTATCTTCCACCTTGTTGAGTCAGTAATAGCTCGGCTGGGTATAGAAATCCTGGTTGCAGTCCTTGTCCTGAGCTCTCTGTGATGGATTTTAATACAATTTGCAGGGTTTCACTATGTTTTCCTTACACTGTTGATATCTGAGAAAACTAATGGCAAAACTATGTCTTTGTTTTGTTAATAATTGGATATTTGTACCTGAAATCTTATTCAATTTTTTTCTTTCATTTTAGGGATGCCTAAGTGAATTAGTTGGTTAGTCATCTCAATCTACTGATGGGTCCCTCCTTAGCTTGGAAATTCTCATCTATAATTTGTTTAATTATTTTTTTCCATATATCCCTTTTCTGTATCTGGGATGCCGGTCATGTTGTAATGTATTTCTCAGATCTGGCCTTCAACTCTCTTAAAAATTCTCCCCTTTGTGTCCTGTCTCTTGGTGTTTTGGTTCTTCATTTTACAGGCCACAGATTTCTGGTGTAACAGTGTCTTCTATCTTTTTCTTCAATTTATTTCCTGATTTGGTTGTTTTTTGTTTTTGTTTTGTTCTTTGGTCCGGCCCATGTCCCTGAAAAGAAAAATCAGGGAATAGGTATATGGTATTCCTTGCTCTGACTGTTGGCCTGTCCACTGCAATTTCTTTGGCTTAGGGTGGAGAGATCAGCCCGGGATCTGGAAGTGGAGGGAAAGACAGATTCCCAGGACTTTTCTTAGAATCTCCACAAAAATCAAGATGAAATTTAAAATCATAGTGGGCTAAACAAAATCTGAAAGAAATCAGAAATGTCCTTTATAGTCATACAAGACATACACACACACACACACACACACACACACACACACACACACACATTGTGTAAATCAGAGGTCCAACAGACTACCGGATACAATGTAGAATTGGAGATTTCATATAGAGATTTGATTTGCTGTCATTATGGGAGCTGCTAAAACATTCTTTGGGGTCTGGTGCTGAGAGCAAAGTCCCCACCAGGTGGTTGGATTGAAAGATGGTTGTGAAGAGGGGGAGCAGGGTGGGAAGGACTGAATGTCCTGGAACCCATGAGAAAGGAGCTTGAACCCACATCCAACTCCACCTGGAGTCAGTGAGGTCTGCAACCTGGGTCATTTGTCTCCTTTATAGAACCTGCACCCCAGATCCCCCATACCACGGCCATGGCCCCACATCGGTTCCTTCAGAGATGAGGCAGGCCAGATGCTGGCTCATCCATGCCCCCCACTGCACACAGCCCACGCCATTGCTGCATCCTCCATGGGACACGCACAAGGCCCAGAGCCGACTCGGGCTCCACTACCATCTGGAGCATGGTGACAGCGTGGGAGGTGGCAGCCCATTCCTGGTGGCAGCCCCTAACCCATCTATCTGCCAGCAAAACCAGCCCTCCCCACATTGCACCAGAAGTCATCCTTTTCTTGGGAATGAATGCTGCATTTCAAGAGTGACCTGGGTGCCAAGTCATAGAAAAGTCATACAAAAAGTATTTACGAGCTAGGAGTAGCTAAGCCCCCAGACTAAAAAGTGAGTGTTATGTTGAGAGTCAGAGATCCGTTTAGTTGAAGAGCCACTGGCCTCAGTAAGCAGAGTGTTCTTAAATCACACTTGCTGCTGGAAGTAGAAAGGATTAGTGTTTACATTCAAACTGCGGGGAGTGCCCAGGGAGAGCCCTTCCCTCTTCACCAGGGCTTAGACTAACCCAGACCCAGGCCACACTCACTTGATGGGTTTAACGGGCTTTACACCCAGTGTAGCGTCTATTGAATTTCTCTGCTTCTTGTTTTGAAGGTCCCTGAAGACCAGGCAACTACAAAGCAGCCCTGAATAACAGGAATGTTGGAGCAGATGCTATTTGGGCATTTCCACATAATAAAGACTTCTAATAATCCCCAATGCCCAATTATACTAACGGTCCCACCAAAGTTTTCGCTCAGTGCATGATAAATGCAGACAATATCGACTTGAATAAAACCACAATTATTTAGGACATGGATGATGCCCATCAAAGGAGACATGTAAGCAATTGACAACCACATTTTTTAGTACCAAGATTAGCCAATAGACCAACTTTGTACTAACATAGAACAAATTAGTCAAGCAGGAAAGTGCCTGATAAGGGCGATGTTCTCAGAGGAAAATAACATTTTCTGCATTTCCACATCAAAACTATATCAGGACAGTTAACAGTGGGCCCTACCTGATAGTACGCCGTGTCTCCGTCGTTCGCCCTAGTCAGAGGTGGTGATGCACAGTCTGGGGAAAGATGCCATCTCTCCAAACGTACTTTAATTTGCTAGAGTACAGAGGTCGAGGGCAATGGCAGAAGTGGTCAGAAATTGTAGGCACACCACCTGTTGGCTTTTCTTTTCCTTTTATAGTGAAAGTGACAACAGCACAATCCACAAATACAGCTTCTGATAAATCCCAGCTGGGAAATAGTTCTACCTGAAACGAAGAAAGCAGATCTCCTTCCTTTGTCTAGTGCACTTCCTTCTCCTTACACTTAACTCCATGCCCTGAGGGTAATAGGAGGCTAAGATTAATCAGAAGCACTCACAAGGCCAGGCCAAACCCATTCAATATTTTCATATCAAAAGCACGTAAACGAATACCTTCCACTATAGACAAATAATGGATGTTTTATTCTATTTTTAATTTATTTTATTTCTTTAAATTTAATATTATTTTTTTTAGTGATCCAAGATTCATTATTTATGCACCACAGCCCGTGCTCCATGCAATCCGTGCCCTCCTTCACACCCACCACCAGGCTCACCCATGCCCCTCTCCCCTCCATAACCCTCAGCTTATTTCTCAGAATCCACAGTCCTTCATGGTTTGTCTCCCCTTCCGATTGACCCCAATTCACGTTTCCTTTCCTTCTCCTAATGTCCTCCATGTTATTCCTTATGTTCCACAAGGAAGTGAAACCATATGATGTGCATATTTTAAAAGGAGGTAAATAAGCTTTGGTTTCTAAAGCCCATGTCTGATGGTGGATAGCTACTGACATGTGAGCTCTGATCGGGGCTAAGAGATGTAAAAGAATTTAGAAGAAAAGTCAGAAATTAAGAGCCACGCTCTGCACCGCCCAGATAAAAGGAAAGGAAGAGCGAAGGGGCGCATAGTAAACAAAGACACATGGCGTCTCTGGGGAGTCAGCTGCTGGGAGAGGCTGGGAGGCGACGTGGATGTAAGGAGGCATGGACACAGCTTTGCAGGACAAGGTCGTAGGGTCACTGCACATCTCCCCGTGGGGGTCCACGGCCCTCAGGATGTTCACCCTTGGTGGGGTGCCATCCACAGACAGGCCTCTCCTGCGGCCTCCTCTTCTCTTCTGGCTGCCATGGAGGGTGCTCGGTCGGCAGAGGATTGGCCGCCGTCTGCAGCCCACGGCCCACCCCCCACTCAGGATCATTTAGGGCAGGGGCTCATCACAGGACTACTCGTGTCTCAAGCCCAGTTTCCCTTGCCCTCTGACCCCATGGGACAGAGTGACTTTCAGCAGGTGGGGGCTTCTGTCACGTTTGGGGGATCTACCTCAAGTAGATCTCTCTTTTCAATTTAAACATGTTTTTGTTTTATTTATAGCATATTTCAAACATACAGAAAACAACACTCCTGTGTCTGCTATTAAATGAAAATTTAATATATGTTAATATTTTGCTGTATTAGATCCAAATGACATTTTTTTAAAAAGACATAGAGCCTTGTGAAACTCATTTTATGGAGCCATACAGATTACTAGAAACCTCTGTAAGTGAAACGTGTTCCTTTATGTGATCACCAGCACTCGGAGATGCAGGGCCCTCAAGGGTCTGCTTTTCCTCTCCATCACTCCCTAGATTTTAGGTGGATCATATCTACATGAGCAACGGTGATGCTAGATGTCATCTTCCGGGGAAGTCCTCGTGTTGGACGAGTTGACCCACGAACCAGGGGAAGGACTCACCCTGGACTGAACACGTCCCAACTAAACGCTACATTTCTAAAGCCCCAAAATACGACTCTGAAGGAAGCAGGTGAGTCTTATGAAGCCCTCATTTTATATTTGACACAAAATGTCACTGGTAGAAGTAATGACAACTCTACCTTTGGAATCACAAAAGGGAAATAGGACCGAGGGAGAGCCCCACAGGGAAGGAAGCGGGCTGGTGCAGGGGAGGAAACAACTTGCCTAAGGGGGGGGGGCAGCCCCCAGCAGCAGAGCCGGCGCCAGCATCCGCAGAAATGCCGCCGGGCTGCGTGGACACACAGCGTGCACTGCAACGGACCGGGCTTCCTACCTCACAGGCGTGTCTCACCTGTTACAGTCCGGGGCACGGGGAAGAGAGCTGAAGACGAGTGTCACTGGGCGTCCCGTCTGCGAAGGCTCTCCGGCTGTCCGGGCTGGCTGGCGCAGGGAAGGGGCGCTGTTCAGTGCCCCCTGACGGGACTTGGCTGCAGACGCGGGTGGAACACATCCCTGTGCTCGCACACAATATCTACATAAACGCAGCTTCAGTCAACACTTACTAAATTAGTGCAACTTGAAATTTTATTTCCTCCCTCCTTTTAGTTCCTCTGATTATGAAAGCTACAAATACATACCAAGGAGGACAGTTTTGAAAGCACAGAAATGTATGTGGATCATGAAGAAACCTGTTAGCTTCTGACCCACTCCCCTCCGAACCTTCTCTATTCACCTCTTTGGGAGTGTGCTTAAGCTCACCCGTCTATGCCGTCTTACCCCCGTCCAGATTCTTCAAAACTCCATTTCGATGGTTGTGTAAGATCAAATCAAATGCATTATCAAATCAATGCCCTAACTTATTTAACCATTGCTTTCAGTTACTTTATCCCCAGTGTTTCCCTATTATAAATAATACTGCATTGAACATCTTTGTACAAAATATTGGTGACATCTCTGAATATTTGTTGGGGATAAATGTCTCTAAGAGACTTACCTTGTAATTTCCTTATTTACTAATTTATTCAGTTCACATTTATTATATGGTGGATCAGGTGACCTCAGAACATTCCTGCCACAGAATTTCTAAATTTCTAAAGTATGTGTATATATGAAATTTTTAATGTGCTCCAACAAACATAGGATGATTCACAGAAGCTAAACTCAATAAGACAAGGTGAGTCCGGAGACATTGCCAAGTCTGAGGGCATCTGCTCATCCCTGCAGATTTAGAGTTTTCAATTTCATAGAACATGTGCAGGGAAAAGAGATAAAGCCTTTGTCCCTGTCAGATGTAAAAAGAGGTCTGTATCCATATGGCAGGACTACAAACATTTACACCTGTAATTAGAAGGAGAAAGGAGGTGGGGAGCAGCTCCCCAAAGGGAAACGCAGTAGTGAAACATACTTTTCTAAGGCCGAGCTCTGCGTGAACAAACCCAAGTCTTTCCTGAGAGCCCATCACCACAAACTAGCCTTCCCACAGGTATGGCACTCTAAGTCATGCTTCCATATGTCCCAGTGACCCCAAACTTGGAATTCTGTCTAAAATGCTGCACTGTGTGCCTCAGAAAGGCACTACATCATTTCTATGCTATTGTAGCAGAAAGTGCATAAGTTCAGTGTAATCTTGAGAAAGAATCAGACAAACCTGAATTGAGAGATATTCACAAGATAACCAGTATTCTCCACAAGTGTCGGGTCATGAAAGACAGACACTGAGCACCTGACACAGATTTGGGAGGCTCACGGGCCCCAGCAAATGCGTGCAATGTGGTAACCTGGCTGGGTACTGGAGCAGAAATAGGGCTTGAGTGGGAAGCTGGAGAAATATGAATGAGATCTATAGCTTCATTAAAGGTGCTATAATCGTGTTCATTTCCTGGTTTTGATAATTACACTATGAGCATGTGGATGTTCAAATTAAGGGAAGTTGGGTGAAAGGGACATAGAAATTCTGTACTATTTTCACAACTTTTATACAGGTCTAAAATTATTTCGAAATGCAAATGTAGAAGCCATCATAATACAATGTCCCTGAGTTGATCGTGCACTCAGGAGCCTGCATGAAGTCATGAGGTCTATCTAGAGAAATATATCTTGAACAAACACCTCAATAATTTCTATAGATAAGGTTCTAATGATCATCAGTTCACAACTAAGGGAAAAAAAATCAGAAAGCATATGGGGAAACCAGGCGCTATGAGCCAGATGCAACAGAAAGAAAATGGAGCAACCAAAATAATAAATTTCACAAAGTCCTCAGATGATTAAATCATCAAAATATATAAAAACTCATTTAATAAGGAAAAAGAGAGTATAAAAGTCTAACAAAAGAGCAAGAGACTTTCAAAACAACCATGTAACTGGGCAGATTGGAAAGAAAGAAAGAAAGAAAGAAAGAAAGAAAGAAAGAAAGAAAGAAAGAAAGAAAGGAGTAAATATGTAATTGTTGTATGTAAATATGTAATTATTAGAAAAAACAGTGGATATTTAATTATTATATATTAGACAAAATTAGAGATAACAGAAGGGAGAGCTGACCTGGACAAGGTATCTAAAGTAAGTATTTCAGAATATAGTAGATGGGCGCCTGGGTGGCTCAGTGGGTTAAAGCCTCCGCTTTCAGCTCAGGTCATGATCTCAGCGTCCTGGGATCGAGGCCCACATCGGGCTCTCTGCTCAGCAGGGAGCCTGCTTCCTCCTCTCCCTGTCTCTCTGACTGCCTCTCTGCCTACTTGTAATCTCTCTCTCTGTGTCAAATAAATAAATAAATCTTTTTTTTTAAAAAAGAATATAGTAGAGATAAACAGCGAGATACAAAATTAAACAAGGGTTGGAGACATGAACTATGGAGTAGAAAGACCCAATGTACTTCTGTCTGGTACTAGAGGAACAAAATAACAATGAGGAAGAAGCGATATTTGAAAGGATAATGACTGGCCATTTTCCAGCAAAAGTGAAAGTCAAGAGTCATTATATTAAGGAAGCTCAATAGATACCACATAAGATAAGTAAAAATCCACACTAGATAGCCCATGGCAACTTTGCAGAGCACCAAAGACAAAGAGGGGAACTTCAATACAGCCAGAACTAAAAAGGAACTCTCCACCTAAAACTGAATGCCCCAAAATACAATCTTTCAAGAAAGAGGGCAAACAAAGACATTTTTCTACCATCAGATGCCAAGAAATTTACCACCTCATGAAGACAGAAGACAAAGTGTCTGTGAAGGAAAGTCATCTAGACTGAAAGCTGATTCTCAAAAACACAATGGAAAGCAGGGCACAATGGATTCTCTTCAAAGTAGTAAAAGTTTCTACCAACCTAGAGTCAAGTGCCCAGAATCCCTGTCTTATAAAAGAGGACAGTAGAAAGGTATTTTTCCAACAACATAAGATGAGGGTTTACTACAGCTGGAAAAAAAAAAAAATTTTAATGGAATATCGGGGATGCAAGGAGACACAGAAAACTGAAAATGGTAAATATAATAAATCAAAGCAAACGGTGCCTTTATGAAATGAGGATAACAAGGTCTAGCTTACATTAAGGAATAAAATACAGAAATAAAATATCAGAACGTACAAAATGCCAGAGACCATGTGACTCAAAAAGGAGGTAATTAACCCTAAAGAATTCTAAGTCTCTTATGTCATCTAGAAAGACAAGAAAGATGTGTTTAATTTGGAGTTAGTCAAGTAAAAAATTTTTAAGTCCCATGGAAACCACTAAAAGAATTTAAATAAAGTATACAACTTCCACACTTGTCAAGGACAAAAATAGAAGGAGAAAATGAATTTAAACAAAGAAACAGAGAAGGAAAAAAAGATAAAGAACAGAAAGCACACGGCAGAAATAAATCCAAATGTATATGAAATCATTAAAAAATATGACCATCTGGGAGTACCTGGGTGGCTGAGTCAGTTAAGCTTCTGACTCTTGATTTCAGGTCAGGTCATGATCTCAAGGTCATGAGATCCAGCCTTGCATCAAGCTCTGCACTCAGTGGAACCTGTTTAAGATTTTCTTTCTCCCTCTCCCTCTGCCCCTCAGCCCGCTAGTGCACACTCAAATAAATAAATAAATAAATAAAATATTTTTAAAAATTAAAAAAAATATATGAGCCTCTAGCTTAAAAATATTCTCAGGTTAGCTATAATACATCAATATGCTCTTAAAAATAGACATGCAAAAAAAGGAGCTTCCAGAAAGTTTGGAAGTAAAAGAGAAAAAGAAGGAAATGGAGAGACGTCTCAATAGAGACTCCTGCCTCCAAGGAACAAACTGAGGGTTGTGGAAAGGGCGGTGGGTGGGGGGTGTGGTGACCGGGTGAGGGGTATCGAGGAGGGCACGTGCGGTGGTGAGCACTGGGCGTTACACGCGGCTAACGAACCATTGAACGTTACATCAAACACTGATGATGTGCTCTATGTTGGCTACTTGCTGGGACTTCTTTCTATCAAATACCAGAATTCGGACACAGCAGGGAATGTGGGTGGAACTGGCCCCATAGTCGAAACTTAAAAAAAAAAAAAAAGCCTAAAATAAGCAGAATATCTTTATGAACTTGGTATGGACAAAGATTTTTAGGAAAGAAAAAAATTGCAGAGTTGACACGTAAGGAGAAAGTATAGATTAGGCTGTATTAGAATTAAGAACTTCCAAAAAGGTCAGTGCAGAAAGTGGGGAGAACATGACCAAAACTGACAGAACCTACTCACATTGCCTACAACGGCAGGTCAGGATCTGGATTTTATAATCTGGATACTGAATGCACATTCTTCAAGTAAATAAAGAAATCTAAAAGGAAAAAATGAGCAAAAGCTGTGAACAGACAGTTCACAGAAGAAAAACAAAACACAACAAAACTAAATGAGCCTACAAAAAAACACTCCACCCTCGGAAGTACAAATGACACGTGAAGGAGCACAGTTCTATAAGCGTCAGACTGGCGTAGCTACCACGTCCGCCAAGAGCAGGCGTCGCAGTGTCCGCGACAGCCGGGGAAAGCCCTGTGGCTGATGCGGACACAGAGCCTTCGGCGAATGGGGCTGGTGCGCGCCGTCCAGCACGGGCGCTGCAGGGAGGACTGCAGAGAACCCCCCCCCCATCTCTGCGGGGCCTGGAGGGTTTGCTGGAAGGAAGCCTGGACCAAGCCGACGGCCAGCGAGGGCCCAGCAGCATCCCCGGGCGGAGCGATGGCGCAGCGGGGAGGAAAGGGAAGGAGCGCGCACGGCGGCCTGGATGAGCACCTGCAGGGGTGCCGGAGGGAGAGGCGCATCAGGGCCGCCGCGGTCCGGCGGGACCGTCCGCAGGTGGCAGACCAGGCGCAGAGGGACGTGTGCGGCCGAGGGCGCACCGGCAGGTGGTGTCTCCGCAGGACACGGTGGGGATCAGAACCACCGAAGGCGAGCGGGGAGCGGGCACGCGGACGGGGTCGGAGACGGAATCCGGGGCCACTAAAGGCCGCGGGCTTCCGTTTCTTAAATTGGAGCGTGGGCTCAAAGGGGCTTCTTTTATTCCCGTTCCTCTGTCTTAGGTTCACTCTCTTGACCACATGCTACGCTGCGGTTAGTAAAAAGGCCCTAATTCCGGGCGCGATGCTCAAGGCCGTGAGAGGAACAGGGAGAAGAAGTAGGATGAGGACGCGTGGGGCCCCCCTTCCGACGGAACTGAGTCCGCAGAGCGAACTGGGGGCGGCGAGCACTGGAAGCTGAGTTTCACGGTGACGGCTCAGGAGAAGCAGCGGCGGCTGCCGGGCGGAGAAGAGGAGCCCCGGGCCACCGCGCCGCACGCGGGTCCCCGCACTCACCGGGCCGGGCCCCCGGCTCCTGGGTTCCCGGGCCCCCCGCGGGGCGCGCCGTGGCCCCGGCGGCAGCGAAGCAGGAGGCCTCGGTCAGGCTGAGAAGGGCGGAGACGCTGCGCAGACGGTGCCCGCGGCGCCTGGATACCGACGCCGGGTTCTCAGGAGTCTCAAGGTTGCCCAGGGCGGCTATTTATAGGGTGGATGTAACCGGTTTCAGCAAAGCCAAATGAGAGTCTTGGTCTAATCTTCCTGCTCTGAACTTCCTCCCGTGACCTGAGGGCTCCCGGTGGAAATCTATTAAAAGACTTCCTGATAAGAAGAAGAAGAAGAAGTTGACATTTCACTTGGTCCGGATGGAAGCCCAGAGGGACAGCCTCCCTTTTTGAGGAGCTGGGTCTGACCCAGCGTCGCCTTTGCGGCCAGCAGACCGCACGAGCCTGCGGGGCGTTTTGGGGGAACTCGGGGCACTGCCCCAGCAAACAGCGTTCAAGGGGGCGCTGGATTAGCGGCCGGGAGGGTTAGGGTTACCCCGGCTCTCATCCCTCACTGTGCGGCCACATCGCAGGCCCGGCCACACCCACACGGGCTGGAGAGCTGCCCAAGGGGGTCAGGCACCACCGTCCTTGCGCACTTCATGTGGCAGAGCCATCCCCGGGGCCAGCGAGGGAGCCAGGCGGGCGAAGGCTCAGCGAGGTTCATCCAGCACCGGGTCTACCCTCGGAAAACTGAAGTCCGGCCTCTGTGAGCAGCGCATCCTGACTTGCACGGAAACTGCTTGTAACGTTTGAAAAGGCCTGGCTCCTGCTCTTGGACGAACACTGCACACGCATCATCCTTCGTGGTCCTCACGGCAGCAGAGGGTGGGTACCAGTAGCCCATTTCACAGATGAGGAAACTGACTCCCAGGAGGAGGCGGTGAGCAGGGACTGCAGCCCCCGCTGTGGGCTCCAGACCTGCCCCTGCCGGCCCCCTGGCTCTGGGACAGTGCCCACCTCCCCTGTAGCATCATCTCAGTTAAAGGTCTCACTACCTCACACAGGAATGACTTCTGACTAGTCAAAACAAGACTTGTATTAGGCGTCGTTGTTCCAAACGTTACAAGTCATCTTGAATCAATTCTCCACGACATGCAATTAAAACAAGTGTCATTTATCAACCAAAGTGAGACTAAAACAACTCTTGTCCTGCCAAAATTAACTTGGAAAAAAATCACTGTTATAAAGACTCTTAAGACCATTTCTAAGCTTCTCAAGGTTGCCCAAACAAGAAAGGAAAATAAAATTAAGAGGGAAAACTAACAGGAGCTCCCTGGAAGCATTAAAATGCAAAATAATTCTCTTGCCCTCCGCCCCCTCCAAATGGGATGGTTGTTGACTCTTCCTTTATGTCAACAGACTCAGGTCCAATTAAAAAACCATCAGCCAACCACCCAGGGAGCGACCAGAGCTCCCCCAGCGTAGGCAGGACCCTCTCTGCCTTGGCCCACAGAGAACCCAGGGCCTCAGGGAGCCACAGGGGACCGTGGGGAGAGAGCATGCACTCGTTCCAAACAAGCCCCATACTCGGTTGCATTTACTGGTTCCATCCAAGGTCACTATACTCACGGCACTCAGGCCAGATGCAGGAAGGGGTTTCTTTCCATCCTCAGGCAGAAGCGGGGCTAGAAAAGCCCTCTGGCTAGGAATGCAGGGGATCGGGGTCCTTGGGACAGCTGTCTGCCCATGGGACCTTCAGGGACCCTCCCCAAAGCTCCCTCGACAGACACCACAGCGTTGCTCAAGTGTGGATGAAACCACTTCATTACAATAAACACATTGCAAATATGTTTCATACCCTCATATCTCAAAGCAGATTTTCCAGACACTTGCTCTGGGCCAAACAATTTGTTAAAAACCATTTACGTGTGTTCTGACCAATCCTCCCAATACCTACAACATTCACTTTTATTTGCTATCCCATTTTACAGATTAGGGGACTGAGGCTTGAAGCCACTAGGGCCTAGGCTGCAGCTGCTGAGTGGTGAGGTCAGGACACAACAGCCCAAGCCCCAGTGGTTCCTTAGCCTGCTCCACCATCCCATCCCCAAAACTGTTCCAATCCTGATAAAAGCCGTACCACAGCCATTGGTTTAAATATATTTTGAAAGTTGTCTAAATACAAATCGCTTGACTGTCCTGTCTTAAACTCAGCTGGTTCTTATTTCACATTCCTCTTCATGAAGAGAACAGATTCACAAAGAACCAAAGCAGTGGATTGCTCTCATATCTGGAAACACTTGAAAGTACAAGACGTTTGGGATCGCTGGGCCTTCCCTCTGATAGATTAAGTGACCAGGAGAGAGGACAGCACCTGCTCTGGGTGAGACTCAACGGCTGCTGCCGACAGGACCCCATCTGAAAGGGGGGAACATGTTCCCGTGTCCCCCAAGCCCCCACCACCCTGTGGCTCAGACAGACGGGGCGGGAACCCACGAGCAATGGGCACTAGTCAACTGTAACTCAAATCCTGAGGAAATTGTGTCTACATGGCTCTCTGAGAAAAATGAAAGACCAAACGCTTCACATCACCAGGCTAGTTTGGTCAGATAAAGCCTGAACTCTGGATTAGTTGGTTGTCCTAACACGATATTCGGGAAGCTACTTCACCCGTGTTGCGTTTAAATATTCTTAAAATATGGGCACCTGGGGTTCAGTCGGTTAATCATCTCCCTTTGGCTCTGGTCATGATCCCAGGATTCTGGGGTCAAGCCCCACCTCAGATGATTCTCCCTCTCCCTCTCCCCCTTCTCGTGTGCGTGCGCTCTCTCTCTCTCATTCTTGTTCTCAAATAAATAAATCAAATCTTTAAAACAAAAACAAAAAAATAAATATTCTTAAAATACTATTTTTCAGAAGGAACAAAATGAAGAAAGAACTTCAAATGTAAGGCAATCAACTAACTCCATGAAAAACCACACATTTTTTTCCTGCAATGAGCAGTTTAGGAATATATTCTCCAATTGAATCTGGATCATTTATAGGCATAGATCACAGAATCAGAAGAAAATCCATCCAATACAGAGATGATTAACCAGAGAATGACAAAGCAAAGGACTACCTGTGAGCAATCTTCCCTCCCACCCAGGAGAGAACGCTAATTCAGTGAGTATCTTAACTTTTGTCTCATTGAACTATATCTATATCTGTGACATAGATAAAATTGGCCTTTGCCAGGGATTTGTCCTGCTTCCTGGAGTCATTTCTGGGAATGAGCCAAACGAGACCCCTAAGGGAAATCAGTATTAGAGTTGACTGAATGAATGAAAAGAAGACCATGTGTAAAGAAAGAAGCAAAGAAGGAGGGATGAGGCAGGGTGTCTAGCAGATAATCATAAACATCAATAGAAAAGAGGATTGTTGGAGAGTAAGAGGAAATTGAATACCTGATGCATTCTGTTTGCTAGCAAACAGTGAGTGATTCTCCTTCATCAAAATGTACGCAACTGCTAACACACTCTCAACCCAAAAAACTCATACATCAAATTTATTTTGCTTATAAAGCATTTGGAGGACATAGTTACTCGTGAGGAATGTGTCAGAAGATATTTGGTTCTGATTTTGTTTATCATAATATGTTATGAAAAAATGAGAGAATTTATCATACAATGCCTTCTTCATTTGTTCATCCAGGCAGTAGTTTTCAGTGCCCAGACTGACCTTGGCACAGTTCTAGTGCTAGGAGGTGGCCCAGGGCACAGGTGGACAGAATGAGGAAGGCACCAGGCTTGTGAACGTGTCCTCCATGAATGGTGCTTTGGCCAGAATGCAGTTCTCACAAGCCTGTAAAGAATATCACTCTGTACCCGTAGCTCTGTTTGTGAAAACATCTCTGTGCGCCTGTTGAATTTTCTTTCTTTCTTTTTTTTTTTTAAAGATTTTATTTATTTATTTCACAGAGGGAGAGAGATCACGAGGAGGCAGAGAGGCAGGCAGAGAGAGAGGGGGAAGCAGGCTCCCTGCTGACCAGAGAGCCTGATGTGGGCCTCAATCCCAGGACCCTGAGATCATGACCTGAGCTGAAAGCAGAGGCTTTGACCCACTGAGCCACCCAGGCACCCTTGAATTTTCTTTCTTAAATGAAATTCTAGGAAACAATGGCTATTTAGATCTGGTGGACTCCAGGCCTAACTTGGGAGGATACGGAGGAGCCTCTTGTGGTCCATGGGGTCAGGATTTCAGGTCTGGATTTCACATTTTATCTGACTCCAGCACAGTCTTTGCTGGATGGAGCTGGGTCTTCCCCCCTCATGCGGCTCCTGGGATCGCTGGCCAGGTGGGAGGAAGAGCCCGCCTCACTGGGGTTCTTTGTAGTTGCAGTCCCTCTGTCATTGTGTACACAGCTGATCACCTGCTTTTAACCTCCTCCACATTCCCAATGAACCTGTAACTCTGCAAAGATAGTTCCCAACCAGAATCCATGTAGGCCTTTCCCAGGGCTGCCCTGGGCTTGGGCCTTGTTATGACTGAATTGTGCACCCCGTCAAATCCATGTGTTGAAGTCCTACCACCCAGGGTAGCTGTATTTGGAGATGGGGCCTCTAAGGATGCAATTAAGGATAAATGGGGTCATAAAAGTAGGGCCTTGATCAGTAGGATTAGTATCCTTATAAGAAGTGACACCAGAGAGTTTTCTCTCTCTCCCTCCCTCCCTCTCTCTCTCCCTCTTTCCATGGGCATGCAGGCGGAACAGGCCATGTGAGGACATGGAGAGAAGGCGAGCCAGGAAAAGAGCTCTCTCCAGAACTAAATTGGCCAGAACCCTGATTCCAGACTTCCAAGCCTCCAGAACTGTGATAAATGAATGTCTTGTTGTTGAAGCAGAGAAGTCTGTGTTATTACATATTAGCAGCCCAAGAAGACGGATACAGACCTACAGGCAGAGGCTCTCTGGGTCCAAGAACGCACAATGGCCAAAGCTGAGATGAAGCCCCCAGTGGGCCTGACACACAGGGGAGGCCAGGGGGCACTGCGTCTAGTGTGAGATGGAACAGCCCAACACTCAGATCCACAGACGCTGACCTGGCAAGTGATGATTCAGGAAGACAGGTATCCGGAAGGGGGGGGGGAGTGATTCTGGAGTGAGACAGTCATTGGGGTTGGTGGGAAGGGTGATGATTTGAGGACTCAGACAGATATCCAGTTATCCACTGACACGACCACCCTGAACTGGGTGTCCTCGTCCTCTCGTCCACGCAGGCTCCAGCATGGGGGGGGGCCGGGGCTGGGGAAGGGTGAGCTCAGTGCCCAGGGCACACCCCAGAAGGGGTGCCCTGCCCAGGGCCAGCCCTGCCTGACCCAGAGATGGAGGGTCTCCCTAAAGGTGTCACCCGGTGCCTCACTCACCCGACCCCCGCTCAGCTGCCTTCAGTCCTGGGAGCCGACTGTCGGAGAGTCAGTGCGTTACTGATGGACGGCGTCTTTGAGAGGCTGCGGAAATCGGAGCAGGGCTTGCTTCTCCACATGCCCGCTGCCGGGGCTCACCCTGCCGGGGCATGCAGAACGTGAGATGCCCGCCCGCCGGCGAGCAGAGGACCGGCCCCGGCAAGGGGTGACTCAGATGGAATGGGGGTCGGGGGAACGCAGAGCGCGCTGGCTTCTGGGCCGTCCACGCATCTATTTCTGAAGACAGGGATTGGGAGGAGAAAGACCGATTGCCATAGCCTCGTTCCAAGCCCACACCTGGACAAGGAGCTGCCGTCACGTGGGAAGCGTCCCGCTCTCACTTCCCCCCTGCATGGTGCCCGGTTGTTGCTGAAAACCCAAGAACGGCCTCCGGAAGCTCAAGGAAACACACAGGGCCCGGGCGTGACAGCGTCTGGCCGTGTCAAGCCTGACAGTTGGGATCTGTTCCTCTTGAAACATAAATATATCCATTCCCTCTCAGATTCAAAGGACAGAGAGTGCAGGGAGACCGTGAGCGAGGCCCGCGGCTGGGCACTGAGGCTTTTCTGCCTCGTGGCTGGGGGGCCCTCGGCCAGCAGACGCCGGCCACCTGACCTCAGGTTCTCACAGCTCCCCATTCCTCACCCAAAATGGAGGTTGTCATCACTCTCTCTAAGCTTGCCTTGAGGCTTGTGCAAGATTATAGGTAAAAACACCTATTAAAGCATCTATCAAATACTAGCCATTTAATAACTAACCCTCCACCCCTTGTTCTCCTTCCTGACGCAGAATGCACAGTGGTTAAGAATGAAGACTTTTCAGGGCGCCTGGGTGGCTCAGTGGGTTAAAGCCGCTGCCTTTGGCTCAGGTCATGATCTCAGGGTCCTGGGATCGAGGCCCGCATCGGGCTCTCTGCTCAGCAGGGAGCCTGCTTCCTCCTCTCTCTCTGCCTGCCTCTCTGCCTCCTTGTGATCTCTCTCTGTTAAATAAATAAATAAAATCTTAAAGAATGAAGAATTTTCTCATCAGACAACCCTTATTGCTACATTTTTTGCCTCAAGTAACCGTGGGTTCCCAGACCTGCGTGGACCTACATGAGACTTTATTTCCCAATCTCTAAATTCTTGGCAAAGGAACACGTCTATTCATCACCGTGAGAAGGAAGTGGGGAGATGGAGGGATGGAGCCGGGCCCAGGCCTGGGGTGTCACTGGCATTTGGTAGCTCCTGGTATCTCTCCTCAGAGGGAATGTCACCGAAGGCGAGGCACGGGAAACTGACAATTTCTCTATTCAGAGTGAACGGAGAAGGTGGACCGAGCCGCCAAACTGCACCATGACGAGGGGTCACGACACAGAGAGAACTTCTGGTGAGGATGCTTTGCAGACAGTTGATGGTCTCCCCCAGGCTGTCCCATGAGGACCCTGAGGGCCCATGGAGCCCCCAGGACCTGCCAGCTCAGACCGTCAATGGTGTTCGGGGGAAATGCAGTTCTTGCCTAAAGTAACAGGTTCACAAGACTAGTTTTAAGATTAGACAAGATCTATGCATAAATGCTCTTCCAAGACCATTATACACGTTAATAATTCCCTAATGATTTTTCTAATAATACTAACATCAAATTAATCTCACATTCAACTTACCAGGAAGCACATTTCACCCTCAGATTACTGTAATTAAAAATAAGAAGGTGGAACAGAAGACAGACATAAACCTTGCTGCCGCTTTTTCCAGAATTTCCCTCCTCGGTGACCAGACCAGAAGTCCGGCTCCTGCCGTGACCCAGAGCGAACCACACGCAGCTGGATTAATCTGCATCCAGGGCTAATTTTTTCTACGGAAATTGTGCTTCCCGATGATATTTTGTTACTGAAAATGTGTAGCCGCAGACCAACAGGACCAAGAAAGAAAGACCTAGCTTTAATCCTGTCCTGACTGGCAGCCCCCACAAGCTCTAAATAATTTAACAAAAGACTAAACTTCTAACAGCGGAGGAGTGACATGCACAGAAGCCGCCTTCAAACAGGTGAGGGGCCAACTCCAGCAGCCTGGCCCTCTTTGGAGGCACATTTCTTCTCCTTCCCTCTCTAGGATCCTCTTCCACCTGCGAACAACATCCCTCCTGTCTTACAGTCTCTCCCACTAGCAGTTTGGTTTATAATTTTAAATATTAAGGTTGAAAGGAGCCATGGAAGAGGGAAGCCGTGCATCGCCAGGCCTCCCGCCACCTGTCACCTGGGAGGGCAGGCCGTGCTGGCGGCTGTGCTGGGGGTCGGCCGAGCGCCGGAAGCACTGAGCGCGTCGTCCACTCTGCCAGGAACCCACTCCTGGGCTCATTCCTTTGGCAGAAATATTTGTTCCAGGCACACGGGATCCCCTGGAGAACCGAAAAGCCAAAGATCCCTGATCCCTCCTGGCTCTTGGAGGTAACATTCTGGGGGAGGGGAAAGGACAGGCCCTCAAAAGTAAACCTACAAATAAGCAGATGGAATATGTGCAGTGACAGGGGGAGGAGGATCAGAGGGGCAAGATGACACGGGGAGGGGGGTCAGAGGGGCAAGATGACACGGGGAGGGGGGTCAGAGGGGCAAGATGACACGGGGAGGGGGGTCAGAGGGGCAAGCTGGGCTGGAGGACGGTGGTCCGGGGAGACTGGATGGAGAAGGCGGCTTTTCAAGACAGACCAGGGTGATGCCTGCCAAGGCTGGAGATGCCGGTCATGCTGGAGAAAGCAAGGGGAGCAGAGCGGAGGAGAGGGGCCGGGGGGCTCGGGGGCCGCCGGGGAGTCTGAGGGCACAGCCGGCCCACACAGCCCACAGTGACAGGCGGAGCTTCCCTGCTGGGGGATCTGGGAACCACTGCAGGATTTGGTCCGGCGACTGAATGGAGTCAAACCAGCGTTTCAGTTACATACCCTGGAAACCCCTGGAAGGCTCTGGAATACTATTCAGTCATGAAAAAGAGAAAAGTCCTGCCATTTGCGGCAACATGGATGGAGCTGAGGACATCCCATGGAGGGAGGTCAGGTCAGACACAGAAGGATGGAGTCTGCGTGGACCCTCCTCGATGCGGGTTCTGAAGGAACAGACACGAGGGCAAACTTGCGGGAGAGGAGACAGGTGTTGTGGGCACCAGGGAGTCGGGGTGGAGGAGACGAAGTGGGGGAAGGTGACCGAAGCCACAAACTCCGCGGTACATCCCACGACGTCGTGGACATCGTGATGACCACAGCTCCCGCTGCCGGATGGCATATTTGAACGTCGCTAAAGAGTTCACAGCACTGGGAAAGACAACATGTTCTTCTCCTTTTTCTTAATATCGCATGCGGTGCTGGGTGTTAACTAAACTCACTGGAACCCTCATTTCAGAAACGCGAAGTCCTGCCCGGACGCCGGATGCCATAGGCCCGTGCAGGGCTGCGTGGCAGTTACATCCAGTCCAAGGGGACAGAGGAGGAAGAAGGGGAAAGAACGTGAGACGCGCAGCGTGGGCAGTACCGGGAGGAAGGGTGGAGTGTGGCGGTGGCAGAGTCGCAGGGACGGGACAGGACACTCGGCTGTCACGCGGGCGTCCGAGGGAGCTGACCCGGCGCAGCAGGCCGCGGCCCTGGCAGTGGTGCTGGGCCCCGGTGAGCTCCGCACAAAGGCGTCGAACCCCACGGAGCCAGCGCACGCCTGGAAAACGTTTCAGGCGGCTTTGATGATCCGAGCTCCCAAGTTCCAGGTGGCGTTTGTTCCTAAAGCCCGAATTCCACAGGGAGTCACCCCGTGGGAATCTGCGGAACCCATCCACAGTGGACACTAGAAATTTGGGGGCCGCGCCCAACATGCCCTCCGTACTGACATGAGGGGATGAAGTCACCCTTAGTCACTGAAGCATTTGAAGAAGACGAAGGCGCAGGACAACGTGTGGCTCGTTACCCCTTGTGTAAAAGCATTTGTATGTGGCTGTGCATTGAAAAAAATTTCTCTGGAAGATGCACAAAACTTAGCAACTTGGGTGAGTGGAAAGGAAACGGCACGTAGGCCGTGGGAACAGCAGGGAGACTTCTTCCTCCCTATGCCCTCTGAGTTGTTGTTCTTTATAATTTTGGCCTGTCGCATTGCATCACATATTCAAAACAATTGATTTAGTGTTCTGAGGACAGTGACATTTCTTTTTTGAGAGATTAAATGCAGTTGCATTTGTTGGGGAGGAGAAGCCCGGAATGGAATGATTCCTTCCTCCACCACAGACATGAACTCTTGGGGCGTCATGCCTAGATGGCTTTCCGACCCAGACCGTGCCCTGCTGCACGAGCCTGGAGCTGGCCAGGGGCCCAGGAGCGGTGCGGCGGCTGCTGACGAGGCCCAGCAAGGCGTCCGTCCCTGTGTCCCTTCCCCGAACACGCAGCGGAGCGCGTCTCTATCCGGTCAAGTTCCCAGGTCCCCGTCTGCATGACTCCTTAGGGAGTTAGTCTTCAGGTGCCACGACCTAAAGGCTCCGGAACGGCGAGCATGCCCGCCCGACCAGGAGGGGCCTGCAGACACTCTCAGACATCCATGGGTCTTTTCCTTTACAGGATGTGCTTGACTTTGTGTTTTTGCTTCAATTCTAATTTAAAAAAAAAAAAAAAAAAGTAGGGACCTATTTGCTGTCAACTTTGGTTTATGAATGAACTGACCTTGACTGTGGCCTCTGCTAATAAGGAAAAGGCAGAACTGGCCCGAGTTAACACGTGGTTCTGCCGTACCAAGCAAAGCCCACTTCCCGCCGTGGTGGCTGAAGGGTCTTTCTCTGTAGTTTCAGTGAAGAAGAGAGTCACCTGGTAACACAGAGAGACAGAGGTCTGGGGTCGGAACGCGCCCACGTCGGGCGCCGCAACTGAACTCCAACCCAACAACACCGAGGCTATTTGTGTAAATATCACTGAGGGTCGAGTTTCCCTTGCATCTGATTCTCGATTCCGCGTGCATCATGGCAAGCCCTAGAGGTCTATATGCTCTTTGTTGGTGGAATCTTTAAGTAATAGAAATTGAAAGAACCTCCGTGGACTGTAGGGATGGCTGGGAAGATGAAGCCCTGGAGCAGAGAGCCTATGCCCTCATCCTGTTCCAGAAACTCAGCTGTGGAAGGCGTCCGCAGACTAGGAGACGGCGAGCTCTGGTGAACGGCTCGGGCCTCCATCGGGCACGGGACAGAGCAAAGCCAGGACCCCAGGGGCCGGTCGTGGCGGCTCTGGTGCGGAAGACTTCCCTTGAAGACGCAGGTGTGGGCCTCCTTCCCTCCTCCATCCACCGCCGTGTCCAGGCCTGGACATCCAGATGGGCTCGCGGATACGCGGAATTGTGCCTGATCTAAAGCGCGGGGCATCTTTGTTCGTGCCCCTACACAGGGATCATGACCATCTCGTCCCTTCCCTAAAGAGTCCGAGTGGATGAGCAGTGGAAGGCTGACGCACCCCACTCTGCACAGAGTGGCTTCAACACATGGGGCTCTTTTCCCTCCTCCTGGAGGGGCTGACTCAGAACCTTGATGGTGTCCGTCGTACCTCTGGTCTCCAGGGGCAGTGGGCTCCCAGGGCACACGTCTGTGGAGCAGCACGTGGGGGTCACTGGGGGAGACTCGGCTTCTGTTGCCAGAACAAGGACGCCTCCAGAAGAGTCCAGTCCATCCCCTGGCCCACGAGCGCCCCGGGCCGCCCGGAGAGCGCAGGAGCAGAGCCGGACCTGAGCAGGAAGGGCGGGAGGAGGGGCGGCTCGGCCACAAACGACCCTTTCAATTTCATTTTTAAAACACTGTCACGCTGGCGGGTCACTGTAAGAAACCTAAGAATTGTAGGAAAGTCCAACATTTATGAAAACAAACTAAAGGTTTATGAAAATGTGCTCGGAATATCAGCCTGTTATATGTAATAACGAAAACACTCGTTCGGTGTATCCAATATTGTTTGGACAAGATTCAATTCTATTTTTAGGAGATTTCAATTTCCTTTCCCATAAACTCCATGAAATATAGTATGTGGCATATTTATAGTGACCCTTTTGAAGAGTGTTACACTTTTGGACCCTTTAATAAGTCTAGATGAGATGGTCTCCCCCTCAACTCCCTGAGCAAATAAATAGATGCCCGTGACAATCATTGGAATTAGCTGCCGTGTCCCTCTGCCTCCCGTGGTCCCCGTCACAAGGCTCCGAGTCCCCAGAACAAAAGCTCTCTAAAGATGGTTCTAAGCAATAAAGACAATATTTAGGGCCATCTGGTGATTCCATTCAATTTATTTCTTTGACAAGACTTATAAATAAGAAAGCATAATTTCCAGAAGCAATCATGAAATTTACTATGCAAACTACAAGCCCTAGCCCCTTCTGCACCTTCCCCTTCTAGTGCACATGTGGGCCCACTTACATCACCAGCGTTCACGGCACTCTGCCTTTTCAAAGCACTCTGCAAAATTAACCAATTTATTCTCAGAGAGAGGAAGGTAGCGTTGCCTGCAATGCAGTGGAATGAACTGGTAGGGGCATTTCCACATCTGAGGACAGCCCTACGGGGCATGCACAGTCGGCTGACATCCACTGACACCCCCTCGTGGTCCTGGGGGGCCCCCATCTCACATGAGGCGAGCCCTAGGGACGTGGCTTCCCACGCACTCTCCAGTTGTGTCCCCATGCTGAAGGGACAGTAAAGCCACGGCCTCATCCCCCGCGCAGCCCAGGGCCTCTTTCTGGTACCATCCACCCTCCAAGCCCCACGTGCCCAAATGGCCGGCGACCGGAACGGTCCCCACTTCCCTCGGTGATTCCCCATCACTGAACTGGGAGCAGGGTTCCAGAGCTTTCTCTCAGTGAACTCTCCTGGGTGTGGAGTCACAAAAGTAAGGTCTCTTGCACTGACATAAACTCATCCCAAGGACCCTGAAATCACTCAAAACATGTTGGGAACTCTTTGAGATTTTTTTCCCGAGATTGTGATAATGAGAAATGTATTTTTAATTTTTAGAGAATTTTTATTCAAGTATAATCAATGTACAATGCTATATTAGCTCCAGGAGTACAGTACAGTGATTCAACATTTTTTTTAAAGATTTTATTTATTTATTTGACAGAGAGAGAGAGATCACAAGTAGGCAGAGAGGCAGGCAGAGAGAGGAGGAAGCAGGGCCCCCGCCCAGCAGGGAGCCCGATGCGGGGCTCGATCCCAGGACCCTGAGATCATGACCTGAGCCGAAGGCAGAGGCTTTAACTCACTGAGCCACCCAGGCGCCCTGATTCAACAATTCTATACGTACTCAGAGTTCATCATATCAGGTGAATTCCTAATCCCCCTCCCTTATTTTCCCCATCCCCTACCCACCTCCCCTCTGGTGACCATCAGTGTGTTCTCTGTAGTTAAGAGCCTGTTTTTTAATGAATCTCAGATCACTGAAAAAATAAAATAAAAAAATAAATTTTAAGAAAAAGAGTCTTTTTTCTTTGTCTCTTTTTTCCTTTGTTCTGTTTCTTAAAGGCCACATATGACTGAAATCGTATGGTATTGGTCTTTCTCTGATCGATTTATTTCATTTAGCACTATAGATCCATCCACGTTATCATGAATGGCAAGATTTACTTCTGTTTATGCCTGAGTAATATTCTGACATCTCCCAGCTTCTTTATCCATTCATTCATCTGTCAATGGACACTTGGGTTGCTTCCATGTCTTGGCTATGATAAATAATGCTGCAATAAACATAGGGGTGCGTGTATCTTTTAGAGTTAGTGTTTTCATTTTTTTCACGTAAACATCCAGCAGTGTGATTACCGGATCGTAGGGTTGTTCCATTTTTAACTTTTTAAGGAAACTCCATACTGTTTTCCAGAGTGGCTACACCAGTTTGCATTCCACCAACAGTGCATGAGGGTTCCCCTTTCGCCGCATCCTCGCCAACACCTGTTTCTTGTGTTTCTGATTTTCTCCTCGTAGTTCTAATTCGCATTAACCTGACGATGAGTGATGCTGAGCATCTTTTCATGTGTCTGTTGACCATCTGCATGTTTTCATTGGAGGAACGTCTGTCCATGTCCTTTGCCCATTTTAATTGGATTTTTTAATTTTCTTTTCGATGTTGAGTTGCATAAGTTCTTTATCTATTTTAGATATTAACCCCTTAGAGAAATGTGCTTTAAAAGTGTCTTGCCTCGCTACACCATGGAATGCCACTTGGCAATAAAAATCAATGAACCGAGAGCGTACACAACAACCTGAGTGAATCTCGAGGGTTAATCCTGAGTCGGGGGAGTAAACAGTCCCCATCGCTTCCATGCTGTGTGAATCCGTTTACATGACATTCTTGAAGTGACCCAGTTTTGGAACTAGGGAACAGGTGGGTGGTTTGCAGGTGCTGCGGAGGGGCAGGGCAGGGGGGGTGGTTTGGCTGTGAGAGGTGCATCACTGGGTAGGATTCTGGGGCGGGGGAGGGGGTGGCAATATGTACATCTCGACTGTGGTGGTCCGTGCTTGAATCTGTCCAGCTGGCAAATGGCCCACAACTAAATGCACACACCATGAACACACGCGAACCTGGGAAATCAGGGCAGGACGGGTGGGTTATATCAACGTCATCATCCAGGGGTGATTCCGTACTATGTTTGTGCGAGATGGTGATCATCGTGGGAAACTGGGCATGAAGGGGCTCTCTGTACTATCTCGTACAACGGCAGGTGATTCCAAAATTATCTCAAAGTATGAAGCTGAACTGGAAAGTTTATTGTATTCAGGACTTTACTTCGGCCTTGGGCAGTGTGCAGTCAACTTGTATATGTGGTCACCCTTCTGGTGCAAAGCAGACTGTGGTCCATACCATGACACGTACAGGGCTGGGGAAGGCTGGCCATGGGGTTGGGCAAACCCCTCCTCACCCAGCTCTAAAGCAGTGTCTTCTGGTTGTCCTTTGGCCAGATCTGACCCTGTAGAAAGGTGTCTAGAGGTGAGTTCCATATCATTGTCCGGTATTGTCTATATCTCACTGGGGGAAAATGTTCCCAGAACACTGAGCCGATCTGAACACCTTGGGAGAAGCTGGGAGGGTCCGTGGACAGCCTTGAGAGCAGTTCTGAAGACTGTAGCCAGAATCATTCCATAAAGCACAAGAGAGATCAGGCTACTTCCCTGACCCAGTGCCCCCAAAGACCCCCATTTCTTTCTTCATAAATACCCAGACCTTACCGCCATGATCCCACCAAGGCCACACCCATGGACCACCTCCTTGACTCCTTGCCTCATCACTCATTAATTCTAGACACAGTGGCCTCCTTGCTTTTCCTGAAGCTCAAACATGCCTCTACCCCAGGACCTTTGCACATGTCTCTCAATCTAAAAAGTTAACCTGCTCAGTCTCTGCATGCTGGGACAGATCCAGGTTTTGGGTGACAGAAGCTCACACAAGGGTTGAGGAGGGGAGAGATGGGGCCTTTTTAAAGAAAATATACAAAATTGCCAATGGAAAATTAGACACAGAGGTAGATATTTATTTAGAAGGATAACATAAAACAAACTACAAATTTTAAAAGTTTGACGAAGACCACATACATCACAAAATCCAAAATGATAACACGTCTTATTAATCAACTTCCAGACACACTTCTATAATACTGCTTTTCACATTTTTATTGCTTCTTCTTATGACAATGATTTACTAACATCATTTTTGTACAGAGAGTAGATTGATGATGTCGCGTGTCTGACTGAAATCTGTTTTTTATCTTTGATGTTTGGGGAGTGGCAATGCAGCAGGTCTGTGCTCTACAGCAAACAACGTGTGATAAAGCCCACTTTGTTTTTTTCCCATTTTTAAAAAGAAATCGAAAGAAAGAAAGAGGAGAACGTTCACTACGTCAACCGTGGGCGTGCCGTCTAAGCAGGAACAGTTCTGAAGGCAAGGGCTCCTGTCGGGAGCAAGCCTGGAGGAGAATCGAATCACCCACAAGCAACGGCTGGAAGCATGTCCTGGCGCCGTGCGTCTCAGACCCGGGTCCAGTCACGCCTGCCACAAGCCGGTCCCGCGCCCTGGAAGCTTCACGCCGGGACGCCGGCAAGATGGCCCCTGGGTGACGGCCACGTAACCACACAGACAGTGTTCGCAAACCACACACGTGTATTTCCCAAACCCGCCTATGACACCCCAACCCAGGGCCGTGGCCCCGAGAAGAATCCGGAGGGGTGGGTCCCGACTGCAGGGGAAGCCTCCGTCCTGGGAGCCGGTGCTTGGGCCCCAGGACCAGCCACTCAGCCTGCCCGGTTCTCTCTGACCCTGATCTCTCTGACCATTCTTCCCATTGTTGTGACCTCCTGGGCTCTCGCATCGTCTCATACCCGCTGCGGTCCACAGGAGTACGTACGGACTCTTCCCACCACTGGAATATAAGACGCTCCTCCCATTAGCTTCATGCTCCATCTCTGAGCCTAGAAGAGTCCAGGCAACTGGTAAATACTCGCTGGACAAAGAGATCAGTAGCTCCAAGTCCCCAATAATCTCTCCTCCTGGCGGCGTATGTGCATCTGTGAGGCACGTCACACATGAGGGCATCACGGAAGCAAGAAGCTAGTTCGTGGGGTCACCTGCGGTGATGGCTTTACCTTCCTGTCCTTTCAGGGTCACTGAGAAGCAACAAAGAGCGTCTGGAAGAACTTAGGGGCAGAAGGTCTGGGGGCGAGGGGTCCCCTGGGGAGCTGCTGCACTGCCACGCACCCCCTGGGGGTGGTTTGCAGCCCCAGGTCACCTAAAGGCAGCCAGGGGACGCGACTGCTTGCCCCACAGAGAGGAGAGCTGAGGTTCAGAGCTGGAGGCCCGGTTCACAGGTGACAGCAGCTCACAGGCAGAGATGGGGGGCGATTTCCGGCATGGAGGACCCACGTGGGCAAGGGGCTTCAGAGAGCAGGTGTGCCCCCGAGATGGGCGCTGCACGGGAACGTGTTATGGTCTCGGAGAAGCTCTGCAGAAAGACACGCTTACCTAATTTCACCCCGTGTCGCCCTCACTCACAGTGTTTTCTTGTGCTCGGATGCGTTTTGAGACACTTCTGAAGTCAGCGTACATCTGGGAAGCCCCGTTGGCATTAAATTTCAAATGAATTCCAGAAAAACTGTTATTGAGTTAATGATGCATATTACAATTGTCAGCACCTTAGAATAAGGAAACGTGATATTTAATTATCCAGTCCCCTACCATATTTTCCCCAGACTCGCAGAACCAGGTTTTGGGGAAGGTGGCTTTTGTCGCAGAACCGAGTGGACACGGAAGGGCCTGATCGGCAGGAAACACGGTGCTGGATGAACCTCCCGGAACCACCGAGACAGAGTCGCAGGCGCTGCGCCCCAGAGGTCCATGTCCAGGCTGCGTCTCCTGCACCCCTCCGTCTCGCGCGCCTGCTCCCTCCTCTGTCCCAAGGCTCCGTGTCCGTGGGCAAGAGCCCGCCACACAGAGCCTTCAGTCCTTGACTGCAGCCCTGCCTTTGGTCCCCAGCTCCTTCTAGCCCTGAGTCACCAGGGCACACTGCCCTCAGAAGAGCAACTGAGGGGACCCTATTCTGAGTGGAGCCCAGTCCTCAGGGGCTGCCCTTGTTCCCACTTGGCCTAATTCCTTGCAGATTTGCCCCAATACTCTGCAGGCCGATTTTGGCACAGGTGAGCGTGTCCTCATGGCCACACCATGGTCGTCCTTCGTCACCCACTGGGAAACCCAAGGATCCCCAGACCCCACCTCGGGCTGCAAGGGACTGGTGAGGAGTCCGTCAAGGGGCTCCAGGCTGGACCCCAGACTCCAGTTTTGGGGACAAGGCCGTGTCTGAGCATCCAAGGAACACATGGGGCACTGCTTGTGACATCGAGGAGGAAGGTCTCGATTCCTTTAGAACGTAGGAGACAGTTGTGGACGTAGGAGCCCCGAGCTGTCAGCACTGCCGAGGTCCCGGGAGCCACTGGGGGCCCTGCCATGACCCACAGCAGATGGTACCGATGCGGAGAATGGGAGCGCAGTGCCGGGCATTGGTCTAAATCCTCAAGTTTGGAGCCCTCCCAGTTCCCTTCAGAGTGAATTCACTCGCTTAAATCTGCATTTTCAGATCATGCAAGGACTTCCCTAATGGCTTCGATATGAGGACCTAACGAAAAGCAGAATCACTTTGGGTTTTTTTGTTTGTTTGGTGTTTGTTCGTCTTAATAGAGAATGTTTCCTTCAACTTATTCATTTTGTTGTGAATTTTGAAAAACTTCAAACCTTTGAGAAAATTTTTTCAAATTAGCACCGTGAGGCTCCACATACTTTTCCTGTATGGTTACCAGTTGCTCACAAAGTCACACTGGCTCTTTTCCTCTGCGCCTCCATCTGTGTTCCCACCCCCTGCACACACTCGTACACATCTCACACATACCACACACACCCACACGTATCACACACACTCACACAGACCTCACACTCACACACCACACACCTCACACTGTCACACACATCCTTGCACACGTATATCACACTTATGTATCACACACCCATATCCACATATACCTCACACTCACACATACCTTACACTCACACACTCACGTATATCACACACACATTGCACCACCACACCCATACTCTCACACTCACATGTATCACACACTCACACATATCACACACATCACACACCTATACTCACACATCTCACACACACATCACACCCATACTCTCACATTCACAGGTATCTCGCACTCACATGCATTCACACACACAGATCACACACTGACATACACACTCACATGTATCTCACGCTCACATACATTCATACACTCACACACACGACACCCTCACACTCGTACTCACACACTCGCTAACACTCACACACACATATCTCACAGTCGCACTCATTCACACGCTCACACATATCACACACATCACACCCATACACTCACACCTATCACACATTCACACTCACACGCATCACACACTTGAAAATAAGCTGTAGGCGTCACGGCCCCTTCCCCCTGGACCCCTCGTCAGAGATGTTCCCCGTGGCACCCCTTATGCCGAGGGGTCAACTGTGATGTCACGGCATTATTCAGAGTACGGCTCATAGTCCAACTTCCTCGGTTGTCTCCAAAACACTGTTTGGAGCTCTTTTGTTTTTCAGTTCTGTCCTGGATCCAGCCGAGGCCCAAGAGCAGAATTCAGGGGCTGGGACCTTCATTTTCCTTTCCTCCCTCCTGCTCCCTCTCATTTACTGTTTTGTCCTTCCTGGCCTTGACACTTTAGAAGAATGTCTCACGTTCTGAATTGTCTTTTTGTTTCTTCATGATTAGACTCAGGTTGGGCATTTTCTGGGAGCATAATTGAAGGTTAATGGCCTGTGCTCCCCCCTGCCTCTGCCAGAAGGCACGTGGGGTCCTTTGCTCTCTCCCAGGGTACTGCTCGAGGGAGAGGAGGTGCCTGTCCACGGGGGAAAGAGGGAGTAAACCCCGTAGGACCACACAACAGAGTGCTCCGCAGGTGTACAAAGAACAAGGATGCTCCGTATAAGTCAACATAGACGATATGTCTTTACGCAAAACAATCACATAACAAAAGAAAGTGTAGGTAGCATGCTACTTTTTAAGAAAAGAAGGCTGGAAATATCAATGAATATCTATATATACTCACCTATTTTTGCAAAAAGTAGGGGAAGAGAGATACCTGAGAAACTGATGTGTCTGTCTTGTAGGAGTCAGACGGCCCTCAGTGTGTGGTTTTAACTTTGCGACAGACATGTCTTTCACGGTCCAAACAGCAAAGTTAAATTTTAAAAAGATTTTTCAAAAGTGAATTCTTACATTGAATTCACCAAGAAGAAAGTTTAACCAGGATTCAATGGCCAGCGTGATTATAAAGTAAAAAGAATGAATTCTGACTACCTGCGACCTGGTCGCTCTCTGAGCCGAAAGTCAGGTGCAGGGCTTGGGGGCCTGGAGCGAGGAGCAGGCCGAGGGAAGGGCCACAGGGAGCAGAGGCAGAGCAGGTGCAGGGCCCGGAGCGAGGAGCAGGCCGAGGGAAGGGCCACAGGGAGCAGAGGCAGAGCAGGAGCAGGGCGTGGGGAAGGGAACCCTCTCTCCGGTGTGCGCGTGGCTGGTGTTTGCAAGGACTCTCTCATTTCCTTGTCAGGATATGCCCCGCGGAATGGCCATCGGATTTCCTGACCACCCGGATCAAATCGGGCACGATGTGGGGTCTGGTCTCAGGAAAGACAGATGGGCTGCAAATCCCGGTGGTGTCCGTGGTCTGGTGCCGGCCTGCCTGGTCCCGGGGGACAGCCGGACGGGCCTGGTGGCCGAGAACCCCCAGGGTCAGCAGGCAGCGCTGCGTCAAGCCGCGGGGTGCGGGCGGGCCCCGTGGGACCCCGGGCGGCTCCGGGCTCTGCGCTGGCCCGACATTCCGCGTTCGTCAGCGCTGGTGCAGCCGCCCCGCGGCCTGAGGCCCTGCAGCGCCTTGCGTCTCGACAGATGTGGTTTAGAGGCGTATAAGTGGCACCTACTGGGAATGGTAATGGACTTATTTCCTGGGCTCTAAATCTCGACAGAGCGTTTGCTATCTGGACCCAGATGAAGACCATGGACAATGGGCCCACTCAGACATCTCTGTCTGACAGGCCGTAAAAGGCACGTGTTGAACCGCCGTTGGCCGCCGCCCGTGTCGTCCTCCCCGCGTGGAGAGGAAGGGACGCCCCCCCGGCTGGCTGGCTGCAGGGGGCAAGGCGACGTCGTCTCCGGGTCCAGAGAGGCAGGCACGCGACCCCCAAAGCCCCAGCAGAGGCATGACTGCAGGCGCTATTTCAGGTCGGGGCGTGTGTCCGTGTGTCCTCAGGTGGGTAACCCGCTGGAGACTATGTGAGTTCAGCCTCCGCCCGGCGTGTCCTCTGCCAACCCTCAGCCTTGAGGGATGAGCTCCGACGTCCCGTCCACAGCTTCCTCACCTGCACGGGGCTTACTCCTGCATTTGGTTCGTGGGGCTCCGCGAGGGAGGCACGAGGGGAAGATGTGACAAGTGGATCTCTGGCCCCTGAGAGGCATTCGACACGTACGTCCTTCCTTCTGTGTCCTCAACTCGCCCCTTGTTCGAAGCAGGGAGCAAGGAAACAGAGACGCATCAGAGAGGACGGTTTCTAAGGTGTCCTCTGTAAACCTGTGACGGAAACTTGCCCGGGTCTGCGCTCAGAGAAGGAATCGCAAGCACGCGGCTGCTTCCCCAGGTCGGACTCCTTGCTCCTTCCACCGTGGTCTCTCCGTCACATAGTTGCGCTGTAACTTGAACCAGTGAAATGCGCCAAGCCAGCCAGGGTGCTGTATGGTGGGGTCGAGTCAGGCCGTGTGTGTCGCTTCGCAAAGTCAGGTGTGTCAGAGTTCCGAAATGGTGTGGCATGGTGTCTCCTGATCAGGAGTGAAATATGGGGCCTCAACTTCATTACTGGGAAACGGAAAATTTCATCAGTGGTGTCATCGTCTAAACCTGGGCCCGTGCTAAAAGTGCACAAAGGCCTCCCCTCTGCCACTCCCCGCCCCCCATTTCCCCTGCTGGAGAACACCTTGTGCCCTGTGGTTTTATAGGACCAGTGGGGTTCCCCTTGCATTTCCCAATTACTTTTGCCTGACCCCAAAGCCCATCTTCAGTCATCCAAGTGATCAACACTACAAGATTTTTTGGGAGGAAAAAAGCAGACTCTTGGACAGAAATGCTCCCTCTAAGATTATACATTTCAAGAAACCTTAATTTAGAGTGAATATACTTGAGAATCAGGGTCTGACATCCCTTAGGATGCTTGAAACTGACAAAGAAATCTGGGGCTGAGGGGCTACAGACACGGACATTCCCTTGGCTCGTCTGCAGGGAATTCCCGGGAGCCCCAGGCAGCGAGTGCATCTGATGTTTCCGTGTCCTCCCACTGGGTCATCTCAGGGGTGAACACTCCCCACAGTAGTGGGAAAGGAGCAGCCACTGCCTGGCCAGGCAGGATAATAAAAACTCAACGGGAACATATGGGGGCCATATTAGCCATAGAAGGAGTTACCACTGCTTTTATATGGAAATGCTGAATTCTACTGTTGCTGTAGATCCTGGCATGGGGACTGCCGTGTATTTATTTACCGATTTTTTTTTTAAGTACACTCTATGCCCATTGTTGGGCTTGAACTCATGATCCTGAGATCAAGGGTCACATGCTCTGCCACCTGAGCCGGCCAGGTGCCCCTTAAGGACTGCCATGTATAAAACAAAACAGCCTGTTAATTTACCTGCTTAAAAAAGTCAGGGTTATAATTTAAATGACAAGGCTAGCAAAGGAGTGGGGTTGAAGTCAACACAGGTACACAGCGTATGCTGTTCTGAAGTCCATCTGCACACACAACTAAATGGGAATTGGGTTACGCATCCGGGGGTGTATGGACACATCAAGAATGAAGCATGGATGAGCACACATGGAGATGGAGGGGCCCGCTTGTTTGGGTGGCCGGCCCCCAGGGACCTCAGGGGACAGAGTATACCTCAGATGGGTTGTATGGCCATGACGGTACAGCTCGGACACCTTAGCACCATGGTTGGGACAGTATGTTCCCAGCTGCAGGGCTTGGGGAAACTCCTTAGTCCCAACCCCCTCAGTCTGTGCATCTCTAAGATGGGTTCAGGCTGCCTGCAGAGTTGTTGTGAATAATCAACTCCATCTTGTCCGCAGTGGGCTGGGCAGATGCCAGCAGCACGGACTCCCTTCCTGAATCACGGCCCCTGGAGTAGACACCTTTTTTTCCCACCAGCTGGTGGTCCTGGCTGCCCTCTTCCCAGAAGCTCGGCTGAATGCCCCTCCAGACCGGGTCATTACGGGGCCTGGGAAGTTCTCATGTGCCTCCTGAGCACAGAGGGCCTATGAGGAACGAGGAGCAGAGAATCCCCCACATTCCATCTGCATAGGAGCAATCCGGGACCCTATCATTGCCCATGCTCCATTGTTGCAGCTCACCTGTGCAGGGGCAAACACTGTCATTTTTAGTGCCCCCTCCACATAGACTTCCCAGTGCAAATGGGTTTTTGGGAGGTCAGGTCACCATTCTTAATCCCAAGAATGGAAGCCGTGGCAGGTTCTGGGGGTCTGGGAGCCTCCAAGATGGCTGCAGTGATTGGTATGTAGGAGTAACTGTCACGGGAAGCACGCTGAGCCGGGAATACAGCTGTGGTTTCTTCTAGAAAATAGTCGGTGAAACAGAATGGCTGATTGACTCATCCAGACACGGCACAACCACCTCCAACCCACCCGTCTGGCCGTCAGGAAGGAGGAGCATTGTTAACACGGAGTTGTACAAAACACAAAGTTTCCGTGTACACAGAGGGGAGGAAATCTAGTGGAAAGTTCAACCATTCCAAAAATGAAGCTCATAAAATATTTTTGAGCAAATGACTCTGCTTTTAACAGTTATTTACCGGATTTTATAGCTCAATGTTAACCAAAGTCATAAAATTATAATGACTTAGACTGTGCAAAAGTAGCAATGCTTTTCAATTTTCATTCCCAGAATAGCAATGCATGGTTTTAATGTTCAGCTGGGGTTATTTGGATGTCCCAAAAATGTGTTATGCATTGCTATAGAAATTAGAATTAATTAACAGAAAAGTAAAAGACATGACTTCTCTCCCCTCCTTCCCACCTTCGGCCCAACAACACTGCCCTTTGTCTTCCTGTCCCTCATGTGGCGGCCTAGCTAATGAGGCTGACACCAGGCAGGAGGCAGGAGCAAACCTTAATGACTTCTTCTGGACTTGGACTTGCCTGACATCCAAAGTAGCCGTTTGTGTGATAGATCTTCTCAACAACAGGGAAGGGTTTTGTGTTTGCTAACTTCTTGGCCAAACTGAGTTCCTACTGCTAAAAGTGACAAAAGATAAGGCTGCCCCCAAGCCAGGGCAACATCCTCTCCTGAGAGGTAAACAATGTCACAGAAAACCGAAGTCTGTGTCTCACCTGAAGATGGAAGCAGGAAGGGTCCTGCCCGTGCCCATGGAGCCATCCCAGCTCCAGGTAAAGGGAAGAAGGGTTTGAGCAATCCAGTGAGATGTCCCCAGTCCCACAGCAGGCCACAGCCCTCCATGTCCCCACCTGTTACCCACCCCCACCAGCCCCCCGCCGACTCCACACACTGCCATTCCTTCTAATCTCTCCCTGAGCTCCATCAGAAGGGTCCACAGGGGTTTCTGAGCTGCTCAAGCCATTTGCTGTAGCTCTAACCGTCCCACGTGGGCGCAGATTCACCCCGAAGGCTCTTGGTGCAGTCTTGTTTCTTCGCATTCTGTGATGGGGAGGAAGTACCACGCACTGTACTCTGCTAAAGAATTAGGCGGATGGGAACAAACCCAGATCACAGCTGAGCATCTGCTCACAGCCACCGGTGTGGAGCCAGGAGGTAAGACTTCCCTGTGGGGTCGACCCGGGCTAGGCCTTGCTTCCCAGACCCCTGTAGGGCATCCCGAAGGCCCTGTCTCCAAGAAGACACATGGGAGAGGAGAGAAGAGAAGAACCCACATAGTTGGAAGAAATGCCCCACTACGCCTGAACACAAGAGGAGTGTCCTCCTTGGAACTCCAAATGTGGTGACTGGTGACAGGAAACAGCCAAGATATTGCAAAGGTACTGACGATACTCCTGAACACTGAATAATTCTTGTCATGAAGACGTCTCTCAAACCTCCCCCTCACCGCGAGAAAGAAGAAAAACCCAGAAAGGAACCAACATGTACTAACCCTCTACTATGCACCGGGGGCTGTGCTATGAGCCGCCCATGACTCATCCCTTCATCCTCTCATGGGGCCCTCAGGGGTTCGGAGCACCTGGCGCTGAAGCCTTAGCATCTTTCCCAAGGTCACGCTGTAACAGAGGGCAGCAGACATTGCCACCCACGTCCGTCTGGCTCAGGCTCCTTCCGAATCACAGCGAGAGCTCCGCAGAGCCGAAGCACCCCTCCCTGACGAACAGCAGTGGAACCTGATGGTAATCCGTCCTGGTCCTCATGCGGGCGGTAGGGAGCATCCAAGAGAGTAGACCAAGGGCCAATTCAGCCCATCAGGAGCTCTCCCTTTCCCCAGGGCTTGAAAGAAATTGCCCATCCAGGGATCTCCCTCACTGAGCAGGGATGCCGAGCCTCGTCAACCTTCGAGAACAGCATCTTTGTCCACGGCAGGTAGCTGAGGTTGACTACCGAAAAGAGAAATAATCTCCACTTACATTTTTCTTTTTCACAAAGTGTCTTTTATCCTGATACAGCAGGTCGAGAGCTCTGTGAACTCCCACTTATGAACTAAAAGCTGCAGAGAGAGCTTCCATCTCTCTGGAAGCAGCATCCGCGTGGACCGCCCTCCCGCGTGAGGGTGCAGAGCACACACGGCTGCTGTAGCCAGAGGGAGCCTCAGGGGACAGCCCCGGGGGCCCTCGGCCTCCGAGGGGGAGGAATGGGGCAGCGAGGTCTCGGCCCGGCCCACCCTGGGCTCCCCTGCCCAGCGATCCTCCGGGGCCCCAGGCCGAGCCCCTCCTCCTGCGTTAGGGAGCAGGATGCACACGGACGCACAGAGCCGTCACGGGCATCGACCCGTCGAGGCTGGGGACCCCACGTGACAGCCTGGCCCCGGGGCGCTGGCCTCTGGCGTCCTCCACGTCCCGCTTGCTCCAGACGCCCACACAGCGCTCAGGGGCTTAGCCCCCCAGAGAAACTGTCTGCAAAAGGAGGACTCAAGGCACAGTGGAGATTTCTAAGTATTCTAGGAAAATTGTGTTGTCTCCTCATTTCTGGACTCGAGGGCCTCCGACATCTTTCCATCTTAATGGATTGCTGCTAACTGGGGGCGGGGCGGGGTGTAGACAGAGAAAGCTGGACGCCGGTGATCCAGTCCGGGAGGGCGGGCACGGCCGAGCCGCTCAGCCCGTCCCTACAGATGGGGTCCGCCGCCGAGGCCGTCCCGGTCCAGGATGGGGTGGCGGGCCTGTGCGGCTTCCGGTCTTGGCCTCTCTGTGGCTGCTTTCCTTGCACAGGAATGGGTCGCCGCCCCAGCAGCCGGACCCCGACCTCCGTCGCCACGGGACGCCCGGAGCCGGACTCACGGCCCGGGGGGCTGCTGCCTGTCCCAGACGCTCCTCCAAGAGACCCCAACTGTGGAAGCACGGGCCCGGTGCCTGGGAGGGGAGAGCCGAGCAGGGCTGATGCGGGTCCCACCGGGGTGCTTCTCGGGGTTGGGGGGCCCCCACTTCAGTCTGGGCCTCGGCGTGGGGGCAGACATTGCAGCCCAGCTATTCGGTGCAAGATGTTACCACTTAAAAGCAACTTTGAAGAGCGATTTAGCGAAATCCCTTCATCATTGTTTTCGATCCCCTCATGAAAGACAGACATGTGCTCTTGGTGCCTCAGCCAAGAAGAGACTTCCAGGGTCCACACTTGACAAGACTCAAGATGTCTACACTCCACAGGCTCAACTTCAGTCCCTTCCCCCAACAGCCCCCCCAGGGGCCCCCAAAGCCCTCCCAGAATCCCCTCACTCCAGAGCCCCCACAGGGGGACCCCTCCCCCCACAGACCCCGCCGGTGCCTCCCTTTCCCTACAGCCTCCCGCGGGAGCGCCCCTCTCCCAGAGCCCCCAGACCCGGGCCGGCCCCTCTCCTGGGCGGTCAGGGCCCAGGCTTCTCCCTGTTTGCTTTCTCGGGGCGCCACAGGCACGGGGCCAGAGCTGCGTGTGCCGGGACCAGTGCTCCACGCACGCCTCCCATCCGGCGAGCGTCCAGGGAAGCAAACCCCAAACCTCTACCTCTTTCTTTCTCCTGCTTCTTTCTCCCCTGATGATTGAAGCTGGGCCTGCGCTCAGGCGCGGGCGGCTCCAAAGAAGCCCGTTGACCAGCAGCAGGGAAAGCGCCTCCCCGGGGGTCCTGGAGCCTTAGGGGTCCCCCCGCGCCCAGGGCAGCTGCCCCAGGGACACCCGTCAAGTCGATTCCGACTGACTGCGGGAGGGACAGCATCCTCCTCCTGGTTTCTCCTGTGTGGCCCTGGGCGCTGGCCCGTCGGGGTCGGTCTCAAGGCTTGTTCGCTCAGTGGCGGGCGGGCCCCTGCAAGCCGCTCCTGCTGGGCGGAGAAGCTGTGGGCAGAGGTGGCCGGGAGGCTTGCAACATGCAGATTCCCGGGCCACGGACTAGAACTAGGCTTCAGGCTTTCTGAGTGCAGGCGAGTGTCTGCATGAAAACAAGCTTCCCGGGTCGTCCTGTTGCTGCTCCAAGTCTGAGAGCCAACATCTGTCCTTCAGGGGGCGCTCAGCTTGGAGAGTGGAGGAGGGAGGGTCTCTGCAGAGAGAGAGAATGGATCCCTGACCTGAACCTCCACACTTCGAGCGTCCTGTCTTTCTGTATGGGTGCAAACACCTCGGTGAGAGTCCCCTTCCCTTCCCCTGCCCCTCGGTTTCAATGACCACTGTAGCTCTGGTGGATGTGACATCATTACACTCACATGACAGATGCAGACTCTCCCGGGGTCCCCTGGGCAGCTGAAAGCAAAGAGCATAGTGAGGGAGGACGAGGAGGTCCTAAATCTGGAGGGAAATGCAGCTGGCATGAAAGGGTGGCCTGGAAGAAGAGGGAAAGTCCTGAGGTTTTATGAGAAAATGACTTAGCAAGTGGCTCTTGTCCGAAGCCCACTCCATCTTTGCCAAGCCCCACTGCTGTGCTCAGGGGGCCGGTCCGCTCTGCATCTGCTGTCTCACACAGTGCTTGTGATCCTGTCTACACGAGAGCATTCTGGAGTTATGGGGAGATGGCATGGGATGTCGCCATGCACCACGGTGCCGAGTGGGACTCGTCTCGCGTCTGAAAACTTCCGCTCGAACCCCAGGGCTGCAAACCAGAGGAAAAGAGCATCCTCACATCCCAGCGAGGGCCTGGGGACTGAAATACCAGAGCTCTCCAAGTGCAGGGGGTAGAATAGTGTCCCCAAAATGTTAAGCACAAGCCACAACCCCCAGACCCTGTAAGTGTGACCTCGTTTGGGAGAAGGGTCTTTGCAAATATGATAAAGTTCAAGATCTCTGAATGAGGTCATCCTGGATTTAGCCGGGCCCCGTATCCAATGACAGGTGTCCTTACAAGAGATGGCCAGAGGGAGATCTGAGTCTCAGACACACAGGGGAGGAGGCCAGGGGAGGACAGGGGTGCTGAGGCCATAAGTCAAGAAGCTCCTGGAGCTGCCGTGAGCTGGAAGAGGTAGGAAGCACGGCCCTGGGGCACCTAAACTTTGGACCTCTGGCCTCCAGAGCTGCAAGCATGTAAATGTCTATGGTTGTAAGTGGCACTCGTGATGAAGGATTAGGAAAGCCCACAAGATGGACCAATGAGAAGAACAGCAATATTTATTTGTAAGGTATTTTATTTGCCCAAATGAAGCAAAGGGGACTCTATAGACAAATACATCAGAGGTTCAAATGGGAATGAGTTGCGATTGCTCCGACCCACAGTGGGGCATCATCTAGGACCTGGGACCTGCCACACCACGCGATCAAAGCCTAATGTGCACGGGGGGACCTTGACTGCCGGAAACCAGAAAGTTTTAACCTGAGAATGTGGTTTTCCCCACCACAGCCATGGTGAGATGACTGTAGAGGAGACTTCTGTGAATGTCTTTATAAGGGGCTTCCATATTAATTTCAAGGAATCAGTATGATGTGCGGCTTGCCGATTATACTCTAATTCTGTAATACAAATTAGACCAGGCTCCGATGTCTTTGAAATGTACTGTGTTAAAAATGGTAGGTACAGGTTAAAAGATACAGATTCGGAACACCAGGATTTACATGAAATTATCACACAGACTTTGATAGAGTCCTGGACTGATTCAAAAGAGCCAGTTTCCTATGAAGCTGTCTCATTCCCTTTGAAAGGGCCTTGATCTCCACGTAGTCATCTATTAATTATATTACAGATAAGGTAAATAAAAGTGTTGCGATATGAAGATCACAGCCTTCTTTCTTCTTCTGGAGACGAAAGGTAGGGTCTCCTGTGAAGTCTGCAGGCAACGAGGGAGGATGAAGGTACCTATGACTGAGAGGCTCTATTTATTTTGACGCGTGACAGAAAGATCTGAAGTTCCGTGGCTGTGAGCAGAGCTGGACGGAGCAGCCCAGCCGTGGCCTGGGGGGAAGGAGGGCCGGTGAGGACGCAGACTGGAGGCCAGAGCACAAGGTGAGAAGAAACCTTGGATTTAGAAATACAGTTATCGACGCTGTCGGCGTTGCTATTTTAATAGACTTCAGCTTGCAGAGAAGAGCCCGGTTCCCAGCGAGACTGAGTGGGGGCACAGAGAGCTCCCACGTACCCCGCCCCCCCATCCCCACCCCAGAGGGACACGCATTTATCGCCGCCGATGCACTGAGATGGAAAGGCACTGTCACCCGACGTCCATAGCTTACATCACATCTCTGAAAACGATTTCAGTCGTACACATCGTGGTGCACGCGTCCGTCTGGGTGCGTGCTCCAGGAAAACGCCCGTCCACCCCAGCAGCCCCGTCACTCACAGGGGCACGTTCAGTGGGAGTCCCGCTGAGGTGTTCCCATGACTAAGGTGGATGAGAACATCCGCTCTTAAGTTTGAGAGGGAAAAACGCCTTCCCCGATGTGTGGGGTAGAAGTCTAGAGTCTCCACAGTGACTTACCAGTGTGCTTCAGTGAAGTCAGAGTCGTATTTGGGGACCTGGGGGGAGTCAAGGACGAATCCCAACCAATGAGCCCTTTGTCTTTTGCCCACATCACGTGGCTCAGAACGCGGTACACGACAGAGCTGGAACACATGTTTGTTAAATAAGTGGGTCCAAGGTCATGGGTTGCCTTCTTTTCTCCCGATTTTGTTTTGGGTCACTGTCCCCTTATTAAACCACAGTGTGGGTGTGTTTGCTTCTGTTCCTCACGTTCCTGATGTTCCAGACATCCTTTACTGACCTGGTAGTAGCTGTGGCTTTCCTGCAAGCCTCCAGAGCATTTTTAGAATCGATGGGGAATAAGGAAATAAACTCACTCGAGCAAATGCAGCTTTGGACATCGACATCAGGCTTCACGTGGTGCTTGTAGGCAGAATTCAAGCTCACAGCTTTATTTTTTACTGTGACTGATTATGGTCTTTGTTTGCTTCAATGTGATGCACGTACAGAGCTTCTCAGGAAACACCAGCCGTTTGGGACTCTAAAAGGTTCCCAACAGATGGTGTCCTTCCCCAGGTTTTCCTGTGACTTGTGCAAGCCCCTGTCCTGCAGGAGATGAACCCGTGGCCCAGACAGCCATGGTGTCAGCCCAGAGGACATGGCCTCCATCTCCCCGGGAAAGGGGGAACCAGGTCAGAGTCCTGGGGAGCTGGTGGCTGGGACTCTGTGCAAATGTGTTAGGAGAGTCAAGACAAAACATTTCCAGAAAATAAACTTCATGGGAAACTCAGGACTACTCTTGAGCCTTGTTAACACACATTTCAGAGGGGGAGAAAATGAGTCGTTTAGCAAGTTGAGAAAGAAATAATTTCTTCTGGGTAAAGGCTTTTTTAAACAGAATTTGAGAAACCATCCAAGTGGAGAAACCATCCTTGTAATAAAGGAAAACTACACATGGGTACAAAGCACAACCCGGGCGCGCGGGTCTGAGAATAGAGAGGAAGGGTCTCGGCGGCGGAGCTGTGGGAGTCTAAAGGAGGCTGGTCGGCTTCTGAGCCGCTCAAAGCAGGTGTCATGTCAGGATGTTGAGAAAAGCTGGGGAAGAGAAGGGGGTGTCTACTTGCGGCTTCTGTCTGTAAGACAATGTGCCGACATGTTCAAGGAAGCTTCTAGAACTTGGACATGTCCATCTCCAGGGCGGCCACAGAGAGCAGAGGGAGGGAAGCCTCAGTCCCTCGAATCTCCATTGGCTCCCCCAAAAAGTCCCAAAGAAAACTAACTAAATACAAACTCTTTCCATGGAAGCAGTTTCCAGAGAAACCCCAGTCCTATTTGACCCATAACGCCGGCATGAAAACCCCAGAACGATTGGAGACTGAGGCCGCAGCTCTCGGAGGCGCGAGAGGTGTGGTAGCCCAGGGAAACAGGGCCTACTCTCCGGCCACGCTCTGAGACCATCACCCCCATCAGGAAGGCACAGGGGCTCTGGTTAACCTACGGACTAAACTGTTGTTACTTTATATTCAAAGCTGCCTTTCAGCTATGGCTTTTCATTTTATTTATGTTTTGTTTATGCCAAGACCGTGAGGATAAACTGCAACCATTATCCATTTGTAGCTATAGAGAAGCCAGTTTCATAAAAATTGGTTTAGCTCACTAATTAATCCTGATCTTCTCATTCGGGGGTGGGGAAGCACACCAAGCCAGCTCCAGTTGGCTGCAGTGGACACAGCACATGAAGCTTTGTGATCTTAAAGCACTCCACTATCAATGCAACAATGACATTTTGGATGGAAAAATCAATTTTTCCCCTTCCCTCCTGTTAACCTCTGGAGCCATCTCCTTGCCTTCCCTGGACTCAGATAACATAACTCGCCATGAAAGCTGGACAGAAACGGCCTTGGGCATGACCACAGGAAACTCAAAGCCATCTCATCAGCAGGAGGACCGTTTCCTCCAGCAAAGGACACTTTACCCCAATGACCGAATCACCCTTTCGACTCTACTTAGAAATCCTCAGAATTCCCCAGGTAAAAAGGCAAGTTGTTTCTGCACATAACGCAAGCAGGCGTGAGGGCCAGTTGGGTGGTTCCGGAGGAGAGGGTTAGGGCTCTGCTACGCAGGTGCCCAGCCTGCCTGGACACAAACGTGTGAGCGCAGGGATGTAGGTGGAGGGAAGTGAGCCCATAGCCGCCACAGGCACTTGGTGGACAGAAGCATTTTCTTCTCCCGACACTGACCTATGTGGAGCCTGTGTGCTCAGCGTGGGGGTGGCGTGAAGGTTCCAAAGCCAACAGCCTGGGATCCCCAGTGGACACAGAGATGTGTTGCTCAGGGGCTTGGTGAGGACTGGAGAACCTCTCCCCAGCCACGGAATCCGTCCACAGGAGTAGGCTGTCTGCCTTCACCCAAGGTCACACTCCGTCCTTGGGTCCCATCCCTAGCTGCAGGAGAGGACGAGCCCAGGCCCTCACCCCATCCCTATGAGCTCCCGTGGAGCAGGCTTCCCCTTCCCTCCATAGACTTTCAGCTGTGCGGCTCTCCCTGCCTGCCTGTCTCCACCCCGGGTCTGCTTCCTGGACCCGGGCTACACAGCTTCCACATGGAGTCCCAGCACCTCTGACTCCATCCCCCCAGCAGCTCACGGGGCTTCTCAATCTCAGTGTCCTCGTCTGTAGAGTGGGGATAATGATGGCACCTGCCTTGGACCTCCTCCTGCCAATGGGGAGTGAACTATTTAAAACCTCAGTGACTGCACACGAGATTGCATGATGGCTTGAGTAGGTTCTAGCCAGGAAGGGTGGGGTTCTTTCCCCATTTATCAAATGGACACTTCACATTCTCTCTTGAGAACCACACTGAAAATTGTGTGTGTGTGTGTGTGTGTGTGTGTGTTGTTGTTGTTTTGGCAAGGGACAGCAATTGGGAGCACATAGTGATCAGAATTAGGTGTCATGTGGTAAGAATTGCATTTTAAAGCCCTCCCTGGTGGCCCTTTACCATCAAGAACAAGACAAGAGGAGAGATGGGAAGGCTTTTCCAGTAATCCAGGCAGGAGGAGCAGGTGGTGGTGGAGGGGGATTGGTTTATTTTTCTTTTTAGAGAAAAAAAGAAAGACTCCAGAAAGAAAAAAGAAAGACTCCAGAAAGAAAAAAGAGGACTCCAGATGGCGTGGTAGAGGCTGTGGTACGTGTATTTCCATAAGGCCTTTTCTCAGTCACAGATGAGTATGAACGTGTGTGCGTGTGTGTGTGCATGTGCCTTTGTGTGTGTGTGCACGCGTGTGTGTGGCAGATGCATGCATTTTTATTTGGGGGCTATGGAACTGTCTGTTTTCCACTCATAAAAAAGAGAACGTAAGTTGGACTCCATCATAGTAACTGATACCCACGGTCTTGTCCAGCCGAAGACATGGCGGAGGGGCAGAGCGGGCACCTGGGCCTGCCCAGCCCCAAGGGCCAGGAGCCTCAGCGTGGAGGCCCGGGCTCCACACCTCACATCCAGGCACTTTCTGTGCTACCACGCGGCTTGCTTTCTCCAGTCGGTGCACAGTGTAAAATAACCATGAGGGACAATAGTGAGACCCTCACAGAGAAGTACTTCCAGAAAGGATTCAATGAGGGAGAAGGCAAATCTGAAAACGGAAACTGTAATGAACTTGCCTCAGTCGTGATCTCCGAAAGGACCGAGGGACGACGTGTGTTTTGCCCTCCGCAGGCACTGCCGAGCCCAGGACCGCATCTCATCTCCGCCGTGCCTCACGATGGTTTCATCGCTGTTCATTGGACTCCCGGTGCTGGTGCGTGAAGGTGTCAGAGACCGGATATACGAATGCAGGGCCAGAAGGCGCTCCCCAAGATGCCAGGAAATTCTGTGCCTCTGTTTTCTTTTGCTAGAGCTCTTTTCAAAATTCATCCTATGGCTCAAATATTATTTTTATAGGTTGATCTATAGAAACTGAGGAACGTCACTGGGGACTTTTATCTGCGAGGTATGCCCACCGACTGGCATTGCAGGTTTGGGGACGATGAGGCCTCGCCCGCTGGTACTGCCGTGGGGATCCCGCTAGAGGTGGACAAACACGTAAATGTGCTCCGTGGGGTCCTCGCCCATGAGACATGCATGTGGTGGCGTCCAGGTACGCCGGCCCTGTGGGGCACACCTCTTCAGGCCTAAGCACGTTGGTATGAGGGGACATTTCATCTCCAAGTGGCACTTGGAATAGGGAGCTGTCCAGTTTCAGCTTCCCACAGCCCCTGAGGGAGTTCTCCGTCCTCGGTGGACCCCCAGCTCCACGGGGTGTGACAGTGGTCTCTACACAGGCCAGTGTGTCCACTCCTCACCTGCCCCCGGGGGCTGGAACCCACATGCACAGCAGCCACACAAAAACCACCTCTGATTTGAAAGGACATTCTGTGTCCAACCCCAGATCTCAGGAAGAGATGGTTTCCTCGATTTTATTACTCGAAGTGGACTTTATCCCAAAAACTGTTCGCATGATGACATTTTTTCTGACTACAAAATTTTTATTTCTCATTTAAAAAAATGTTAGAAACTCACATAAGAGTAAAGAAGAAACATAAATCAACAGCATCCCATAACTTAATAAGGAGGCACAATTAATATTTTTTTACTTGCTCTCCGTGCTCTTTTCAGTATCTATGTGGGTAAATCTAGAAATACAACTCCATATGTTTTTTCCAGAATTGGGATCAAAGCATAACCACAATCAGTACCCATCTTTTGTCATTTATCATTAACCCACAAACAGGCTCATAGTTTTAAGTGTTTTTCAGAAATTTGCTTTCTAATGCCAGTATCATTACCATTGGGTGGTTGGATCAAAATCCACTAAACTAACGTCTTCCTTTGAGACCATAAGTTCATCCACACTTCACCCTCATAAGTAATGCGGCAAACACATCTTTCCCTGAAGCTCTTGAGGGTCCTCATCCTCTCTTCTTTCTTATCCTTCTTATGCTTTTCTCATTTAAAAAAATTATATATATACAGGAAAAATGTTCCTGGATTGCTCTGGGGTTGAAAGTCAAAATCAGTGCTGTTGCCTTGGGGGAAAGACCACTGGGCAGGATTGACAACAGAGCCAGAATGCAGAGCCTGAGCTCAGAGGGGAAGTCAAAGTCAGGGTCACCTTGAAGGACATGCGAAAGGGACCAGGGGCTCCCCGTGGATTTAGAAAGGTCAGTTGCTTTGTGATAACAGAGCTGCTCCAGACCCCACAGGCTCCCCCAGGTCTTAACAGAGATGAAGCTCAGGAGTTCGCTGCACAGACTGTCCAGGGGGCACGCGGGACCACAGGCAGCACAGAGGGCAGGGGTGGGGGAGGGGAGGGTTCCCTCTGTCCTAGCGTGGCTGAGCATTTCAGCTCCATCCTATTAACTCCACGCGTAGGACTGCCAAGCTCTTGTAGTAGGCATCTATAAGTTCATCATTTTGCTTCAAAACAACCCCTCAAGTTTAGTATTCGTTTACTGAAATGTAAAACAAAACAAAACAACAACAATGACAATAATAAAAAACTAGAACATATTTCCCCAAGAGCAGACCATTTGAGCTGTCACGGACAAAGCCCCCAAAAGTAATGTATGTTCTGCCTACCCAGGCTGTGAGTCTAGTAACCAGAGCATGTTCAACCCATTGACCCGTGGGGCCCTGCATAGATGGATCATGAAGATCTCACCTTTCACAGGAGCTCCTCCCAAGCTTCCTGGGCCTGTGTAGGCGGGAAACACTAAGTAACCCGCTCCACGTCTGCACGGCTAGGTGGGCTCTTGACACCATCTTCCCATGGGTTCATGTCCCTGGAGGGTGGGCTGCAATCGCTGTCCCAAGTGGACTCATTGATGTTCTAGGCTCCCTGGAGGTCCATATTCCCTCCAGGGGACTCCACATGTCCAGCTCCCAAATGCGAAGAAACGGGGTCCCGGTGAGCTTCCCGGGCTGCACATGGCTCCGCTCATGGTCAGTGACCCCAGACGCCCTCCCAGCCGCTCCAGGCAATCACACCAACCTCCTTGCCTAAAAGATGAGCTTGCTTCCCTACTGAATCTTCTAGATTTCATTGGTTGGTATTTGCTTCTTTCGTGATCAGCTGTTTCTTGTAGACATTTTTTTACTTACCCTCCTGAGAAAGCAGTGTAACAGTTTGCATTTCCCGAAGCCTGGGTCACGTCCAGGCTACACGCCCAGCTGTGAAATCAGATCCCTCCCCCCTTATGCCATACAGGTGGGGCACCAGAGAGCCCTTCCGACAGGCAGGAAGGGGCATCGGTCTGGCTCTGCCTTCTCACAAACGCAAATGATTTTGCGTCTGACTCTGAGGACCACCGAAGCAAAGTGCACAGCAGTCCCCTGACCCCGAGCATCATGTCCGCATCGTGTGCCCTGCCCACGCTCTGGGCACGGGGGTGGACGGCATGGGTGCTGAAGGTCTCCTTGCACACCTACCTCTTTAACTATAGAAAGGTTTCACCTCTCCTCCCTAAATCACTCGGCACACGCTCGCACTCCCTGATTTACTTCTTCCTAAATTTCTCTTCAGGAGGTAGAAAAACCCAATTCAATCTTTAGCAATAGCAGAGCGGGTTCTAATTCACATTAGCATGAACACGGCAGCCGACGTCCTGCGGGGGCAGGGTGGGGGTCACGAGGGCCCAGAGGGCTCCAGGAAGCCTACAGGTGCCCACACCCAGTCAGCAGGTGTCTGCTGTTCATCAGAAGAGTCCGGCTATTCACTCTGACATGAAGAGTTCTGTCTCCTTTTGACTGCTAACATCGGGCGTCACTGTGCGCTCAGACAGCCCACTTTGCAGGTCTTTGTGGGTGCAGAGCTGTGGGGAGGGGCTGCGCAGCAGGACTTACTGCCCAGCTCTGTTGACGTTTGGGGCGGGATGACTCTCTGTCGGCTGTGGGGGGAGGGTCCGTCCTGTGCACTGTAGAGGCCGAGCCGTGTCTCTGGCCCTGCTCTCCTGGATGCTCGGGGCGGCCCAAACAGCACCCCAGGGTCCCCAGACATCAAAACCATCCAGGGGGAGGGCGGGCGATAGCCACCCACGCCCGCACCGAAAGCCCCCGGGGCCCCGGGGAAGCAGTTCATCACCAACGTCCCTACAGAAACATCCCCGCTTAGCATCGACGAGAGGTCCAGCCCAAGTCCACGCTATTCTTCACGGTGGCGTCTGGAGAAATGCCCTTCAGACACCAGCTGAGTAATTCAGCCACAGCACGAACAGCCTTCCAGACCCGCAGACGGTGCCCCTGCCTCTCGGGGCGCCTACCACGCCCCTTGAGCCCTGCTCTTCCTCTCCAGTGGGGGGGCGGGGTATGACCTGTGTCTCAGGCCCGTTGGGTTCACAGTGGTCACCTGGGCTCTCCTTGCAACAGATTCTAAAGACATCAGCGCCTCTGTGACAAGCCAGGCAAAACCTGGGCTGAGGAGAAAGCACGGAGGAGAGAATGACACCGAGGGAGCCCTCAGAGGAAGCAACCAGAAGGCGAGAAGCCGTTCTTTCTTCCTTCCCTCCTTCCTCCCTTCCTTCCTTCCTTCCTTCCTTCCTTCCTTCCTTCCTTCCTTCCTTCCTTCCTTCCTCTTTCCCTCTTTCTTTCTTTCTTTTTGGTTTGTTTTGTCTGTTTATTTGTTTGTCATTTGTTTTATTAGCAAAACCAGCAGAGCCTTTGCTTCTGTGTCCTATGGAGGGTCATCTGGCTTTCAGGGCCCCCGATGGGCTGACACAGGGCCTGCAAGTGGCCCTGCCGTTGGCTTGCCAGGCTTGCCAGCACATCTGGGGGATGGTCACTCCTCCTCCTGGCGGCTTTCTTCCCCTTCCCTGGCGGGGCGGACCGCGGGGCTCCTGACCATGGGCAAGCGTCTCCGTGGCTCCCGTTCCCACGTTCCCACCTGCAGACAGTCGTGAGGCTTCCTGTAAGCTGACCGTGGGTGGACTCGCCCCTCTCCTCTTTGTCAGCGATCAGATGTGTGCACGGGGTTGGTGCGTGAGCCGTGTTCTCTTCTCTCCTTCTCCTGCTCGGAGATGGCCGGATGTGACATAACTCCGTCACGTGGAGCTCCTGAGGTGGAAGTGGATCCCTGAGATCCAGGTCCCCCCGCGGGCCCCAGAGGGTTCCGGAAACTGCCTCCCTCCCGTCCCCTTCACCCTTTACTTTCCCCTTCACCCGAGGTCCTTCTCAGTCCCTGTCCAGAAAACACATCAGGATCCAATCATTCTACGTTGGTAACATTTCTAGCTGATTCACATCCCAGGGCTAAGGAAATCTGGACGAGCCCCTCTCTAGGATGAATAATGGCCACAAAAATACCGACAGGACTGAGTAACTGGGGATCCAGTGGCATCGAGAGGCGCCTGATTCCCTGGGAGCTGAGCTTGCTTGCTGGAGGCGAGTCTGAGGATAGGGTCCTGATGCCTAGTTGTACTTCCCGCCCGGCGCTGCCCTGATGCGCACAGGTTGGGACCCATGGTCCGCTCTTCCATCTTTGCTTTACTTCGAAATGTCTGCACCCCATCCCCAGGGGGGTGAGTGCTCAGGGCCTAAAGGACAGCAGCCTGGGAGACGGATTTGCTGTAACATGGAACAAGCATCCATTCTCCATCATGGGCATCTGGTCACTCCGTAGTGAGTGACACATACAGACAGTGGTGAAGCAATTAAATGTGTAGATTTCAGTCAAAGCTGGGCGCCCCCACGCAGTCCCTGGGAGCGATGGTCTACGTGCAGTTAACAGCGGGTGTGAACCGAGCTTGTGGAGTTTGGGAGCGTAGGAAGCACTAGCTCCTAGGGCATAGAACATAGCTCGGCAGAGTCCGCTCTCGGAAGGTCCAACTGGAATGCTATAGGAAATGAGACTTTCCTTTTGGGTCCAATGCTGTTTGCCACTGACAAGAGCTGAGTCAGGGAGCCTGAGCCACCCCCAGCTTGGGTTTTTGGGGGAATCCTCATGGGACATCAGGTTGCTCACTGACCTCCACCCCATTATCCTAAGTGACATTTTTGTGACTTCAGAAGATCATATGTTCTTAGATGTCATTCTTAAGGCCAAGGAGACATTGCTAGGATAGAACCATTGGCTGATCCCCAAATCAAAGTACTTAAGCATCACGACATGACTGGCACATCATTTTCATTTAGGGAAAGGATCAAGTACCTATCTGCATTAGTGAGTAGGGTATTTTCCATTTGTTATGGTGCATGATTAAAAATACACTCATAAAACTTAATATTTATTTCATGTTCTGTCATTAGGACACACATCTTGGACACATCAGGAAAGTTGAGAAAGAAAGAAATAGTTGTACTTATTTTGCGGTGACCTGAATTTAGCATCAGATGTGAAAATCATGACATGAAACTTGGGTAGAGAGATAAAAGTCAGAGCACATGCCGAACGATATTAGTGGCAGATGTGATCTTCAGAGGGGTGATGGCATTTCCTCTGAATGGGTGGGTGTGCCCCTCCGACTGGGATGTTAACATGATTAGCAATGAAAGTATGCTTTGTTTCCTGGCCTTCACGTGATCTCAATATTGGCACTTACCCTCTACTTGTATTTTTTAAATCGCACATTATTCTGCCCCATGCCCACGACGCTGCCTCGGTGCTATTTCAAGCCATACAGACGGCTGTTCATAAATACCCAGGTCCATGTGCTAAAAATAAGTGTAGTGGGGTATATGCTTTTCCCTTTCCCTTAATCCAACTATAGACATGTACATACATGCATTCCTATATATACATAAATACCTGATTTTCTCCTTTGGTTTCTATGGTTTTCGGCCCCAGGACGATTTTTCTGAGGGCCCACGCCCCCTGCGCATAGCTGTCTGCCCCCAGACACCCATTAATTGACTGCAAACACAACTTTATTGCAAAATGACTGCAGCTTTATTAAGCAACTGGATTTACAGGCAATAACATAATCAATATAACATTAATATAGCACATAATTAAATAAGATTCCTACAAGGTCCTGCCTGTATCCCAAAATATACAGAAGTTAATTGTTTTCACCCATGGCATTAACCGGCAGGATTCAAAACCAAACTTGGAAGAACAGAGTCCCCAGTTGTTCTTAAGTAAGTATTTCCCCTGGTCGGAGAGGGAACCATCTCCTCACCACCCACAGGAATCCTGAATCACCATGAATCCCCCCAAGACTCTCTCCCTGGGGGGACGATAGCCACCCAATCAACAAATCCTCTCAGGATGGACTGAGAGGCAAAAAGCAAGTAACAAGTGGTACTTCACGTATGTCCCCACCGGTAGGAAGAAGACTCACCACCGTGGGCTCTTACTGTAGAAGTTACCGTAGAATGCACCACATCCGCTGAAGACAGCAGAGCTCACGCCCCCTGGCATGAAACCAGCCAGAGTCGTCTCCAGAGTCATGTGTTCACGTTTCAAATTCTGGAGAATCCCTCAGAATGAGTTTGGAGTGGGCCCAGGAGGTAAAGTTCCCTGGGAAGGAAGCAGGGGAGGTGGGAGCCCTGTGCAGGCGCTCGGCCGAAGCACTGTGCAACAGAGGAGCACCACAGATGGGAAGTGTCCTGGGGCAGGAGCACCTCACCGCCACACTTGCACGTGGCTCTCACTGCACTCAGCCTTCCGGCCACACGTGGCTCCCATGGGAGCTTCTGGCCTCTGCCCGGTGCAGTTCTGGGAACTTGGAATCTGCTGCTTTCACATTCCATTTCCCCTCATTACCACCTACCCGATCACCAAAAGTGAAAGTTAATTCGAGTAGAACAGCTGAAGTGGGTACAGATACTTTACACAGGCGTGTGAAAAACCGTTTAGGCTTGGAGTGCGATGACACACTAGACGTGATCAGGAGACGGAGGCGTTCTGAGCCCCTTTCCATCCAGAACCGCTCCTTCCACGATGCTGGTGGTCTGCTTGCAGAAAGAACCCCGCTGTTGAGAAGGTCTCGGTCTCAGGAGGCGAGTGCAGCAGCCGAAGGCCAGGACACAGGACTCTCTGGTGGAAGGAGGCGTGTCACACACATTTAGAAGGGGAGCCTGGTCCCGATCCAGGAACAGATCAATGTCTATCAAGGAACGTCAGCGGGGGAGTCAATTTCGGCAGATCCTGGTTCAATCTCTCTGATGGAGAAGGTCCCAGAGCCTCAGTATTCCAGGAACGTGGGCCGTTCACCTGCAAATGGCACAGAGGGGGTGTTACCTGGACCGGGAGCGTGGCAGACGTGGAAGTCTTGTGGAAGCTGCTGGCAGCGCCCAGGCCAGGACACACAGGGAGGCCGGGACCCGAGGAGGACCACCAGCCCTCGCCGCCCCCCACCACCTACCCCGGGCCAGTTCCAGCCGCCGTGAAGACCCCTGTTGGGTCACTGGGGATAAAGGCTGACCCTGGCCAAACAGGATCAGGAAGTTCTGCCGGGGCCTGACTTGAACTCGGCCCGAAGGCGCCCCTGGGGCCCCGCCCCGTCACCCCGCGTCTGCGCTACTCTGTGCCCCTTGCATCGAGGCGCGGTCCCCACCCTCCGGGCCGTGCTAACACGCGGCTCAGGCATCCTCGTGCGAGGCTCCCGACGTGCTCATACTGGCCACAGCCCTGCCCTGGCTGGGCTCTCCTTCCCCTGTCCATCCAGAAACAGATGCCGGGGTCCTTATGAAATGCACCTGCCTCGGGGGTCCTTCCTCTGCCTGTAAAGGGAGGCTCGCTGTGCCGCAGAGTCTGTGAGTCTCTGCCCATGGGACAGGGCCGGTCTGGGACAGGAGGCGCTATCCAGGGAAGCCCAGCTTCCCCGGACAAACATGGAAAGTGGGGGCCTCTGGGCTTCAGTGATTGCCTTGGCAGCGCCACCAACAGACAAGCAGGGCTGACCCTCCTCCCCGGACCTGAGCCTCCCCCCAGGGCCCCTCACGCACAGGCACACGCACACTCCACGGACCGGGCTACCCATCCCTGAATGCAGTCCCCGCCTGGGGAGCCCAGGGGATGCCTCATCACTGAGCCCCAGGAGCCATGGGCAGGCGGAGCCTGCGTCCCAGCCGTGCGTCCCTCAACCGCCCCTGGGGAGCCCGGTGACCACTGCGTGCAGAGCCACAGGACTTCAGGTGTGGGGCAGAAAGAAGCAAAGGGATGAAACGTGGGCTGCCCGGAGGAGAGCGGGCCCGTGGCTCCCGGGGAAGGCTGGCCTGGACAGCCGGGAAGACGGGATCTGCCGCACGCGTGCAGGGTAAGCAGACCCTGCCGTCGGTGGGACTCCAAGGGCCGTGTCCACGGGAAACAAGCCACTTCTTCCCACAGACAAAATGTGGGAAAGGACACGCTAGCTTGTCCTATTTGGGCACAAAAAGACATCGTTAAAGGAAAAAAAAAATAGCATTGCCTACTGATGACAGAAAAATCACAACCAGATTTTTAAAAAGACCTCAGCCTCAAGATAGAGCAGCTGTGTTCCCCGGGGTAGTGCAGGGCCTCAGGGTGACAGAGGTCCATCACGGAGCAGGGAGTCCTACCATATGGCGGCACACATCACGGACAGTTTCCAAAATAAAAGAGCTCCACAGCCCTACATGCGGTCTCACGGTTTGCAGAGAAGTCACCCCACACCTTCTCCCATTCCAGGGGAGGGGGTGTTCAGGCAGCAGAGGGGTAGCCAGAACCCTAAGCTTCCAGGAGATTCTTTGCCCTAGCCCCCACCCTTAAAACTAAGCAAAGAAGAAATTGCACTACTGGGTATTTACCTCAAAGATACAGATATAGTGAAAAGAAGGGTCATGTGTACCCCAATGTTCATAGCAGCAATGTCCACAATCGCCAAACTGTGGAAGGAGCCAAGATGCCCTTCAACAGACGAATGGATAAAGAACATGTGGTCCATGTATACAATGGAATATTACACAGCCATACAAAAGGATGAATACCCAACTTTTGTATCAACATGGACGGGACTGGAGGAGATTATGCTGAGTGAAATAAGTCAAGCAGAGAAAGTCAATTATCATATGGTTTCACTTACTTGTGGAGCATAAGGAATAACACGGAGGACTCTAGGGGAAGGAAAGGAAAAGTGAATTGGGGTAAATTGGAAGGGAAGATGAACCATGAGAGACTGTGGGCTCTGAAAAGCAAACTGAGGGTTATGGAGGGGAGGGGGGAGGGGGGATGAGTGACCCTGGTGGTGGGTATTAAGGAGGGCACATATTGCATGGAGCACTGGGTGTGGTGCATAAACAATGAATCTTAGAACACTGAAAAAATAAAGTAAAAAAAAAAAAAAACTAAGAAAAGAAGAACCCCAACCTCCCTGCCTTGTCAGTGGGTTCACGCTGTGACCACCTGTAAACTACAAGCAGCACCGGGGCGCCTGGGTGGCTCAGTGGGTTAGAGCCTCTGCCTTCGACTCAGGTCAGGATCTCAGGCTCCTGGATCGAGGCCCGCATCGGGCTCCCTGCTCAGCAGGGAGCCTGCTTCCTCCTCTCTCTCTGCCTGCCTCTCTGCCTGCTTATAATCTCACTCTCTCCATCAAATAAATAAATAAAATCTTAANACTCTCTCCATCAAATAAATAAATAAAATCTTAAAAAAAAAAAAAAAAAGCTTCAAGCAGCACCTGGCATCCAGCAATTGCTGGTTAAATGTGAGGAATAGCAATGATGATAACTGAGGTCCGAGATAACGGCGTTTCTATCCAGGAGTTCTAGTCTCAGATGCCCTGCGTTCTCCTGGGTGGTCCTCCTACCAGTGCGCCCGGCTACAGGCACCGACAGGGAGGCATTTGAAGTCACCTCCTCCAGGCTGCCTCACGGTAAGACTCATTTTAGCTGCCCGTACTATGATTTGCTTTTACCCTAACACATGGCCCCAGCCCTGATTTGGGGCTCAGGAAAATGAAAGTGAAATCCCAGAAACTGCAGGCAGCAGTGGAGAGCAGCTTCCTCCACCTGTAAAGCACGACTGTCGTGCCCCAACCGAGGGGTCAAGACCCAGCCGCCTGCCTCCGTCTTCCCCTGCCTCTCCTTCCAAGACCAGATGTTCCTGACATGAAAAGGGCATTTTTACAAGTCCGAAATGCCCTGAAACTCAGAGTTAAAGACTTGGGGCAATGTGCAAAGTCAGAGGCAGGGACATTGGGTGGCTCTGGTCAGACCTATCTCCTGCAGCCCAGGGAAGAGGTGGCAGGATGCCGTGTAAAGCGTCCGAGAGACTCTCGCACACCAAAAGCTCTCCAAATGAGCAGCTGACTCTGACAACCATAAACACATCAGAGACATGTGTCCTGAACTCGTGCTGAAACCACGGCTGGTGGCGCCCAACCGCACCGCATCCAAACACCTTACACTTTCTAGAAATATGTGGGTTCCAAAGTGAGCCAATGAAGGGACGTCAAGGCCATGTGTTTCTGACTTGTTTATATCTATGTTATCAAAATGCCATTGGTTTATAACAGATATGTCTAGTGCAAGAAGGTCTGAAGTCTTTCTTGGAGTTGAAAAATAAAAGCAAAACAAAACAAAACAAATAGAATTCCTTCTTAGAAAGGGGAAGAAGTATGTCCCAAGAGAAAACGAACCCCAGTCCCTAAAGATTACACTGGTTTCAGACTGGGCTAAGAAATTCCTTTCTGCCTTTTTTTGTAAACGCAGGTGACGAGGGGTGGGGCGGGCAGTGAGGAGGAAGGTGGGCGCGGGGGATCCTGGGGCCTCCGGATCTTTGCTTTTCCCTGGAAAGCATCCTGTGCCTTGCTCCCCGTGCCTTCTGGTAGAGGCCAACTGTGGCCCGCAATCAGCTCGCATGCTGCCGCACTCAGGGGACCCTTCAGAAGACAGATGACCCGCCCAGCACCCCCAGCTTGCTGCTCCCCGGAATTCCCACTCACACACCTGCTTAGCTAGGTCTCAGGCAACTGTCATCTGCTTTTTGAATTCTCAGCTGCATGAATAGTAAAAAGGGGGAAAAAATGGGATGCACAAGAAAAGGTTAACTAGATGCACAAAGAATCAGCGACCCTCAGATGAAGGGGAGACCCTCACAATGGACGGCCTCGAGATCCGCAAACACAGAGGTAGAAGGTGCCGGGCGGGTAGCTTCTTACCATGAGTAGGCCATGGGGGCGGTTTTATTTTTCCTTTCTCACTGCTGTGAGATGATAGATGTCCCTGCCGGCCAGGGACAGGGTCGGTGCCAGCGGTGACCTGCTGTCTTCACGCAGCCCCGCACAGCCACGGCCCAATCTGCAGTGACCGGTGTGGCAGAAGGACCACAGGACACCTAGCATTGCACAGACACTCAGAGGATGTCCTCTCTCGGGCGAACGTGACCGAGTCTTGCCATTAAAGACGGACGTGTTTGGTTCTGCTAAGAGCCTTCTGGGCCTAGGGAGTTCAAGTGTTAATGAACCAAGAAGAGTGATCCCGGAACCTCTCACTGGCTGATGCCTTAAGTGGAAGTAATTCAGTGCAGCTTAGGGACCCCCGGTGCTCCTCTGAGTGCGGATCCCCCATGGACGGCAGGAGGCGGGAGCACCCTGATCTACAATGCAGACGACTGGGCCCCGCCCCACCCCTGCTGGAACAGAAAGCCTGGAGGGGGCTACTGGGGAATCCGCCTTCCTGATCCATCTCCCTAAGGGTCCTGCCGCGCCCTCCGGCTTCGCAGAGCTTAGGGGTTGAGGGGGATGTGGGAAGAGCGGTCACACGGTTCAGCAGGAGGTTCCAGATTCTCACCCTGTCCTTCTTCCTGTGCCCCGCCCTTCGCCCTCCTTCTCCCTCTTTCCCTCGCACGCGCTCGCACAACCTGGACAGCCCGTCTTCCGGAGCTCACCCACACGATGGCCACGGTCGCCCGGCTGTTCCATGCCTCTGGAGCCGGGAGGAGGTGCCCACCAGGGCTCAGCCTCCTGTCTCAGTGAGGTGAGGCTTCTGGGAGCTCCTTCCTACCTGTCAGCTCAGGCGCTTGGTTTACTGGCCAGGAGACCTTCACAGCCGGTAAAACCCTCCCATCGACAGGGCTCTGCAAATCCGAGCTGACAGATTGCAGCATCTAAGTCTTCTCACTGCTCCTGGAAAGCACCTGATGCTTCTGGGGGCCCCGAAAAGTCCCACGTTAGGCTCCTTTGTACAGGAAAGGGATACAATTTCCAGCTCAGTTGGAAGTGTCTCACTCTTATTATCATTACATTATATTTAGCTTTCTTCCCCGCCCCCCGCAACAAATAAGGTGTTGTCTGCTTAGCAATCTGAGGTTAAGTTTGCAGTCTGCTACCCAGTGCAGTGCTGAGCAAGGAAACCAGACTGCTGACCTCAAACAGCCTCACAAAGAAGGACAGGGAGACCAGAGCTCAGGAAACTCCTGTAGGCAAAGCAAATAAACAAAGCAGCCTGGAAGGAAAGCGTAAACTGTAGGGACGCTGATCCATACAGAATCACCGGCAGTGGACCGTCCAGCGCCAAGAACAGAAATTCTCAATCAGGGACTAATTAGCCTAAAGTACCCCTAAAAGTTTCCAAGTTGGAGGAGTCATTCCCAAGCTAATCAGAAGTTAGGGACCAAGAGGTCTGATGAAAGGGTAGCTTCTGCATTTATTTATATCTGAGCCCCGAGAGGGACGCGGAGAGAACGTGATGTAGACCTGTCCAGCCAGCTTAGTGACACATGACACATGACACACAGGGGGTGCCCAGCACGCCTCTCCCCCCAGGGCCACGGAGGCCCCTCTGGGGTGCAGCCCACACGACAGCCGAGATCCACCCTCCTCTCGGTGGCCTTGCAGGGTTGTGAGAGCATCAGACCGCCCTCGGCCGGGAGCCCTGGTGCCCGGCTCGGGGTAGCAGGGTCAGCCACCTCACTGGGGTGGACGCTATTTCAAGTGGCAGATCTTCCAGCCAGAAAGCAGCTGAAATTCTAGCCACGTGTCTGCCACAAGGTGGTTCCACTTAGAAGCCGTAAATAAATACATGCATTCATAAACAAATAAATAAGAACTGTACGCAAGAAGACAGAGCCTTAGCAGAAACCCGAACTTTCCCTGCACATCCTCTCCTGGAAGCCCATGTTTTCACTTATGCCGTACTGAATCTATATTGATGCTGATATGTTTGCATTGCTGGCTTTCATTTTATTTTTTTACGACTCACCGCAGGATAGCGAAGTCAAAAATATACCATTCTGATCAACAGGACACATCTGCGGTGAATCCACACAGAAGCAATTAATTTCCTGGTGGTATTTTTACACTGGGGGCCTGATGCAGGTCCCCATTATACAAACAAAAAACTCCAGACAGCTCCTGCTGCCTGATAAAAAATAAATCAGATGGCGGAGGGCTGTTTGGCCTCGGACTGCTACAGGCTATGACTTGTAATGAGGCTCCCAACACTAATTATGAAGCTTATTAAAGAGAATTGGACAACTTGTCCTAAAGTGCAGGCTGTAATCACGCCGGAGAAGGCAGGCCCGCGGTCACCTGGCTCAGCAGAAGGGACCCGGACTGCACAGCCGGGGCGAGGATCAAATCACCGCAACAGTAGGACTGCGTTCGGCAAATCGGTCCGGATCAATCTGACAGAGGGGCAGGTGAGAGTCCCGGCCGCCTGCTGAGCGTTCACACATCAGAGCCTTCCCTCCTGGCGAACATCTGCCGGGAAGGGTGCAGGAGACCGTCCGGAGTGATGCTCACGCTCGCCAGCACGGCGTTCCATTGTTACACTCACTCCGAACCCCGGATCTTCTCTGGCTCTGAACCCAGAAGCATGATTTCAGCGCACTGTTTCAGGAGGGTAGGGGAAAGAAAAGATTAATAAAGATGTTATGAGCCTGAACCGCTGTGAGATTTGTTTAATTATTCCCCACAGGACTGCCCCAGCAATCTGCTGACATTTAGCCCCGACCTTGCAAATCCTCGGTAAATATTAATATATCAACTCAAACAGGGACCGTTGTTTTATTGGTTCACGGAGCTCAGAGAGATTCGCCACAGCGGTAGGAAATCATGTGCAGAAGTGAGGAGGCTGGGCGGCTTTGATGCCACCTTCTGCTGCACACATGAGCTGGGGACAGCAACAAAATGGCCATGCTGTTCCTTCGCCACAGCTGCAGGGACACTTCAGATGCCTTCGCTTCCCTTTGTACAGCCTGCTGGAATCATCCCAGAACCACAGTGGCAAGTGATTAGAAAGGAGGGAGAGGAGGCCGGCAGAGAAACCGCACGTTATTATCTGGAAGACTGGAAATTGCAATAATGGGGAAGGTCCGCCCTCCAATCTGAGCATCTTTGCCATGAGAGTGGACCCAGAATGAGGCCGAGGAAGGGGAAAGCATCCTTCCCCCAGCTCTGGGACCCGCCTCCCTCTTCCTCCTCCGTCACAGCCTGTGGCCCTCCTGGGCCCAGGTCCACACCATCTCCTGTGTGTATCTGAGAAGGGAAAGTATAGCCCGTTTTGTCCCAGAGTTTGCTATAGGGGAAAAAAAAAACAAAACATTGATTTTTAATTTTTCTCCACGAGTGCTGCTGGTGTGGTATTTGGGGGGGGGCGGTTATTTTCCTTGTTTCAAAGTTATCTCTTATTGACTCATCTCCTCAAAAATATTCTCAAATTCCTAGCGGCTGGATGTTAGCTGGGGGCCAAGGAGGCCCCCAAAGTTCTTGGGTGTGAGAAAGAGGGCGGCGCGGGCCACATTTGGCTTTCGGATGTACTGGGCGGCAGAGTCAATGCGTGATTAATTTTATTCATAAAAATGTTAATCACTTCATTGTGAGATCTTTTTAACATTCAGTGCGGGAGCACCTTTTTCATTTCTCTTGCCCACCGTCTCGCAGATGTATTTAATATTTTCAGACACCGCTGCAGCTATCCGAGGACCTGGCAATTAAGCATACGTTTAAAATTCAAACAACAAGCGAAGCTACGGCGGCGACCACAAGCAAACAGGAGAGCCGGGGCGGAAAGGGGCGGAAAGGCGCGCCGAGCCTTCCAAAGGCGGCGGGAGCGCGGGCTGCTCGGGTTTCTCCCCGCCGCCCGGTCCTCCCCCCTGCAGCCCCCGATTCCCTCCCCGCCGCCCGGTCCTCCCCCCTGCAGGCCCGGGTCCCCTCCCTTCAGCCCCCATCCCCTCCCCG